>VZRV01000851.1:135187-169564 GCA_013398115.1 Falcunculus frontatus
CAACTGTTTCTGCATTTTTTTTCCTCCTCTGTACATCCTACTCACCAAGAGCCTAGAACTAATAAAAGACCTTATTTTTTCAGCTGACTACATAAATGTAAATGTGAATTTACGAGAAACAGTGCTAAATGCATTATAGTATATCAGCATTTAAGAAACTTCTGGGCCATTATTTACATAGCATCCTTCTTCTCCTAAATGTAAACGTATAGAATATTTCAATATTTTTTTATTCAGGATTTCGCTGACCAAATTTGACCAAACATGCCCGGCCTGTTGTGTTTTGGGATGAAGTTCTAATCTGAACCTGAAGTTTTCACACGGAAAATCAGCTGAGGTCACTGGTATCAGGCAAAACATTTCTGTTGGTTTGCCATCAGCACCCCCTCGCGGTGAAATTTATTATTTCCTTATCAGAAGTCGTTTGATAGATTTGCTCACACAGAAGAAGATCAAAATTCTGGTAATGCCTTATAACATACACAATCTGTGGAAAAACAATATTTACGGGTCCTGCCTGCTAAATTTTAAAAATTAATTTTGTCATGAAAAAGACGAGGGGAGGAACAAACTCCCCATTTCTTGAATCAAGAATGCTTGTAGCAGAATTAGAATATAAGGACGAGAAGTTCAAAACAGTTTTTTGTTCTCACACATGAAGCCCTTATTATTATTTTTTACTTCCTGTCATTGAAGCTGGAATTTACAGACAGAAAAAGGGGTTAAACTGAAAATCTGTGTTGAACCTGATCTTTTTCAAAAGTATGTTGAGATTGTGCTGCTGTACATTTATGTTTTACTTCATTTAGATTTTAGAATAATTAAACATTATGTCTAAAGCAATTGATAATTAAATCTTGTTAGACAATACATAAACACACTTAAAAAGCAGACTTATTTGATTCAAGGGGCTAAATTCCACCGTTTTTCACTGATATTCAGGCTTCTCTGCTGAAACTAGTTACTTTCAACCAGAATAGATTTCTATATTGAAAGCAGACAGTACATGCTTAAAGCTGCAATGCAATTTAGGCAGTCCAAAATCATAGCTAGTTAGTATGAATCTCTGGTTTGTTAATCTGACCAAGTCAAGATGTTAGAAGTAAGATAATTCTATTAATTAAGGGAAATGAAAATGAAGCTACAACACTTAAGTTTCTATTGCTACTGTGTATGTCACATTATGGTTTCGAAGGGTGTACACAACCAACCATTTCTCTTTTTTTTCTCCACTAAAAGACCTGTGGTTCTGTGTATCAGCTTTGGTGGCCACCAGAGTACCTGTGTTTCCTGACACATCCAATTTTCGTGTATGTGATGGTTTTGTAGGCTTCCCACAGAGAATTAGGGGCATATATGGGTAAAAACTACTAATTTCGGTGTCCTGTGAAGTCTCATATCTGACATATGGTAAACCTCAAAAGAGCAGTCAAACATCAGCAAGGGTGTACCCTGCAGTCTCATTACCATCTCAAAGTTCTGCATGTCTCACCTCATTCCATGTGTTTTCCTTCTCTACTTACTATAAGAAAACTATTTTAAACATTACCGAAGTGATGGGAGAGTTGAAATGGTGTGTATAAGAGGTTCCAGACTAGTGTAGAAGAGACTGAATTTGCAAATGCTGTGTTTCTGGTTCTGTGTTTGGGATTCTGAACAGCTCCTGTTTCTTTCCTCTTTGCTGACATCTCCTCTGGGAACAAAATCTTCAAATTTTGTCAGCTTCAGTATGGTATGGCACACTTAAACACTTCCTGACAATTTGGACTTGAGCAAATGCCAACCCCTTCTACTAACATCTATTTCTGGGTTAAGATGGATTGATAACCTTATTCAATGCTGTCATCATGTATTTGAAAATCTTTTAAAGATGTTTTTATTTCCCTTTTTATTTGTAGTAGATCAAAAACTAGCAGCCCTAAAGTAGTCAAGAAGGCATTTCAAAGCACGTATAACCAGTGTCAAAATGGAGGCAGATGTCACTAAACAGTCAATGAAGAAAAGGAGGGGGAATTTGTATTACAGCTTTTGACAAGTATCTCATCTGTTCATTGATTAACACTGTGCAACCTACTAAAAGATTGGCTATATCTCATATTTCTTTTACTTTGCACAGCACAAGGCAGATGCAGTTTGTCATGTTTAGCATTCACTCCCCTTTTACTCACCCAGCACTCCCAATCATTGTATTAGGAATGCTGGATGCTACATCCCAAACCTCTCTTATTTTAGTCTTGCAGTGTGGTCCATGAATCAGTCTATCCCTTTTTGTGTGTGTGTGATGATATAATTTCCTTTCCATGTCTTTCTGTCTTCCATAAGTTTAACGCTCTCTAGGTGAAGAAGTATTTTACTTGTTTTCAGTAAATTTCCCACTAGTGTTTCAACAAGCACTATCTAGTTCTCTAATTGCAAGATTTTGTGAATAGCAGTTTTGTCTTCAGATTTTCCCCTGCCTTCATGATTCCTTAAGACCTCTTTAGCCCCATACTGAAGACTGACAGCCTTTCACATCTCTTAAGGCAGATCTCTAGGTCCTTTGATTGTCCAGTTGCCCTTCTCTGCACCTTCTCTAGTTCCACCTCCTCCCTCAGATGCAGAATGCAGAGCTAGGCACAGCAGTCCCAGTGTGGACATGGCCAAAATTTCTTAAAATGGCACAGTGATGTCCTGCTCTGAACATTTTTCTGTTGATGTCCAATATTTTATTGGCTTTTTTAGGCGGTTGCTTTACAATGTTTTCAGAGAACTGCAAGCAATGAATCTAAAATCCTACTAAATTATAACTGAGTTTTTATGAATGCAGCACTGCGTATGCAAGATTTAGGATAGTTTTTCCTTACTGCACATTTTCTGTTAACTCATCTGCCACCTTTTTACCCACTTGGAAAGTTTGTCAAGACTTTTTGGCATTCTGGGCCAATGACTTGGCTTTGGGCCACCTCGAAGAGTGGAACTGGCTTCAGGCTTGCAGGTTTCACAGTACAGCAGTTTCTTCAGATCATTGATAAAGAACCTGAATGAAACTGTAACCAGCATAATTCCCTGAGGAACTTGACAGCTGACTCTTCTTGATCCTGAGAAATGTTCATTAAGCCTTGCATTTTGATCCATATTAAGCTCTGAAATATTTTTCCCCCTCCAGTCCTGTGTCGACTGTTTTATTTAATAATAGAAATATTTTTAAAAATCTCTTAGAAAGAGTCTGCTTGATTTTGATTATCCATATGTCTCTTTGATACACTCAGAGAACTCCAGAAGGCCAAGAAGCCAGTGTTTCCCTGCAATAAGTCCATGCTGGCTGCACTGTTCCACTTGGAACACGAAATGGCCCTGTCAGAGTGGTTTAAACTTGGCTGGGTGCCAGGTGCCCTCTAAGCTGCTCCATCACTCCCCTTCCCAGTGGGACAGGAGAGAGAATAAGATGGAGAACAACCAGTGGGTTGAGATAAGGCAGTTTATTAAAGCAAAGGAAAGAAACAAGAAAAAGTTTGTGCATGCATAAGCAAAGGGAAAAGTTAATCTCTACTTCCCATCAGCAAGTAATGTTTGGACGCTTCCCAGGAAGCAGGGCCTCAGCACATGCAGTGGTTGTACAGAATGCAAACACAGAGGAATAACAAATACTACCACCATCACCCCCACCACCACCACCACCATCATTCCTCCTCCCTCCTGAGCTGACATCACAAGGCATGGAATGCTCCATTGGTTAATTTGGGTCACCTGGCCTGGCTGTATGCCCTCCCAGGATTTTACCCACTCCCAGCCCCTTGATGGGAGGAAGGAGTGTGAGAGGGACGGTGCTGCTTGGCAGTAGCCAAAGCACTGGTGTGTTATCAGCACCCTTCTAGCAACCAATGCAAAACACAGCACTGGGAGGGCTGCTAAGGGAAAAATTAACTCTACCTCAGTCAAANTCCTCCTCCCTCCTGAGCTGACATCACAAGGCATGGAATGCTCCATTGGTTAATTTGGGTCACCTGGCCTGGCTGTATGCCCTCCCAGGATTTTACCCACTCCCAGCCCCTTGATGGGAGGAAGGAGTGTGAGAGGGACGGTGCTGCTTGGCAGTAGCCAAAGCACTGGTGTGTTATCAGCACCCTTCTAGCAACCAATGCAAAACACAGCACTGGGAGGGCTGCTAAGGGAAAAATTAACTCTACCTCAGTCAAACCCGATACACCTCTGTTCTGCTTTACTCCTGCAGTTTTGTTGTTTGAGATGAGTGCACTGACATGGTGAATTCACATGGGTGGTCTTCAATCTCTCTGATGAGCTACCCATTGACACACCTCAGCTGGCCTGATGTGTTTATCCTAATGCTGTTTTGTTCATTCTCACAGTTTTGTGATAGCCATTCAGGAGTAGTTATAGATATGGCCCGTAGGCCACTTTTCCCATTCATCCCACTCTAACATTACCTGCATAGCACTGGCTTCTGCAAAGCCACTTGTCTTCCACTCAGCTTGGCTATGCAGTGAGTGAGGGGACTCTGCAATGCTATCCACAGCCTCTGTCCTCTTTGGAGTCTGCAGGAAGTGTCAGTGCAGTGTGTGCACTTTTGATTTTTAAGTGAGTCTGTCATGTGGTGGTGTTTTGGTGGCTGTGTTTTGTCTGGGGATTTGTTTCACAGTTCTTCTTCCTCAAGGCAATGGATAGTTTATTCCACCAGTGCTGAGTGTACTTTTCTTTCCAGAAGAATTCACTGGGCCATCAGTGAATGGGTCCAGCTGCTCTGTGTAGGGGTGGTGGTGCAATGACTGGTTTCACCCTTCTCCGGATACTAGGTGTGGTGTTGGCATCAGGGAACCAACACAAGCAACTTGAACTGTCCCTGGTATTTCAGGTTCTGCCTGAACTCCTCCATAGGCACCAAGTATCAGTTTCTCTTGGGAAATGGGATCAGATGTGCTGGGGCAGTGCACCTGGACTGTGTGATCAGTATGGTAGCTGTTATCTCAGACAATTTCCCACAGCTGGTTTACTGTTTACCAGGGCAGAGCTTGAGGGATTACATACTGATCTTTACTTAATATAGCTGTAATAGTCCACGGAGTACTCCCTTCTTATCTTCCAAAAAATGAAGGGGGAAAAATCAATTTGCTCAGGAATAAAGAACCCTTGACAGTGTGACTTTGACAGGTGCTGCTAGAGAAGAGTGGGCCAAGTTGGGAAAAGCAGCACATGAAAATACTAAGACAGAAGGGCATCCTAAAATATGTCAGTTATCATTCTTTATTACTTTTGATTGACAGTGACTAAAAGAAGCTCATAGCTCTGAGCAAGAAAACAGTAGAGTGATGTCTGCCATATTTCAGAAGGCAGGCTATTGTAATTTTCTGAGGTGTGGGAGGAGGAAATTCAAATATTGTTGCTTTCCGTAGCTAACACCAATTTCTCTTTTGAATTGAAATTACCTGCAAGATTCTAAATTTTGTCTAGCTGTGTAGATTAAAAAGGTGAGAACTACATCGAAAATAGTTGTTTCTCACTGAATGCTGGTTATATCAGAATTAAGCATCTGATACTCAGGCAGAAGAAGAATGAAAAAGCTATCAAAATAGGGCAGAAGAGAGAAAATGCAAGCCTAAAATTAAAATTAAGAAAAAAGAAAGGAGTTGTTTCTGCATTCCTTTTCCAAAACATCTGAAATCAGGAAAATGAAAATTGCTGTAAATTCAGCTAGTGGTATGGTGCAGGAATACATCTCGCATCTAGGTGTTGTCTGGTGTTTGACTCTTTGCCATAGCCAGGCGACAGCTAGACTTCTCAGCTGATCATTCTCAGGCAACTGTGAAAAAGGAAAGAAGATTTGCATTACTTCCCATCACCGTACTTCCCATCACCGTACTTCCCATCACTTCATTTTCCCATGCCGTACTGCTTCATGCACTGCTATGCAAGGAATAATTGTGGACATCCTAGAACAGAACTGGATTTTTAATTTGGATTTTGTTTTGATGCAGTTATGGAAAGCTACTGCCACCAGATTGTCCTGTGCAAAAACACATCTCTCCATCTGGTTGCCAAACAGGAAATAAAGCAAAACAAACCCCAAATACTGGTTTAGATTAGTTTGCTTTGAACTGGATTTAAAATTGCTTTATCTCACTGAAAAAACCCCTTGTATTTATTTCATGCAAAATATTCCATGCTACCTAAGAATTTTATTTTGCTTCTTTCATGTCCTAGGAATTGACTTACTTTGGCATGATCTCAGATACAATGCAGAGAGGTAAAAACACAGAGCATTAAACCCTTGCATACATAGTTAGCAAATGGCAGAGAAGGTTTTAAATCTTCTCTCTGGAAAATCTTCAAAGAAGCACTAGTACCTACCCTTTTCTCTTATTTTACTTACATATTCTTATCCATGGTATTTCTCAAATTAATTCCAAAATGTTTGCTATATTAGCCCATCAAATTTGTTTGCTTTGTAAATTATTTAAAATTATGCCAGTTCTACATTAACAGTAATAGGTTACCCTTCATTGCGACTGCACCTGGTGGCTTTCTAAAAATATCTGATTTTAAGCCAGTTCTAGGTCTATACATTGGTGTCAAACATGTTACTACATTTCTTCCCCATTTATCAGTTAACTGAATGTTTTTCCTAACAAAGAAATGACAGCATAATGCAGTCAATTTTATGCCTTCTAATTAAGTGGACCTCTCAAGGGTCTAATTTCCTGCAAAATTAAAAACCGCATTTGTGTGAATACAGTGAAAGAAGGTCAGCAGCAGGAACTGAAAACATTTTATTTCAGAGTACTTCATAACATGGACATTTCTGCATTTCCCTGCAATGTAGTTTAAGACTCTCTAGTGGAGATGAGATTCAGCTGGGTTTCCCCTGTGTAAGGAATGATTCAGATGCTACATCTTTCAGCCAGAAGATGTTTTCCAGCAACTTTAAATGAAGCCCTCAAAAAATGTACTCAACTAAAACCATTCTTGGAATTTCCAAATAACTCTGAAATAACCACAGCTTCCTTTTTCAACAAGTGTTGTTTCTTCCCTTGAACCCAGTTAAACCACACGTTGAAGTCATGGCTTCAGACATGAAGAACTTTTAAAAACCCCTCCTCTGGATAACTCCAGCACAAATTTTTTCTCTGTACCAGGATTATTTGCCTTGCTCCAGAGGTACCATGTTAGTTGCACTTACTCGTGAAAACTGTAGGACTTGCAACTTACAGATGCAAATTTCAACTACACTGAACTCTAAAGACTCAATATTCTCATCTTTTCCTGTAATACAAAATAATTTCAAAGGCCCTTAGTCTGTCACAAGGAAGCCTGGGGATCATGGTAAATGGGGGCTGTGGAGGAGCCACATGGTTCCCTGATATTGCAAGGGAACCATCAGTCTCTTTTAGTCTAAGCAAACTCTCAGTTTCTTTAAGTTCTCAAGTCAAACTTTCGTAAAATTTTTCAGACTTGTTCTTATCATAAAGTAAAAAAGCAATCAAGAGCAATGTTTGTATCAGTAGCAGTATTTCATCAGGAGAATGCCTCTGCTGATATGATGGACAGAGGCATGTATAAAGTGTCTTTTAGCAAGTGGCGATTGCAGTTTGTTAAAATCTTTACTGAATCTTTTAAAATAATGCCATTACTGCAGGCAAATTCAAATTGAGAACTTTACTTGGAAAGACAGAAAATCGAGCTGGTAAACCGATGGATTTTAGCTCTGAAAGTCATGAAAATGCTCCAACCTCAAATTTTGAATTTAAATCAATGTAACCTTAACCTGCAGAAAGAGAAAACTGTAAAGAACAAGTACGGTGCCAACTTTGAAAGTAGGACAGGAACTAAATGTAGAATTCAGCATGATATGATATTTCTTAAAGGTAAAATTGTGGTCATGCTGAGATGTATGATTGACAGTGGAAAATATCTTTGGACTACTCAAAGATCAATTTTAATTGGAATTTAGGTCAGATGTAGGAAAGTAACTTTTAGTAACCAAAAATTTATGCCTGAAACTAACTCAAAATAACGATCAAAATCACGGGATTCTATGGCCTAAGGTGACCTTAAAAGTCTTATCATCCATTTGACTACTCTTAGGCAGGATTAACTATAGCTAACCCACTTCTGATATGTCTAACCTGGACCTTCACTGTCAGAAAACGAAGTTTGCTATCACTGACTACTTTTCAAACATTATTATTCTTAACTTTAGAAAGCTATGACATTCCTTCCTTTCCTTACTTGAAACTGAAATGTACTTGTTCTGTCCTTTCCAGATACAGAGAATATTTCTTCCCATTTCTTTGCAGTTACTTTATTAAGAATTCAAGAATCAGCTTGCTTCTCTTTCCCTCAACAAATCTGAACAATTTCAATTTATTATCTTTGTTTTCTTATAAGAAATGCTTTCCAGACCATGCTGTTAGACTTCTTTCAATGCATTTATATTTTTATAGCAGTATCGTACTTTAAACTAAACCCAGTAGCTCAGGAGAGGTTTGTTTATTTATGAATAAAACAGAAACTTTACTACCTATGTATTATATATTTTTTTTGGTTGTTGTTTTTAAGAGGTTGGCATTGGTTATATTTAGGTATACTGCTTGAGAAAATCACCCATTACTCTGGGTTCTCGTTTTCCTAAATATGGCCTCTGCTGTAACTTGTACAGCTCTCTGATTTGTACATGAAGCTGTTGTGCTACATTTGAGCCAGGCAACCTACAGTAACTGGGAGTGCTGAGAGAGTCCCTTAGTTGGGGTGGCACAGGTTTTGTAACTAATGCCTCGTTCTTATAGGGCTCTCAAGCAGGTTTTTCAGACAAGCCTACAGTCCACAGTCCCTTCTGTTTCATGAGCACTCTAAAAATCAAGACGCAAGGTGAGTGAAATGTGAATTGTTAGCCACAGCTCTCTAGAATGGTCTTTCAGAAGCTGCAAAGTTGCTGAGCATAACTTCTATTGAAAGGTCCTCTAAACCCTCAAACCTGTGACTACCCATCATTGCTAGAGCAAAACGATGTTTTTATTTTTCTCTTTTCCAGTTAGTGACGATATTTTCCTTTTGAAACTGATGTATTCAGGGGTGACTTCATGACTTATAAATGGACTGACTTTGAGACCACCCCATCTGTTGCTTACCTGTTCCCCTCCCAAATGACTCCTGACTATAGATCAGCTGGTAGAGGGAGGGTCTTTTTGTACGAGTATGGGCAAATATGCATTGAAACAAGAAAGATCTATCAAAGAGGTAAATGTTAGACAATAGAGAAAATTTAAAAGGCTCCAAGTATACCCTTAGGTAAAGAATTTGGGTTCTGGAATCAGCACTACGTCATTATTGGTCTTCTCCTGTTGGGTTTTTTGTTTGTGTTTGTTTTTGTTTGTTTTTCTTGGTTAATTGGAAATTATGTTCAGAGAGAATGAGATTATATTCTTCAAACATTTCTGGAGTCCTTGAAAGAATAACCTTCCTCTAATGCCTGTGAGAAGGGCACTTTATAAAGCTGTGCAAAACAGCAAAACATTGTCCTTGCTCAAATCTCTTGTAACAAATTTAAGATGTATTGATGACTCGAAAAACTGCCAGCAGGTCAAACTCCCATCTGCTGTGATTTGTGCATGTCATGTTGGCCAAGACTGTCTCACTGTTTTTCCCTAATCTGTCCATACTGATCTGCTGTATCTTATATGTAGATGTCAGTCTCTGTGGGACAGAAATTAGGTTTTTATACCATGTTTTTCCTTAGGATGTCCTGTGAAGAAGATCAGTAGGTACCATGGTAATATGAATTGTAGAAATCCTGTTGCTGTTTGCTATAGTTCTGCTATGTAGCCAATGTCCTGAAAAAACTGATCCCATCAGAAATGCTTTCAGGATGAGAGATGCATTCAGTTATATTGCATATGATCTTCCACAGTTATCTTGTCTGCATCTACTGCAATTTGTTTCAATTAGACAAGGCAGTTTATTACCAAGACCCTGAGCAGCTCAGTTTAATGCTGAGTTTAGCCTTGTTTCAGCTGAAGGAAGGACCAGGAAAGCTCAAGAGGACCTTTCCCCTCCAAATTATGTAATGGTCTACATTTGTCTTTTTGCTTTTAAAATAACTTTTCCATTTTTATTCCAATAAACGTTAGTTAGTGCTTTGCTATGTTTTTGTTTTCTGGGCAAAGATGCTGTGCTGGTGGTTGGATGGATTGGTTCCCTGTTTTGTCTCTCTCCTGCTCAAGGGAGTGTTACAGTGGTTTAATCTTCTTGTTTCAAGGATATAAGGCTCCCTAATGCCAGATCCTCAGATTCTTTCACAGTTGACTCAGTCCTTCACTCGTTTTAGAAAAATAAACTGCAGTTTCTGTGTATGAATTTTTCAGCTGTCACATTAAAACTCCAATGCCTTAACTGTTGGGACACTACACCCTTTTTTTCACTCCATCCTACTGCATGGCTTTTTGTATACAGAAAGTTAAGTCATAGTTAAGTCAGCACTGCTCAAACAATATATGCTTATCAAAACATGTAGGGAAAAAAACCCCTCTCTTGAAAGGATAAATTTGGTAGCATGTTTTAGTAAGTGGGATAAGTAAAAAAAGCTAGTATATTATTGGAAGCTTTAGAAGAAAGGTAAGAAGCAACAGTGACTGACCTTAAAAGAATCAATTTTTTAACAATCACTTCTCAGATAAAATGTCAGAAAAGATTAAAATAAAGAACTTTGATTCTTCTGCATAGGATTTTTTAGACTCTTAAAGTCCAAGCTTATTCTGCCTGTCAGGAGTACAACTAATGAAGGGCCTTCTGAGGACTTTTGCTGTGATCCTTTGGTTTATAAAAGAAGAGTGAAAAAGGAATATTCTGCTTGCTCCAATAGTGATCTTCAGATATTCCTACAATGCCTTGGCTCAAGCTGCTTTGCAGCTGCTGCACAAATTTGACTTGGCATGACTATTAATGATTTGACCTTCATTCCAAGTTTACTTTGTGCTCGCAAGAGCAGTGGGTAGTGATGAGGAATGTGATTTCATTCCTAGTGGCAATTAGGTTGCTTGGTAGCCATAGTGCTACTTACAAGGGGGAAGTCTTGCCTAACCATCAGTAAACTTTGCTCAGAACATTTACAGCATTTATGGACTGTCATTCTTGCTCCCCCTGTGATCCTCCTTTTGTTCTCAGCAGGAGTTTTAAGTGCTACAAACTACCACTGGATCAAAAAATGTCCGTACCAGTTTGCACCAGAAAATAGCAAATCTATCACGCTCCTTGTGAAAACAAAGGATAGTTTCATGCAGATAAAATAAGACTGTCTATACTTCAGGATATAGAACAGTGACATAGTCACCTCATGGCAGCATAATTATCCTTTAAAAGGATGTGCGTATTCCACCGAATCCCTTAGGACTAGCTGCTGTGAAAGAAGAAATGAAAAACAAGAGAAAACAGAATAAACAGACTGGTGTTTTAAAATGGCTTGGCAATTTCTAATTCTCAAGACAGGAAAAAGATCTCTCAAAGCGAGAAAATGTTGCCCTGTGTTTCTGCACACCAGCAGGAAAGACACAGGAAGAGGCAAAGCATCTCAGCTGAGTTACTGTAAAAGATTCTGTGGCTGAAATTTTTGATTGTTTTGTATAACGTAATGTAAAAAAAATAAATTCTTCCTAGTGTCTGTTACATACAGCTGATCAGCTTGCCCTGGTAGCAGCTGGACAAATGCAATCAATTGCTGTGAGGAACTTTTATATGTATTGGGCTTTAGTCCAGCTGGACTCCCCTCTTTCAATGTGTGGCATTCCTGCATGAAGATGTTTTGAAGTTTCAGTTCCTTCAAGGTGCAGAACTTAGTGGTTAGATGTTTAATTCTTCTCTTTGCTTTAAGAGATGTGTATGCACACACACCTCTGTATTTATAGCCATATCCATATCTATACTGATAAAACTATATCTGCATCTGTGTATATGTATACATATATATAGGTACATTTTTATGTATTTGTACACTAACAGTACAGACACACGTATACAGATAAAGGCTTTTGAGTTTAGTATTTTTTGTCTGTTTTTATCCTATTGTAGAGATCATCTTGTTTTGAAAATTCTTCCATAATATTGCTCTGCTTTGAAAATAACAGTATGTGACCACTTTTCAGAGCTTACAGAAAATGGACTCTGAAATACAAAGTCAGGAGAGGTGGATGGAATTTTAATCTGTTCTGAGAACATAAGGATGTTTCAGCTGAGAAAAATAATTTGATTTTCCTGTGCTGATGTCTGTCTTTCAAACAAGAGAGTTTTAATGATTTCTTTTTGCTTTATATAAGCTCGGTCCATGCTTAAAATTTACAATTCCTCTGCTATATCTAATATGTACATCAGTTCTTTGCTGGATCTGGACCACTCTGTGAAGGTACTCTGGATATATTTCTCTGACCTCCAATCTTCTGCCCTAGAGCTTCTTACTCAGCCTTTTTGAAAGCTGGTTTCAAATCACTTCCTTATTTTTAAGGTGTCTGTGATTATTTTTAAATTTTGAATAAATCTCTCCTGTCTTCAAATTAGCCCCTTTAATCTGATCTCCCTTTGATAGAGATTCAGTGTTTACCTTTCCACTTTGTCTGAGTAGCACAGTGGAAGAGACACAACTACAGTTTATATAACTGAAAATAATATCCTGTGGGCATTGGAGAACATCTAATGCAGATAGTGCAGTATATAACTGCAGATGAGCTAGCGTAACTATTTTCTTAGTGTAGGAGGAAAGGCTTAGTTCAGATGAATTTAATTTCCTTAACTTATATTTTTCAAGGAGAGGTCACAAATCTGAGAACAAATGTGATACATGAGGGAAATGCCTGTTTCTCATCATAACAAGTTTGAAATTATCTAACTTCTGTTGTCTGAGACACCAGGTATCTGCCCATGTTACGATTGCTTCCAGTAGCTCCCTGTCAGCAGTGGGTGAGTTCATTCCCAGTACAGTCCTGTCCTGGCTGGGGCCTCCACAGGAGCATGCTGCAGTTGCTGGTATTACAGTCCAAGAATCTGGGCTGCCCATCACCTTAGAAAGGGACAAGTAGTGGTTCCTGGATCATGCCTGTTTCCTTTCTTGTTTACATTCTCCCCCGCTCTGCTCTGTCACCGCCTTTGACTCTCCTGAGCCTGGTTCCCAGCTCCAGCCATGCCAGCCCTGCAGGTGGTACTGCTCCTCCATGGAGAGGAACATCTGCCAGCAGCTCCTCCTGAGCCACAGAGGCTTCCTTCCATCAGGCGGAAGGTTTTGCAGAGAACCTTTTATTTAATGTTCCAGTGGAAGTGCATAGTGGGAAAGTAGGGAAAGGCTCTGAGGAGTGAGATTCAGATGCTTGGATGAGGGAGGATGTGGTGGAGGCCACGTTGGGGCTGGAACTTGAAATGTGCCAGATATTCTTGGCAGTGCCATCTTGATTGATTTTTCTTTTCATCTTAACAAAAAATTATCTGCATTATTGATAAATGATTTCTAGTAATCTGTTAGTCAATTTGTATGTTTGAGAGAGAATGTGGGCCTCTCCTCCCACCAAAAAAACCCATGTCCTGAAACCAAAACATGCCTCCCTCCTCCCCCTCTCAAAAAAAAAAACCAAAAAACCAAAGCCTAGAGATTTGACCAACATAGATGCAGAGAGGGAAAGAAGACCACTCCATCTCCTGTGGCGTACTTTTCTGACAAGTACATTTTTTGTGTGTGCTGCTTCCAAAATGTTTCCCGGTATTTTGTTGCATGTTTGAATTGCAAGGCCAAATGAAATGTAGAAGTCCTCTCAGGAGGTTTTCTAGATCAACTTGGTCCTTAAATAAGCTTGTATGTACCACACATCACAGTTGAGGTCCAGAGCAAGATATTGTAAACCTTGAAAGGTCTCCCTCTCCACCTTTGGTACTTCCAGGTACCAAAAATTCCTTCAGTTTTCCCTTAACAGTTGCACCTTTACCTGCCTGACAACAGTTTTCAGGCATGTTTTCTGCTGAAGGAGTGCAAAAGGGTAGTGAGAAAAAAAATCCAAAGTAACAGCTGAAATCTATCATAAATATAGCTACAATGACATATCTCTGTATCAAATATTGCTGCATGCAGACAACGCATCTGCCTCAGCACACTGGAAAGCTGGTTCTGAGACCATGGGAGCCAAAGTTGTGCCTTATGTGCCTATGCTTAGTAATTGAACATGTTTACAATGCTCATTTCAAATACAGAACATTAGCAAGAGATTGGCCATGAATGTTTCTCATACCAAGATATTACAATAGAATAATTTAACCCGTGAAAAAAAAGAAAAATAAAATACAACTTTTAAAGCCAATGTGCTGAAAAATTTCATAAGATGAAAAAAAAAAATTGTTCCCTGTTTTGCCTTTTCACTGCTAAACAAATTATAGTAATATCTAGGGTTTTTTTCCAGTGAAATGAAAATTCATGCTTTTAAACAAGTTAGATATCTTAGCAACTTGATCTGAACTTGTTGTCTCTTGTTAATGATGTGGTCAATTCCAGTATATGAGCTCTGTAGAGCTGTTATAATGAACATCTATTTTTCTATGTAATGGCAGAGAATTAAATTAATCGGAAAATTCTTGCTTTCTGCTATTAAATAAAATTTACTTTAATGAATACAGGCTTAGTTGTCTGCAGTGAGTAAACAATCTAAGTATTTTTCTGTATTAATGTTTTCTGCTCTTAAAAAGAATAAAATTTTGAAAATGGAAAGTACCAAGAAAATAGGGCTTTTTTTCTCATAAACATAAGCTTCTAGGTCTTTTAGGATGTAATTAGACTATACAGATCACTTGACCCCTGATATTTTTCAGTGACAGTTTTTCTTGGAATCAGAAGGTGAAAGATCTAATTTTAATGAGTTTGTATTTGTAAAAGTCTGCACACACACAAAAAATCTCCAACTGTCACAACAGCCAGTAATTGGCAGAGAAATGCTTTGATAAAAATGGGAAGACATCCCTGCTGGTTCAAGACAGGTGGACATCAACTTGAATCCAATTTACATCTTAAAATGCACAATAGAAAAGATTTGCATTACATTGCCTAGATGAAAGGGAGCTCTTAGTCTGAGAGCCTCATTTGCTTTCCCTCTTCCTTTTCTTTTCTTGCCCAAACACTCAAACTCTCTGTAGAGAAGTTTTAATGAAGATGGCTTGTTCAGCTCCTGTTTGAGGCAGCTATTTGCTTGACTAAGGCTCAAATCTGAACTCATGCTGGGCTAAAAAAAAAGCCCAAACTGATAATTGGGCAAACCTGAAATTGGGTAACCTGCTTTAACCTCTGCTTGAAACAAGTGAGTCTATCTTCCATATCGAGTTATTTTTATTTGGTTGCCTGGTCAAGGTCCCTTGCAACACTTAACTGGGATCTAGCAAGAGACATGCAGTGGAATGTACCTGCTCTGAAAGGTACAAGAAATGGCTCTTGATGGACACTTTTGGACTATCTGAGTGATCCTAGCTGCGTGTTTAGGTGTTGGATCCATATTGAAATTTAATTTAAGTTAAAAACAGTTTTCCGAATAAGAGTCTAACACTGTATTAAGTGTGGGAAAAGTAGGTTTATTCTTTTCCAAAATGGATGCTGAAGAAAGGCAGGTAGGGAGTAGGTGGGTAGTCTGAATTTTTGTTCCCCATTTGTTTGTGTCAGGACAGATAGAAAATAAAAGCTTGCTTACAGCAGTTTATAATATTTTTTGTGTATATATTCAGGTACAAATTCCAATCTTACAATCAACAGTGTGAAGTCTGTAAAGACTCTGCCAAATTCATATGTGCGCCTCACACTGACATTTCACTATTTGTTAAATATTTGATTCTGAGTTGGCATTCCTTTTTTAAAATAACCTTTCCATTACAGATAAGACTCTCTGTCTCTTTGAAAAGACAAAGCAATAGATCACCAATGTAAATATAGTCCATTATTTTTAAATGTAACTCTCCTTCTTCCATGAAACATGCCATTTTCTGTTTTCTGGAGTTCTATGAAGTGTGTCTAATAATTTGTATTACTGCATGTTTTATCTGTTTCTAATTTTGGGGAACTTTTATCTAACTTCAGCATGCATGTGAAATTGAGAATTGAAATGAATGGAGCTACTGAGTACTTTGGGGTGAAATATTCAGCCTCTGAGGTATCTGAGTGGCATTGGCTCTATTGGACATGGGGGAAGCTTCTGGTGATTCTCACAGAAGCCACCTCTCATAGCCCCTCCTAGACCAAAACTTTGCCATGCAAACCTAACAGACTGACCTTATACTTGAGGAGTTCAGTTGCACTTCCCATATGTTCTTCCACTGTGTTTGCATAATTATTCATGTGAATACAGGTGGTGAAACGTTAGAGACTAGGAAAAGAAAAATTATATTGTGTTGATAATGCTTTGTTTCATCCTTAAAATTTACATGTGAGTGTTGGACTAACAGGCTTTGCCTTTCTGTGTTGGCTAGAGGTGTAGACCACTAAGAAAAGAAACAAATTGAAAACATTTTCTGGTACCTTTGTTGTGCCTCTGCACACTCCAGTCTGGAACTGCACACTCCAGTCTGCAGCACTCCCTGCTCTGGAATATAATCTCTGGTTTCTTTTGGAGTCTGAAGTGAAAAAAGGAGGAAAAAAAAAAGGCTTATTGCTGTCATTTCTGATGTTATAAGGTTACAGGCTACAACCTTGGGAGATTTTACACTAAATTTGATTTTTATTGTTTCGCAAAATGGGACCTGTTTTCTGACAGTCAATAAAACTGCAGGTGATACTGCTCTTATAATAGATGTGAATGGACTATTACTGTTTGCTATAGCAGTTTAACTGCAGGGCAAGCTTATAAGGGTTTTTTTTTTTGAAAAAACACACAATCTTTTTTTAGCCACAGGACTATTTCTTTATTTCCATCAAGTTCTTTGGTAATATTGGTGTATACCCACCTGAGCAGGTCTGAAATAAGCAGAAAGTTCTCTGCTTCTGAAGTTCAAAAGAAACTGAAAATTGAAAACCAGTATTGGTGGGCTAAAATGAAAGTGATTTTAACATGGTATATGAATAGATGATCCCAAGATTTAAAATAATTTATCAAGACGAATATTTTGTGAATATTATACAGTAGCAGCAATGTAGAAATCAACTTCATCTTTTGGTGTTTTCTTTTAAGTCACATTTTCTAGTTCTGAAAATCTGAAATACTGGTATGTGGTATTTATACTTTGAATCACAGCACCACTGAGGTTGAAAGGGAGTTTTGGGCAGGGTCTAGCCAAATGTTCCTCCTAAAATCAGGGTTAACTAGAGCTAATTGCTAAGGGCTGTGTCTGGTTGTATTTTGAATAACTCCAATCATGGAGACTCCACAACTTTTCTGACCAACCTTTGTTCCAAAAGAGTCATGGTGAAAGAGATTTTTCTTACCTTTAAATGGAATTTCTCTCTGAGTTGGTGCCCACTGGCATTTTTCCTGTCACTGAGCACCACCAAGAAGCCTGACTTCCTCTTCTCCTCCTCTGTCATGAGTACAGATATATATATGGGGACAAGAATGATGGACACTTAGTCATCTTTATGGCCCTTTACTGAACACTCTCCAGTGTGTCCATACCTCTTCTGTACTGAGGAGCCCCATATTGGATCCAATATTCCCCATGTGGGCTCATCAGTGCCTTCCCTGTTCTGCAGGAAAGGCTTTTCCTAATGGACCTAATGTCATTTCTAGCCCCCTTTGCTGAGAGGAGGCACTGTTCATTCATGATTGGCTCGTGGTCAGGAAGTTCTCTGCAAGGCTTCTTGGCGGCTGGTCAAATCCCAGCTGTCCTGTGCGTGAGGCTACTCCTACCCAAGTGCAGAATTTGGTGTTTGTTGAACTTCATGAATTTCCAGTCATCTCATTTTGCGACCTTGCTGAGCTCCCTCTGAATGGCAAGATGGCTCTGGTGGATTAGCCACTCCTCTCGGTTTTATATCATCTGTGCTGTTCCGTCATCCAAGTTATTAATGAAGCAGTTACACGGGATTGGCCCAGCAGCAACCCTTGGAGCACGCAACTAGTAAGTGGCCCCCAGCCGGATTTTGAGTTTCTGATACCAACCCACAGACCTCAAAAGCTCAGGCAATTTTCAGTCTCTCTCATTGCCCACTATCTTATCTCTACTTCCTGTCAGACCTGCTAGTCCTAATGCAGTATTTTCATGGTTATTACTTAGGCTACACTCTACCCCATGGTTTAGATCATTAATTGATTGGATCATTAAAGGATTGCAGCCAGTATTGACCCCTGGGATACACTGCTAATTACTGCCCTCCAACTAGAGTTCGTGTTACGGGTCACCAACCACCCTCTCTCTGGGCCTGTCCATTCAGTTGGATTTCCATCTGTCACTCTCTGTCAGTCCAGTGAATACCTCACCAGTTTCTCTGAAAATCTTATGGCAGACAGTGTCAAAAGCCTTTCTGAAGTCAAAATACTCAGTATCCTCTGCTCTGTCCTCGTTTGCTAAGCCAGTCATTTAACTATAGAAGGTGATCATTAGATTGGTCAAGCATCACTTTCCAATGATGGTACTGTAAAAACTACTCTTGATGAGCTTCTTGTTCATGTGGCTTACAGTTTTTCTTGCTTCATCACCTTCCAAGGCTCAAGGTTCTCTAGGTCAATTTTACTGTCCTTCTTGAAGATAGAAGTGCCATTTTCTTTCTCAGTCACAATGATTGTTCTAAGATCACTGAGTGGTCTTGCAGTGACAACTTTTCCATGTCTTCTGTCAGGATTCTGTGATCTTCAAGCAAAATAAAATCAAAGTTTATCCCCTGAAGTCTTCAAAAATTTTACGGGACCTAATTGTATAGAATAGAGTGAGTTTAATGCGTTAGTATACCAGTGACAAAATAATTCACTCCACTCTTTTAGTTTGGGTTAAAATACAGATTTACTAAATGGTCAGCATTTCTATGAACCCTTTGCATGGTTTAAGGATAGGCAAGAGTAAAGAAAATAGCCATTAAGGTTTACTTAATGGTGTTGATATTTCAAGTATTTTAGTAATTTTAATTAATGTCTTCCTGTATCTTGTTAATTTTTTGTAATGTTCTTCTGATCATTAATAGTTGCCCTGTAGATGTCTCTTTTTAATTTTTTTTTTTCTCAAGTATTGGTCTATACTTATTTTTGAAATGCAGGCTTATAAAATGGAATGGTTACTGGTAGAATGGGAATCATTAGAGAGTAGAAATGAAGAAAAAATAAGAAAAGATGAAAGACATGAAGTATGTGAAAGAATCAGATTTTGGAGTTTGAGATCAGAAAGCTCAGTAAAGCATGTAAATACCAGTAAATGTCAGCTGGCATTGACTTATATTTGTGAATCTCAAATGATGAGCTCATCATCACAAAAGTTTAACACCTCTCTGGTGGCTTGGTCTTCACCTGCAGCTTTCTGAACTTTTTCGTCTTTTATCCTTCCTTTATTTTTTCTTCTTTTGGTAGACTTTTTGTTCATCAGATTGGGATATTGTGATATCTTAACTCTGGGTCTTAAACTGCAACTACAGCACTACTCTGCCTGAAAGCTACCCTGGTTTGTATCCCTCTGTAGAACATTTTTCCCTCTCTGTTAATTATAGAGAAAAGGCAGCTCTGTAGTCCTTCCATCCTTGATGTCTCATTTCTTTATCAAACTCAGTAACTTTTTGTGGTGTTGATCTGGCAGTCACCTCTTGAAAATTCTCTTTATTCTTTTTCTGCTGCTATATACTTGCCATGTTTTAATAGAACAGACCCTCTGGCTGGGGAAAAGTTGCCAGTTAAACTTGTGAGACTGATCCACTGTTTTATTATTATTTTTTTCAGAAGCTTTTCAGTGTCTTTGATGTTACCCATGCATTTGCATTAAAAGCTGTGAGTGATTTATTTTAATAAAATCCAATTATCCTCTTTATTTTCTTGTGAAAAGTTAAAGGCTATTTCCAGTTTAATTGTGAATATAAGAATGTGGAAGGAAACGCACCAGTTACTAATGGAAATGTGGCATTAATAGTGCCAGCAGCAGCAGCAATGAGGGTTAACAAATAACTAGTGCTGTGCGGACTTAACTTCAGTAACTTTTGCAGAATTATTTGGGTCCAAGGAGGGGAAACAACTGTTTTCAAGGACCTCTGCTAGGATAATACTAGAATATCATGTTTTCACAGAGTTCAGTGTCCCCACATGGTTCTTGTGCTGTGTACACATGTGAAAAGAAATGACATTTCCAGGAGGTGGCTTCTTCTGCTTTCCAGGGTGATTTTTTTGAGCCTGATCTCTTACAACTTTGGTTTTTCTGTAGTTTCACAAGGGGAAAAAAAAGGGAGCTTCAGTCTCCTGGACTGTTAAATCATCATGGTCTCAGCTGTGTACTTTCAAAGCAAGCTTCCTCTCTTCCAGCAAATCCTTGATTTTCCTATACTGCTAACAGCAGGAGGCTATGCTTCCACAAATATCAGCTTTTCTTTATCTGAAATATAGGACTGGCTTCTTGGTACTGCTGAAGGTTTCCTATTGGTACAAAGAGAAAGGAAGGGGTGAGTATCTCTCTGGTATCTTAAATTTGGGCTGGTGTGGACTTGAATTGCATTATAAAATTAATTGCACCAGCCAATCGCCTGTCCAGGTTGGTTGTGTTATCTATGAATTATAGTAAAATAGTTGGCTTTATTGCCAAAAAGAGGCTGGTTATAAGCAGCAGTGAGATTACACCAGTTTTGTTTGGGACGCTTTGAAAGCTGAGATCATTTAGTCATTGTCACATATCCTACGTGAGACCCATTTGTGTTCCCGTTTGAGCACAGCAGCTGTAAGCTGAGAAGCCCATCAGGCCTGAAGTACAAATATATGTGTAACATCAATCTGTTGTCTCAGTGGTATAGATGACAGCCTGCCCTCCCTTCACACCCTGCTGTTGTTAAGTTTTTGTAAAAAAATCTTGCAGTGAACCTCAGCATTTTTCCACTGCCTCCTTTCTCCTGACACCAACACAGGACCTGTTAACTAATTTGTGCAATAAGTCTCTATTCTTATTTCAAGATATCAGTAAAGCCTTGAAATGGAAAGAGATTCTTAATGATTATCACTCAGGAAGTATACTAATGATGGGTCCAGGAATGGCCTTCAGCATCACAGGAAATAAGAGGTGTAAGGAAAGAGACCTTAATAAAACATTTACAGGGAACCTTACCCACAAGACCTATTTTAACAATTTTGATTGACTGATTTCTAATCTGTTAAAATGATCAATTATAAAGAAAAAAGCCCCAAATAGAATGCAGTAGAAAGCATCAAACCCCAGAAAATATTGACTTTCATTTAATATCTGGGTAAGATGATACACTTCTTTATCAGATTCGTAATGGAATTGGTCCACATTGTTGTCTGTCCATCATATTATTGTATGTAGAATCATAGCATGGTTAGGTTGGAAGGGACCTTTAAAGCTCATCTAGTCCAACCCCCCTGCAATAAGCAGGGACATCTTCAGCTAGATCAGGATGATTACAGTTCTATCCAACCTGACCTCGAACCTGACCTCATTTGCCTCATTGCCTAATTAAAAGCTGAGGTTATTGTTCAACATCTACTCGGTATTGCTTCAGGTAAATTAACTTTTCTACCTTACCAGTTTCTTTCTTTCTTCTTTGTCATACTATTGGTACTTCCTATATTCATAAGTTCTGATTGTCTTTACGTCAATACTTCTACAGAAATTTTTAAGTGCTAAATATGCATGATGACATGCAAAATGTTACTTAAATTTCCTCCTTTCTTCCACTCTAATTACAAAAACTTTTTACAAAGCTGACCCGAGATGGATAAAGCTTACTATCACTTTAGTGAAAGGATCCTGTATAAAATATTCCATGAAATATTAAACCTTCCATAAAGTCTTAATTAAACAGTCATACTGAACACTGTCCAGAAGTTCATCAGTAATTTGACTGGTGGTACTAGTCAGTCCTGCTTGTTTTGTATATGGTGAAAATAATTCAGTGTGTGTCAGAAACAGCTTTGCTGTAATCTCTATTAATCTTTTTCTCAAATAGTAGGCCTTTCCAGGGTCAGCAAGACTTCAAAATGGCATAAAATGGCAGTGAGGAAATACTGACAATAAATGAATTTTCAAAACTCTCAATAGGTTTATTGGCCTTTTTTCTTCCTCCTTACCTAGACTTGGTTGTGCAACTATTATTGCAAAATCTCATGCTTGCAAATCTTGCAGTCCTATTTTGTTAACCACAGCACAGAAAATCTGCAGAAATGCTGTAGGGGAGCAACTGAGTTTTGGATGTTGCTGTGAGCCTTGACATTCACACTAGTGTTCCTACAATCTGCTTGGGACTGACTGCTCTGTACCCAGGGGGATTTCCAATTTCTGCAGCCTTGGCTGAAGTAGAATATGTCAATAGAGGTTTAAAACTAACTATTATTAGAAAATAAAATAGTTACTTATTGGTGGGTGAGCTTAAGCAGAACTTTTCACAATATACATAAATTTATGGTATAGTTCTAAAGTCTGGCTGTGATCCAGCTTTATATTTGTTGTGCTAAACTATTTATCATTTATACTGAGGCATATGGCAATGATTGCTTTGAAGGTACAGAACCCAAACGTATTTTGGAAATGTTTAGATAGAACTCTCTTAACTTCTATGTACAAGAATAATTTTAAACAGCACAACTAAGGAGCAGGAGTTTGGACATAAGCAGAAGCATATAATAATGAATATAATTTATATGAGAGAAAACATTCACATTAATAAGAACAATAAAATGACAATGCACTGATATATTAAGATTATGTTCTTGAAAAGTAGACAGCTGGTATCCTTGTAAGACATTTTAAACTGTATTTTAAGGTACCTGCAAAATCAGTATTTAACAGCATATCATCACCTGTGATACAGTATGATGAATGATGTAAATATAATCCCAGTTGCTAGAAAGAAATGTCAGTATCTTATGTAAAGTATCTAACCAATGCACATATTTTCAAACCTGGGGATGAAGGGAAAAAAGGTTTCTCAAATGACAATCTGTATGTCTTAGAAGTGAGCTTCGGTGTAACAGTCCATTAACTACTGCTCAGATGGGGTGGTGAGCATTTCAGCAACTCCAGCTATCTTGTAACACTTCTTTAATCTTAGGAATACATACTTTTTATGGTGCTAAGATACAGTATTTCCCATAAGAAATTTAGAGAGTAATGTGAAGATCGTGGTTTTGTTAAATTAATTGAATTATTTATGGCAAAGAAGTTAATGAACAGACAGTTAACATATCTCAGTGCCAGAGCAAGTAGATTAAAGGAGACACTTTAATTGAACAAAATATAGGTAAATATGCATTCTGCAGGGAAAGAGATTTCATATATCTCAGATATCAGGCACACAACAATTTCAGGAGTTTAGAATAGGCTTTGCTAACTTTGTTGAATAGATTTCTCAAAAAATGTTAATTAGTCATTACAGGTAAAAGTTGTTAGTGGAAAAATCCTTGGTAATTTGATTATTAAATTTAACAGTTTGTTGATGCAGAAATTTCATATATTCTTCAGTTTTCCCATATTCTGGGCTACAAAGAGTTGGATTTTGTCAGTATTAATGCATGAGATGGAAGCAAGGTTGAAGCTGTCATCTATGCTTCAATGTTTTGCTTATTAGAAAAAGGCACTCAGTTAACGCAATCTGAAAATGAACCAAACACTTTTCAAAACTATTTGGAAAAGAGTTACTGTTTTTAAGAAGGAAAAAAATGTACATAAGATTGAGAAATATCTATTTGCCCTCCACCTGGAGATAAAATAAAATAAAAATATTCATATTTCCTTTAGTAAAGATACAACCTTGTAATAAAAGTACTGTGCTCTTTGGAGTTTTGTTTTAGTAGTGCCTAAGTAGTGGTGCCAGCCACAGACCACATATAAGTTGGAGCAGATGGAAGTGAAAAGCAATGTCCCTTCCATCTGTTCTGCAGGACGGGCAGTGTGCTGCTGGGTTTCAGGTGTACTCTCTTTCTTCATGGTGTCATCTCTTTTTACACAACAGGGGGCTGAGCTCTCAGAAAAGTTTTTTGCATTGTAGGTCCTTTATGTTGTCTAGTGAAGGTGACCTATTTTCCAGCCCTTTAGACTGCGTTTGCTTCTCTCACTTCATTGTGAATGCTTCTCACTGTGCACCAGTAATGATTTCAGTCCTCTGTGAGAGGTTTAAAACTTCAGATTCAGTGCTAAGTGTGAATATTTTTATTTGCCTCATCACAGTTTTCCCTCACAGAGGCAAGTTGCTACAATGTCTGAGAAGACAAGGAATCCATAAAAAAGTATCTGGTATTCTTTCAGTGAAGTAAAAATAATGTAATATAAAATGAGTGATCAAAATTAGGAAATGGGTGAATCATGGAGAAAATTTGTGATTAAAAAAATTAATGAATTAACATTTGGAAGAATTAGCATATTAATATCAATGCTGTTTCATATACTGAAGCCAAATAAGCACAAAGTACCACAGTGAATATTTGACTTACATACTGTCATAATCCAATTATTGAGGTTCTTAGGAAACACCTCTTCCTGAATTAAGGTGCAAATGAGACCATATGCCAGTCGATAGTATGGGTTTTATTTGACAGTAAATAAGAGAGAGAGAGAGAGAAAGAAAGAAAGAAGTAGAAAATAGGTGGGGGAGACAGAGAGAGAGTGACAGGGACAGAATAAGGAAAACATCACTACTCAGTGGATCCCAACAATGCTCCTTTGATCCTCTCCAGCTGGGCATCTTGGTGGTGAAGGTCCCCCCAAAAAGCACAGAATCCCATGGGTTAATGCACCCTCGATCCAGGTGGCAATGCCCAGGCACGTCCCCCTGGGGGAGGGGGGCAGTCCCTTACAGCAGACTCTGGATCTGTTGCATCCTGTGCAGTCCTGTGGTGCAAAGCCTCTGGGGAGCACTTTGGGGGTCTTTGATGGATTATGACTCCCCTCAGCTGCCTCTCACGTGGAAGTCCCGTGGATGTGGCCTGTGGGGCTGGGGGTTCCACAGCTGGGCCGGTTTGTGTAACAGAGGATGGGTGTTTATTGCCTCTCACCAGAGGTTACACCCGAAACCTCCTCCTCCTCCCTCGGTTGGGGGCAGTCTGTGCTAACCTGGCTTCTGTGAGCTGTGCTCTCCCATCACCCCAAACTCAGCTGGGGATGGTTCTCAGCACAGCTGGTGGCTTTGGCCTTTTGTGGATGCATTCCTTTCCCTCAGCCTGAGATGATTGAACAATGCATTTCCCTTTATCTAATCAGCAGTTTGACTTTCAGTCCAAAGTCCCCGTCTTCAGGGAGGCTTCTTTGGTTGTGGCTTCTTTATAATGAGCAAAACTTTATATCAATGTTTGAGGCATGATCTATTTTCGGTCTCTGACACATACATCATCAGTCTGTTGAAAATAACAAATACACATTTCAGAATAAGTAGAATAGTGAGTCTTGAAGGAATGGCAAGAAATAACTAGTGGGATTACGCTCAAAGAACACTAAAATTTGCTTCCTATCATCAGCTGGTTGAAACTAGCTCAGCTGGGGGTGTCGTAGTCATTGCTTTGATTGCAGACGAAGAGCTGACATTTGACTTTAGTGGTTAAAGTACAGTCAGTACAGCAGCACCATGATCTGAAATTTCAGATGAAATGTATTATGGCAAATGCCATTAACTGTAGTGCTCAAAATGACTTTAAGCACCATTTCCTCTGTGCTATTATATGCTGCTACGAGTGTGACAGGCAGTGACCCACCTTTGCATGCATCTGTGATTGATTTCTTTGTAACCCTCTTCTGTACAACTGTGCTCACTTGTGATTTTCTACTTCCTGAAGGATGTTCAGATGAATTTCTGAATCATCAGTGTTCGAATCGGCAACAAATGAGATGTAATTTAAATAGCAGTGGTGGTATGGAACACTACGCATTGAAAGAAGTCACAGTCGTAAGCAACTTGTGCATCACACCTAAAATACCTAAGCAAGCTGTGAAGGAAAAAGGGTGTTAAATTATTTTCTCACCAGGTTGCTTCTGAAGATGCTGAAATGAGCTGCTCTTCTAACAGGAAGGAAGAATATTTATTTTCTGGAAGAAGAGAGTACATAGTGAAAGCATTTAATCACTGTGTTGACTTGAAATTGATTGGAAGATAAAATGACGTTTGAATGAATCAAACTACTACCTGATCCAGCATCGAAACCAAGATACTTCCCTTAACTGGAGAGATGAAAGCATTTTTTACCCATTATCATGAGAAAAGGCTTATCAAAACAGTTGTCAGAACTAAGAGGTCTGTCTTATGAATGTGTACTCAGGCTGTGATCCAGTAGAGAAGTATGCTGCAAAGTGCCAAAAGTACAAGGGCTTTACTATCAGCAATAGCATTTCTGCAACTTCTGATTGACACATCATTAAAATCTAACAGCAAATTGTCCCTTAAGTTATGTACAAGCAGTTTTGTGTCAAATGATCCAGTCTATTAAATTTTTTATTTTCCCTTACACATTTTTAGCAATTTCTAAGAATATAGTGTAGCACCCATCTGGATCTCCTATGTGGAAACCCACTGGACTAAATTATACTTATGAGGACCTTTGAAGTCATGTTGAGTTCAGAATTTGTACAACAATGTTCCAGGAAAATGTAATTTTCACAGCTGTGGGAAAGGGAAGCAGAAAGCAAATGGTATTATTTGCTGTATTTCTTTTTGGAAAGTCACAGATGATCTCTGGGAATTTTTCCAGAGCATCTATACTGACGATAAGTACCAACTGCAATAGGCCAGAAATATAACTCTTTTGCACAATTAGCCTGGTAAGAAAGAGTAGGAAAAAGAGCATTTTAATAGAAAATAACAAGCTGCCTCGAGATGAGTGATTTTGAATTGGCCATAATACTTTTTCTCTCTCATACCATGATTCTCTTTTATCTGTTTTCCTTTTTTTTTTTTTTAGATTTTTGTAGCAGACAATCCCTTTGAACAAAACTTTCTGAAGTGTCATTCCAGGTATGAAGGGATGGAGAAGAAAGCCCTTGAGCTCTGACTGCATGGTAACAGATGCACTGAACTCCATGCAGGAGTGAAATCCTGCTGGGATCATCACTGGAATTCAGGTAAAACTAACTAGCAAGGCATTATCTGTTATGTTTATTTTACATTATCTCTTCTGTTTGCATATGCTGAAGATGTCTAAAGACATCGTACTCTTGATACCCATCAAAAAGTGGTAATAGATTTGGCTTATTGATGGGAAACCTCCCAAGACTGAAGATGTCCCTTCTGCTCCACACACTGGGCGTTCTCAGGCCACGTTTGTTTTGTGACTTTTAAACTCTTTTGAGTTTAGACAATTCATCATTTTGGCTAGATTTCTGTTAGATTTTGGGAACAATGAGAAAAAACAGAAGCAGCAGTTGACACATTTTACTTCTGACTGCTCACTGTAATGGTAGAGGTTTCTGTGAAAATCTGACTTCTCCAACCATGCTCTCAATCCTCAATATTGAAAAAAAAATTCTCTTATTTCTAGGGTATCGTGGGCCATTCTATTCAGGTTTCTGTGTTTAGAGAGTCTTTGTTTCACTAATGCCAGAAATATTTGGCTTTGCTAACAATCTAACCCAGAGCATAAAATTGTATACTTCAGCCCACAGAAATGACACTTACATTAAACAACGTATTTATAAGTATTAGAAGTACAGACTCCTAATAAACAGACATGAAAAAAACCACCAAGAAACCTCTCAATTTTTATGTACCTTAACTCTTTTATGTGATGGGTGAAATAAGGTCTATCTCCTCGGAAAGGACAGTATTTAGAAAAGGAACAGGATTCCACCTCGTGCACTAAACCTCTGGAATGGCACTATATGCCTGTGCTACTGTGCTGATAGGGAATGTGATCATATATAGTCAGATCTGATGATAATTTCTCTTCAAGTATGCTGATTTTTTTTGATTTCTCACCTCTCTTGAAATATTGCTGGGTTATTACACTCTTCTTCCAGATGAGTTTTCAGATCTGAGGTTGAGTTTCTGCTCAGACATGAGAGCCAGGCTGTGCAAAGTACCCTGTTCTGCAGGAGTAAAGCCAGTAGGGGGAATAAAAAATTATTTAGTCAGAGCAAGATTTTAAAGTACATATTATATTGCAAATAAATGCACTTAAAGATGTATAACAAAGCATGAAACATTCCTGTTTCTTTGTTTCCTTTTGTCCCCGAAAAGTAATTGCCTGTCAGATTTTGAACTTGTTTGGCATCAGATTGAAAAAAACTTCTGAAGTGTTCTTTGACTTTGAGCAGAAATAAACAAAAATAAACAAAAAACATCTCATCAGTGTGATAAGTTTAAATACAAATTGGGCCCAGGCCAGAGTATACAAGAACTCATTTGGTTTCACTGACTTGCAGCACAGGATGTGAATTTCCATAGGGGAGTGAAGGCAAGAAGCAGGGACTGCAACTCCATAAATTATCTTATCAAGAATCTTTTGAGATCTTTCACACTGTCTCAGAGCTCAGTCACTTACATATATTTTCAGTAAGAAAGCTGCAGTTATATGAACATCTTATTTTCTGGCAGTCTATTGACTAGCAATGAGAAGCAGATTGAAATATCCTTCTAGAGTGGTCTTCTTTCTTTGCTAGAGAATCTATCACTATTCTGAGTACCAGTTCTGAAAAAGCGACTGAAAAGGAAGGGCTTTTTTTATGTGCTATGAACATATATGTAGAATACAGATTGTACAGACAGCATTTCTAGTGGTTAGAGGAATACAGAGATGCCTTTGACAGTTTTTCCTTCTCTCAACCAGCTTCTAGTGACTTGTAGGTTTTGTATCTAATCTCTTGATGGATTCCTAGGTGGCTTTCAATTTCTTTTTGGGAATACTCAGTTCCTAAGCAAACCAACATCCATAGTTAGCCAGTCTGTGTAGCTGATGAAATCTGTCTGGAGAGATAAACAAGTATTTTCTATTTCCTCTGACATTTTCAAGACTTTACAAGAGAACATTCATGGTTCATTACCGGCTGTGGCAATCAACACTGATGCTAATAAACTAAAGCTTTGTAATTTTAGTTATAAACTAAATAGTCTAAGAGATTGGAATCTTGGTCATGCTGTGTTATGTTTAACATTTTTTGGTCATTTGGTGAATAAACTCACTATACCCAGCTGCAGAAGTCTCCAGAGAAAACTGCAACAAGAATATCCTCTTCAAGCATCTTCCTAGAGAAAGCAGTAGTACAAGGGAAAATCACACAATAAAGATTACAAATACTTCCTCAAAATAAATGTATCAGGACTGGACTTGTACTTGCACTCAGCTTAATTATGACCATTTTTTAAAAATGCCAGGAGAAGATGTATAAATGATCAAGAATGGTAAAATGTGTACCAAAATGGTAAGTCACATTTAGAGAGCTAGACTTCTCATTTTTTGCATTTAAATAAACCTAAAAGTATAATCTAGAAAGTGAAGCATATTAGTGATTTCGGATTGCTTCTTCAGTTTTGGGAATTATGATATACTGGGCTTCACAAGTTTGTTAATTCATATTATGTATAACTTTTACCTTTAAAAATGTATGTCATATTAAAAAAAAAAGGTTGCAAAATATTTGTAGCATCTGGTATGTATATTATAAAAAGATAAATGTATTATCCAGATTGATTGTTTGGAAGATTTTCTCTTACAGTTTAGCAATTATAACTGGGATATTTCCTCTTTGTCCCATAACAGCAGAGTAAATACTAAGTTTCATAAACTTGTCCTTATTGTAAGCCTTCAGATATACTATTGCTCTAAATTATTCAAAGAATGATACAACATGACACTGTGTAAAATTTGTAGGTTTTTGAGGGTACTGCACTGGTTTATAATACTGTTTTATAATTACTGTTGTAATAAATCTTACAATAAGGTGATAATGATGGAGAAATTTACTTTTTCAAACAGGCTTTTTATCTGTTCTGTAAAACCTTAGTATTGAAAACAACTATGAATTGTGTCTGATTTTGGTGCTACTTGTATTCTGCTCCACACAACCTCTAGGAAGATTGCATGGTGCTCTGCATGAAGCAGCAGCCTTCAGATCAATGCAGTTGGGTAAGTTCTGGTAATCTCCGTGGGTGTAGCAATGGACAAATCTCACAGGTTTCTCCTGACTTACATACAGAAACTACTTGTTTTAATGGAGAGGAGCCTGATTGGGGTGCCTGAATTCTGCTGGCACTAGTGGGTTTCACCATTGCGCTAAGGTGACAGATTCAGTGTGTGGCAAGTGAAAGCAGGGCTTTTCAAGAGATCACACATAAGTAGGAGGTCCTATATAGCTCTATTTCCTTTCCTTCTTCCCAGATAATGGCACATTTACATTTCTGAACTGCTTTGTGCTCGTAATTAAGGGCAAAGTGTGTCTAGTAAAAGCAGAGATAGTAGGAGAAACAGTGTGTGAACTAGCAAAATATGCAGAAAAGGGACTCAGTGGAGCTTTCTCAGGCAGTCTGTTCCGTAGGGTTTTTTTAAATTTTTTTTTTTGTGGTTGGTTGGTTGGTTGGTTTTTTTTTTAAGTTCTGCGCACCCAGCGAAGGATAGATTAAGGTGGTATTTTTTCTTTGTTTGCTAATTTGTTTCTTTTGGCAGAGAGATCTGACTCCCTTTGAAAACCCGAGTATATTTTCCATTTGTTTGCCGTTTTGCTCATGTCTGCATCAAGGCAGACAGACAGTGTGGTTATTGGAGCTGAATCCCTTCAGAGTTCATCATTGATGCCACCGAACATTTAGTTAGATCTAAACGCAGATGGACCAGAAATAAGCTGCTCTCACCAGAGTAAAAGGAAGATGATGGGTAGTGTGAGAATCTTGAAAACTGGAGTGGTCTTGTCGTTTTTGCTTGATCTTGTTTAAAGACGTCCCTAACCAAGGCTGATTTAAAGAGGTGCCTCCAGAGATGAGGATGGGATGTGTTCTGAGTACACCCTCTCCTTCCCAGCCAGGGGGTCTGCAGGTGCCCTGTAAGTAGATTCTTACCAGGATTTTATTGAAATGTATATATTAGTTTGAAATAAATATCTCTTTTGTGCATTTGTGCATTTTTAAGCTGTGGGACTGTCTCATTAATTCAAATAATTATCCAGAGCTGTGGCTGAATCTGCTTTCTCTGATGCACAGCAGACTAAGGCCAAAGAAGAGCTTCTGAGGAGCCACATAACCCAAGCAATTCCCTGAACAGCTGCGTGGCTGCAGCCTCCAGACAATTTGCCTTTGCTTTGTCTGTGCCTCCCTGAAGTAGTCTTGCCCTGCTGATTTAGATCAGAGCATGAAGGTTTTTCCTGATATCTTCCTCCTGTGATAGCATGTCCTATGTATTATTTCTTAGTAAAAATCCTTCTCTTGTTATGAGAAACAAGAGAGCTGAAAATGTTTCTATCATCTACTGTGGCTGTTAGTCAGATTTACTAAGAGTGATTATTAGTACACAGCAAAGCAGTATCTCTGCACGTTTTGGATAATCTGCCCCTTTGTGTTTTGTACTAATATGCCATAAAATAAAAAAAAAAATAGGTTTAATGGCTTTGGCGCTTTATTCTTTTATTAATGTTTCTTTAAGGCTGGGCAAAAGAGAGGTTTGAAAATTGCCGACTCTTGCGGATCATCCCTGCCAGCATCATTTTCCCTTCCCGCTCGCGAGTTCGGGAGAGGCGCGCAGATCTCCTGCAGTTCCGGGGGATGGTCACAGGAGGGCGCTGCGCACTGACGGTAACTTCTGGCTGCCCGGTCCCAGAGCGCCGTGAGCGCGCGGCTCGCTCGGGAACGATTCCAAATTATTTCAGACTGGGCACTCCTCGCCCTATCTAGATTATATATGGCATATATATGTATATATATTGGATTCGAATAGGAGAGAGAGTGAGAAAGCCCATCCACGGAGTAATAAGCAAAATACTTTCTATCTAGCAACTACAGATACTAACAAAATTAAAAATTGTTAAAGCAGCATGCTCTGCTGCAAATATGTCTTAAGGGCATGCCGTTTTTATTCATAGGATAATCTAACACACACCATGAACTTTCAGCCGTATGCTTCTGTAGTGCTGATGAGCATCTAAAAGCTGTGATTTTCTGCTTGCATATTCCACTGCTTTCCCCAATTCCTCCCAAATCCAAACTCCCTAATTGGTTTTAAAAATGCAATCTCTCGGAAGTTCTCGTGGACCTGCTAAAGTGTTTCTAGTCTTACCTGGTAGAGGTGTGAATATGTTCTTTTTTACTCACACAGATTTGCTTGCCTATTGCCTAGAAAAATGTGAGTTCAGAGGGCTCAGCAGCAGACAGATTGCCTAGGGAGTGTAAAAGCTCCACATTTACTAGGAGAGGTTCACAGACAGCACAGATCAGGAATGAAATATTGCCAGGTAAAGTAATTCACAATTTATCAACTTTAGCCCACGGGACACTCTCTGAAACCATCCTTACGTGTTTTGTAGAATAAGTTCTCCAAATGTGTGCTGAGGAGGAAGAGTTCAATGTAGCTGCAGGGTGTTCCCACTGTCATCTTGCAGCTGCAAGCTTTCAGCTAGGCAGGCTGCCTTTCTGGGGACTTATGTAGCTTCAAATTAAGTAAATAATTTAAATAATTTAAAATAAGTACTTTATCTCACTGGTCATTACAGTTCTTGAAATGTAGCACTTCATAGGTGTGGTTAACAAACGGATATGGATAAACAAAGGGTGTATCCTCCATCATTAGTAGGATGCTATAATAATGAATTGGCATCCTGGTATCTAAACGAAATAAAGCAAAAAATCATTCAGATGCATGAAATTTTATATGCAGAACATTTCTAGAAGTTAAATCACTAAGCAGTAGGCAACCTTCATGTATTTATTCTTTAGTAAGTGCAACTTCATTTTGCCCTTGAATGACATAAAATAGCATAGATGTCTATTTATTACTAATAGACAGACAAAAGAAATCCTGAATGGTGAAAAATACTTTAAAACTATTTATAAATTATATTATTCTAATTTAGGGAGTTGCTGTTTGTCTTTTTATGGCATTTTTCCACTGTGACTCAAAACCTACTTAGTTTATGTTTTCCCACTTTATTAATTTTTTTCTCAGCTTTTTTCTCATGCATACAATTGAGGATATTTAGGTCTATGGGTAAAGGTTCCATAAAAGACCTTGGGTTTTTTATGCTGGTTCTACTGTCTTATGAAACACAGTCCATCTTAGCAGATTTCACAGAAACACAGAAATACAGAAGTGTCTAAGGTGGGAAGGGAGTATTCTGGTCCAACCCCCCTGCTCAAGCTGTTTTGCCTGGAGCTGGTTGTGCAAGACCATGTCCAGATGGCTTTTGAATATCTCCAAGGTGGGAGTCTCCACCACCTCTCTGGGCAATGTGTGCCAGTGCTCTGTCACCGTCACAGTGAAAAAGGGTTCTCTGTCGCTCAAAGGGAGCCTCGTGTGTTTCAGTCCTGCCACTGGGCACCTCTGAGAAGAGCTTGCCTCCGTCCTCTTTACACCCTTCTTTCAGGTATTTTTACACATTTATCAGATCCCCCCGAGCCTTCTCTTCTCCAGTCACAAACAGTTCCAGCTCTTTCAGCATATCATCATAGGAGAGATGATTTAGCGCAGATGCTTCCAGGAATACGGCTATGCCAATGTCCCTGCAGCTACTGCTTCTTGATTCAGGGGATAGTGGCAAAAACTAGAAAAAGCTCTTTCAAAAAATAAGTAAAATCTGTATTTAAAAAAAAAAAAATCTTGGCTAAAAATATGAGCTTCATTCTGTAGAGTCTGGCTGAACAGGAAGAAAATCCATTTATTATTTTATTCTTGATCCCCTGCTAGGCCAAGGTAAATGTCATACAAGGTATTGACATTTCAATTTATATTAGACTATGAACTAGTTCAGAGAAAAGGTAGAAAAAACCTACACTGAACTGTGTCAGAATACAGTCTACAATTGAATCCTTTGTATACATATTTTACAAATATCTGCCAGCCTGTGAATTTTTAGTATACAGTGAGGAAAGTCCAAAACAGCAGCTCCTGTGCAACAATAAACTAAGAACTTAAACTAACCACTTTTGAGATTTGACATGCAAAGCTGTCATGAGGATGAAAGTTGTATCTGCCAACACATTAAATCTGTCACAGATAAATCAGCAAATAGTATCACATTGTCATGAGTCAAGAGGGAGCTTCAGACAAAGTTAATAAGAGAAGCCCTCCCATTGAGTCATGAGGTGCAGGAAGGACTCCTTTCTTTCTAAAGTTCTCAGAGAGGAGCCTGGGTGTGGCTGGATCC
>VZRV01000855.1:0-17811 GCA_013398115.1 Falcunculus frontatus
GACACTGAAGGACACATGTGTCCCTGGACACATTGATGGACACGTGTGTCCTGTACACACTGATGGACACTGATGGTCACATGTGTCCATTGACACACTGATGGTCACTCACGTCCATGGACACACCAATGGACACACGTGTCCTGCACACACCAATGGACACACGTGTCCTGTACACACTGATGGACACTGATGGTCACTCATGTCCATGGACACACGTGTCCATGTGTGCCCCCGTGGCCATGGCATCAAGTCCCTCTTTTCATTCATTTATTTTCCTATCCCACTGTTGCAAAATCCCCTCTCGTTTTTCCTTGTCAAAGAAAAACCTGACCTGGACTCGAGACCAGGTAGAATTCCAAAGGACGGGCAGGAGGCTGGAGCTGGGAGCCCTGGGAAGTGTCCCCGTCCCTGTCACAGGCTCCAGGTGTGCTTGCAGGGGAGTTGCTCTATTTTTCTGTGCTTTGCTTTCCCCTTTTCCATCCCAGGCGTGAGTTTCCCTCCTAAAAGCAGCTCTGCTCCCGAAATACATGAGGGAGAGGGGGAAGGCAGCGGTGGCATTTCTGGAGGGTGGCATCAGCTGGGACCCATCTGGGTCACAGAATCATGGAATGGGTTGGGTTGGAAGGGACCTTAAGCTCATCCCATTCCCTTAGCCACGGGCAGGGACACATCCCACTATCCCAGGTTGCTCCAAGCACCATCCCGCCTGGAATCACATCTCCCCACGTGCAAGGGACATTTGGTGCCGTGCCACAACGCCTGAACCGCTTCACCCTCTCCCTAAATACAATTCCGGGGTGGGAATCCCATCCCTGCTTTCCCTTTCCCTCCACTGGAAGGTCCTGGCAGAGCTCGGAGGTTTCGCCTGGGTTAAGGAGATAAAACTGGGACGTGCTCGGAGCCATGACCTGCAGATCCTGGGATCAGGAATTGCCATGGGACGGTGGCTGAGCCGCTGCCTCAACGCTTCTGCTCCAGCTCGGCTGTCCCGCGGATTCCCATCTTCCCAAAGCCCCGGCGCCAGGAAATAGTTAAACCACTCCAGGATTTTGATTAGCAGAGCCTTAAAGTCAGTGAAAAAGACGGTCGGGGAGAACTCTCAGGAGCATGCTAATGAAGTGAAGTCATCCGCGCACACCAGAGGAGTATCCATGCCTGCTCCACGCCGGAGGATTCCCGGAGCCCGGCGCAGGTGGAGCGGGGCTGGCGGGGACCCGCGGCTCGCCCGTCCCGACGCCTTCGCTCCCCTCCCTTTGGATATTGCCACGCTTTCCCTGGGATTTTTTTCTTCGCCTCACTGGAGCTTAATGATATTTCCAGCTCGGCGGGAGCTGCGGGAAGACTGGAGATAGTGCAGAGAGAGGCTTGGAAAGGCAGCAAAGGGCAGCTCCCGGCTCTGCGGGAAAGGTGAGGGCATTCTCTTGGAAAATCCCTTCTTCTCTTGGAAAATCCCTTGGGTTTCTCTCTGTCGCCGGAGCTCGGGCTGGGGCACTGCCGGGGGTGGGGAAAGGGGGGTGCTTCTGGAAGCAAACGGTGCTGGCTCTGCAGCTGGAAAGTTTGGGAAGCGGGGTCTGGGGGATGGAGATGTCCCGGCGAGCCCGGCGGTGTCCAGGTACAGAGCTGCTCGGAGCAGGAGCAGCCGCCTTAGTCCCGCTTGGAAAAATCCGTGGGCAGTTTTCAGAGCATTAAAAAACATCCTTCTCCTCTTGTGGGACTTTGCAAAGAAGTTTTGCAAAGGTTGGATCCTTTCTCTGGGGATCGGCGCCTCACAGGTCCTACCTTAATGCTGTACAAATTGGATTTTTGGGATAATTGAGAAACGTAGGACAGAGCAAAGTTTTAGTTAAGCCTGAGGGCTAAACCCGGCAACTGCAGCGTGGCCAAATCCACGCTGGAGCTGATGAGTCGCCGGGGCTGTTTAATTTATATGAAATCACCCCACGAAAACATTGCATTTTTGTTTATGGGAAATGCAAGAAAAATATGCAGACGAGGTTTCGCTCCTAAACAGCCGAGGTTAACCCGTTCAGGATGATGATTCCAGGATTATTCCTGGGATAAGCTGAGCACAGATCACTTTCCAGTGGTTAGAAACGAGCTGGTGACTCAGCGGCTGCCTCGGGTTTAGCGCTGTGCAGATCCTCAGTCTGGCTGTTCCCAAATTCTGTGTTTTCTGCCTCATGGAATTTTGATTTTCCTTTCGGACAAGTGTCCAAGCTTGTGGCACTGTGAGGATTTCGAGGCAGGCAGACACCCGGCTGCCGGGTTTTGGAGATCTCCTGGAATACCCCGCTCCTCGCTGCAAAAATAGGTCCATAAAATACAAAATCTCCTGATTTTATCCATATGGGGTTAGCAGGATATCAGCATTTACTGGGTTCGTGGGCCTAGGGACTCAGAGCAGGGCTGGTGACACGGTGACATTTTTAATCCGATGTGGAAGCATCCTTTCCTCATATCCCGAAATGGGAGAGTTACTCTCAGAGCAACATCTCTGTCCCAAAGCAGAGCCCTGCAAACACCATCCCTGAAAAACAGCTCAGTGTCCTCCTGCCGTGCCTGTGGAATCACCTCCCTGGGAAGTTTGTCCCTTTTCAGGATCCCTGCGCTCCCAGGAAAGTCTCCTTGTCCATGTGCATTCCACATCAGGGTGACATCTCAGCAACCCCGTGGTGGCAAGGCCAGATGATCGGATTTTGGGAGGAGATTCCTCCGTGTGAGGGTGGGGAGGCCCTGGCACAGGGTGCCCAGAGAAGCTGTGGCTGCCCCTGGATCCCTGGAAGTGTCCAAGGCCAGGTTGGATGGGGCTTGGAGCAGCCTGGGATAGTGGAAGGTATCCAAGGTGGGACTGGATAATCTTCATTGTCCCTTCCAATCCCACTCTGGGATCCTGGAATTCCCTGACTCTTGATGATGTGTCCTGTCTCTGTGCCCCTTTCCCAGCCCAACTTCCCTCTCCCAGCTCTCAGGGTGATCCTGGCATTCCCCAAATCAGAGATCCCCCTCGTGTGTCCTGCCTGATCCGGGCTGTGCCGAGCTGCCCAAGGAATGAGCTAAAATTCCCAATTCCTCCTTTTTTTTGTGCGGGTAGGATCTGATCTCCACACTCAGCAGGGGGTCCAGATGTGTCCAGATGTGGGTGGCAAAGCCTGACCTTGGGGCTGGCTCTGGCTGCCTTCAGAGGGAGATGGCAGCAAGTTTGAGAACCTGGAATGCTGGAATGCCCCTCTTCCCAACCAGCACATGGATTGTGTCCATCCCCCAAGCCCCGTTTCAGCTGGAGCTGCTCCATAACTTTCTGGATATGTGCATCCCATGTGAACTTCCCGGTCACTTCTTGTGCTGTTGGGATTTTTCCTGCAAATTTCGGGGGGTTGCAGCAATTCCGAGACCCAAAAACCATCCAGGGGGAGCTTCCCGCGGATCCCGTGGGCTTCAAACCCTCTTGGAATGTGCCCCATCCCTTTTGGCTGGTGGAGCTTGGAGCAGAAAGGTGTTAAAGGGCCCGTGGCCACTACTGAGCAACAGTTACCAACAACCTCAGGCAAATAAAATGTAGGAGATTATGGAAACAGGGAACAGCGGCCGCTTCCCAGCGGCTCCGCTGGGTGAGTCAGGAGCGTGTGGCTGCTGCTCCCCGCTCCTTCCTCGATGACAGCATCCACACATCCAGCCCTTGGAGACGGCAGATCCTGGGATATTTATGATGCTTTCACACAACGAGCGTTTCTCTGGCTGCCGGGGGAGCAAGGAGCTGGGATTTGCACGTTCCCGTCATTTGGGCTGGGTTTTTAGGGCTGTTACGAGATGTTCCTGGTGGTGTGCGCTCTTTTCCTGGGAATTTTGGGCGCCTTGAAGGTCATCGAGCTTTGGCTCGGCACCAGCCCAGAGGGAAATCCAGGTGTGGAAGGAAGGGCGTTATCCCAGTGGTGTTTGACACAGATCCTCAAGGAATGGATCCGTCTGGGATAATTTTGGGAAGGCCCTGGCACAGGTTTTCCAGAGAAGTTGTGGCTGCCCCATCCCTGGAAGTGTCCCAGGCCAGATTGGAGCAGCCTGGGACAGTGGAAGGTGTCCCCTGCCCATGGCAGGGGTGGGATGGAATGAGCTTTAAGGTCCCTTCCCACCCAAACCATTCCATGATTCTATTCCACAGAAGTCCCCCCACAGGGCTGAGTATTCCCAGGGAGATATCTGGGCTCTATCCAAAGGTGGGAAACCAGGAATCACTTCTGGAGGTGCCCATCCCGCTGCTGGTTCCCATTCCAGGGAACACCAAGCGACCACAAAACTGACATTTACTCAAAACCTTGGGAAAATTGATTTTATCCCGTGTGCTGTTCCCAAGGCAGCTTTCCCAGGATGGCCCTGCTGCTGCTGGAAGGGCTGGGAGCCACTGGAAAGGCATTTTCCACGTGCAGGTGGATTTATTCCAGCTCTGAGCTGCCATTCCCTAGCTCCATGTAAATAACAGTCCATGGACAGACGTCCGTATGTCTGAGCCCATCTGCAAAGGCATTCCCTGGATCTCCTGGAATCTTCTGCTCCCAGAATCTCCCAGGATTTGGGGACAGCCAAATCCTGTCCAAGGACAGAGCCTTGCTGCAAGGAGAAGTGTCCCTGCCAGGGCTGCTTCACCATCCCATGGGCTGTGTTGCAGGCTCTGGCTTCCCAGTGATCCTGGCTGTGGAAAAAGGATGGGATTTGGGTTGATGGAGGGGACCTGGCTCCTGTAGTGGTCTGGTTGTGAACTTCCATGACTCCCATGCCCTCTCCAAGATGGAAATTTCGGGCTGGGCAACGTGGGTGAGCCAGGAGAACCCAACTCCTGCAGGAGGAGCAGGAAAAAGCGGCGGAAAGTCAGGAAATCCCTGCGAGTAGGGAAGTGCAGCTGCTTTTCCCAACATTCCCTGCCACAGAGCCCGTTCCACCTCACCTGGGAATTGCCTTCACTGCCTTCATTCCCATCACTTCTCATCCCACCACTCTCCGCCGTTCCTGTGGATGCTCCCTCGCCTTCCCAGCCTCTGTCACCCCGAGGATCCCCTGGAATTTGTGGCAGCCACCTCCACAGCACATCCAGCTTTTCCTGGGCAGGTGGCACTTGTGAAGAGGATGGAGACCTTTATCCAGGTGCCTCTGGAGCCGTTGTCCCTTTGCCGGGCACCCTCTGGCATCCCCCACGAGCCCGGCTGGCTGCAGTGACAGTGACGAGGACTTGGCTGAGGGGTGACCTCGCTGCAGGACGTGGCACCGCCGATGTCCTGGGGCATGGGCAAGGCTTGGAGGAGCCTCTCCCGGAGCTTCCACCTTTCCCTTGGGAGGATGGGGACCAGGAGACAGATTCCAACAGGGACTTGGTTCAGAGAACAACTCCAGCGCCTTCGGATTTGCACCTCTGGGAAATCAGGAATTGGGGATGCAAAGCCTTTGGAAGCTTCTGGATTTGTGGGAATTTCGGGTGGCATCGCTCTGGGTGCTCCACAGGGAATGTGAGGGCAGAGGTGGCCACAGGCATGGCCCTGTCCCCTCTGTGCTGCATTCCTTGGGATCACACGGGAAGCAATCCCTGGGAGCATCCAGCACATCCCAGGTGCTTCCTTCCCTCCGAGATGAGGAATTGCTCCGATGTCACAGGTACACGGGAGCTCTCCCCATTCCTGCTGTTCCAGAGCCTCTGTGCACACAGATCCCGCAGAATTCCAGCCCGGGAAGTGCAGGTCCATGCTGTGGATGGGATCATCTTCCAGGATGGATCTCTGCTTCCCTGCGGGATTTTTTCCCTCTGCTCGACACCCTCGTGTGTCCCATCTTTGCATCCTAAACACAATTCCTGTGTCTGCATCCATGGGGTGATGCAGCTTTCCCAGAGCATCCTGACTTTCCTCCTCTCTCCCAGGCTCAAGGGGAAAATGCACTTCCAAGGAATGGGGTTCTATCCCATGCCTTGATGAAAAGGGAACGGAAGGAGAGGCTTTGGCTCGAGTTTATCCTAATTAAAGTGCAGGATAAAGCTTGGGATCACCGCGGCACCGCTCTCCTTGGTTCCCAAAGGATTCCTGGAGGGAATTTGGGCCAGGGAGGCTCCCGGGAGGCTCCCGGGCGGGTTTCGGCCAGCAGCCGGCGTTTTGGGGCGGGAAGCTGAAATCCTGGAGTACAACATCGCCACCTGTTTGCCACGCGCGAACGTACAGCGGGAAAAATCCCGGCTGGATGGATCCCACCGGGACACACAGCGCTCGGGATGGATCCCAGCAGGATGCAGCTCCACGGGGATTTATCCCAGCAGGGATATGAACTCCATCGGGCAGCCCCACACCGGGAAGAACCCATCAGGATACAGCCCACCGGGATGCATCCCTTTGGACATTCCCAAAGCAGGATGAGTCTTATCAGGATGCAGCCCTCGGGATATATTCCATTGGGATGCAGCCCTGTCTGGATGCACCCTATGAATAACCCTCCACCAGGCTGTAGCCCAGCAGGATATATCCCAGCAGGATGTATCCCAGCAGGATGCAACCCCATTGGGATAAATCCCACCAGGATGCACCCATCAGGAAATATCCCACTGGGATGCAGCCCATTGGAAAGTCCCAAATCAGGGTGAATCCCACCAGGATGCAACCTCACTGGGATATATCCCACCGGGATGTATCCCATGGGACAGCTCTCCATCAGGATGAAAACCCAAAGTTCAGGGTCACTCTGGTGTCACGTGGAGTCACTGAAAGCCCACAGAGCCTCCAGATAAAATCCCAGAATTATTTGGGTTGGAAGGGACATCAAAGCCAATCCCATTCCACCCCCTGCCATGGGCAGGGACACCTTCCATTATCCCAGGGTGCTCCACCCTGGCCTTGGACACTTCCAGGGATCCAGGGGCAGCCACAACTTCTCTGGGCACCCTGTGCCAGGGCCTCCCCACCCTCACAGAGAAGGAATTCCTTCCCAAAATCCCATCTGGCAGTGGGAAGCCATTCCCTGTGTCCTATTGCAACAGGCCGTGCTAGAATGTTGGGATATTTGGGATATCTGGCAGTAAACTGAGTGTTCCTCCCGTGCTGGGTTTATCCTCCTTCCCCTCAGAGCTCAGAGCTGTTCCATGCCCATACGGCACGTGTGGGATATTCCCACCCTTGGGATAAACACCCCGTGCTCCTCCCTCTCCCGTGGATAACGTGCTCATGGATTAAGTGTCAGGCTTTTGTTTGAAAGAAGCCTTCGGGAAAATGACTCCACGAGACCTTTGGGTGTTTAAATTGGTCGGGATTTGAAATATTTGGATTCCACGGATGAATCCGGACGTTTAACGGGCAGCCCTTGAATGGAAAGCTCTGGCTGTGAGGTGAGGTCTGTGCCCACTCCCCCAGACCTCTCCCCCTCTGGAAAACGGGAATGAGCCAATGGAGATCGTTCATTAATGGGGATTTATGGCACAAATCCGCTGCCGTTTGGTTGGGACAAACAGCCCTAAAGTGGGATTTCAGTGCTGGAAAAGAGGCCCTGGGGCCAGGGAGCAGCTTCCCAGCTGCTCACAGAGGGCTGAATTCCCTCTGCAGGGAATAACTGGAGCCAGGATTTGGTGTAGGAAGCGGAAATAAGGTCAGGTTCATGGATTGGGGTCCTTCACCTGCTCTGTGTTTTCTCCTGGGAAGTTTTGGTCGGGGAACTCGCTCCTGGTTTTCCCTTTGCTGGTTTTGCTCCCAGGATGTGTCGGTGTTTATCCAAACACAAATAACCCCGTGCCTTGGCTGCTCCTGGCTCGAGCTGCTCAGGAATGGAGGTTCTGCTCCCCCAGGAACTGGGGATGTGCTGGATTCTCCTGGTGCTCCTCGGAAACATCTCAGAAGGGTCTGGGGTTTGGGGCTGGGTGGCCCAGGCTGGTGGCACCATGGGGGAGGACAGGGCTCATTGGGGTCGTGCAAGACCATGGCCATGGAGAGACTTTTTGGGGGAGTGGAGCCCAAAAGTGGTTCCATCTCCAGCTCCAGATTCCCAAGTGGGGTTTGGGTGGCTGAAACAGCCTCGTCTTCATCCATTTCGATGGATCTGTAGATTTGCTCTCTTTTGGTTTGAAACTCCGGGAATGTTGGCCAAAGCCACGTTCCAGGTGGTTTTCCCTCCATTTCTGCTGGGATTGGGTCTGTGTGCCAGCAGAAATGAGGCATTTCTGGGCAAAGCAGCACCAAATCCCTTCCTCTTCCCACCACCGAGCTGAGAGACCTCTCCTCTCACCCCTGAGGGTGACTTCATTCTTTCCCCAGCCCCCATCCTGTATTAAAATCATGGAATCATGGAATGGGTCAGGTGGGAAAGGCCCTTAAAGCTCATCCAGTTCCAAACCTGGCCCCTTCCCCCATCCCAGGTTGCTCCAAGCCTCATCCAACCTGGCCTTGGACACCTCCAGGGATGGGCACTCCAAACCTCCCTGGGCAGTTCCAAGGCCTGAGCACCCTTTCCATGCAAAATTCCTCCTGATGTCCAACCTGAGCCTTCCCTGGCACAGCCTGAGGCCTCATCCTTTTGTCCTGTCAGAATTTTGTCACCCTCTGCCTCCCCCAGGAGAGGGGTGGCCCTGGGGCCGTGCGCTGGCACTGCAGGTGACAGCTGGGCACAGGAGAGGCCAGAGCTGGTGGGAGGTTGTTGGGAGCTCTTTGTGTGGAGTGTGGAGCTGGAATTGTTCTCCCTGCACCGGTCGTTGTTATGTAAAGCCAAGTCCTAAGAAAATACTGAATTTTCTCTGCCGTAATTCGGAGGAAAAGCACTTCCCTGGAATTCTGCAGTGGTTGGGGGGGGTGTCCTTCCATCCCGAGCACCTCAGGGTGGGAATGAAGTCTGTGTAGAGCAAAGACCCAGACCAGGGCAGAAACCTCCTCTTCCTCCTCCTCTTTTTATGATTTTTTAACCCTCCAGCAGCTCAAAACCCTCTGAAAAGCTGCTTTTTATTCACACACTGGAGCAAAATTCCGGCTGAGCCACTGCGGCTCCAATAAAACTTTAAAGAGGGTCTGGACTTGGTGGTGGGAAGGAGCTGGGATGGGAATGGGAGTGAAGGAAAGCCTGGTTGGTGTTAGGAGAAATCTGGGAGAGCTCCCGGCTGTGGTGACATTGGGGGATGCAGCAGGGATGGATGCAGTGTCCCAGGTCCCCAGAGCATCATGGATCAGCCATGATCCATCCTGAGTAGCTCTGGGATGATCCCTGCAGGACTGGAGCATGGCCAGGTCCAGGATAGGAGGAAGAGGAAGGTGCTGTTCCCTCCTCATGGCTCTTGTTCAATTAAAAATGCCAAAAAAAAGTAGGAAAAGGATTGAATTCTGGCCAGGTTCAGGGGGGATGGAGGCAGGAATGGGCCCAGGGCTGCTCCAGCCTCTGCAGGTGACACCCAGGAGGTTTGTTTGGAAACGATGGAGCTGGAAAATCCAGGATTAACTCGGTTGATTGGAAGTGGCAAAGGATAATCAGCCCTGCTGCAGTGCCAAGCACAATCCATGGAATGAAGAACTCTGGGCAGGTGACCTCCATGGTGGCCAGAGGGTGCCAAGCTCCAGGACACTCTGCCCTGGGGAAGGAGCTGCCTCGCTCCTGGAAGGTTCCCAGCTTTTCTGAGGACACCCTGAAATAGAGATCTCGCTCAGGAATCACAGAGTACGGATGGAAATCCCGGAGCAGGGGCAGCTCTGCCATGGAATCGATGCCAAACCCTTGGGAAGGATGGCTCCTGCTCCTGCCAATGCCAACAGTCTCCCTGGAGTCACCTCTGGCACAGGATCCTGCATCCCAACAGCCGCTGGGGAAAAGGGAAGGGAGAAGGGAGCTGGGTCTGGCTGAGCCCCATCCCAGCTGGATGCTCCAGAACATCCCTCCAACCCCACAGGGAAGGGTTTAGCCCCGTGTGGCCGCCCCTGTGATGCCTGTTTTGGCACAATCCCAATCTTCCTGCATCAAAACAGCCAGGAAATTGAGCCCCAGAGTTTCACATCTGCAAGGTCAAGGCCGTGCTGGAGCCCTGGGTACGTGGAGGATTCCCAGAGGGAAGGGGAAGGCAGCATGGGAATGGGGACACAGCCAGGGCCGCTCCCCTGGCACCGCGCTGGCATCGGGGCACCGGCAGAACCCTGCATCCCTCCAAACCCAACAGGAGCCTCTGGAATGGGGCAGAGCCCTGGGACCAGCCTGGGACCACCCCCCCAGCGACTTTTCCAGTGCCACCAATTCCTCGGAGCCACATTTCCCTCCTGCCCATTCCCAGCTTTGCTCCATTTCCCACTCCCGGGCACAGCGTCGGAGATTTTTTGGCTCGGCAGGAGCAGAGGCTGGGCGAGCTTTGGTTGTTTTGATTCCAGTTCAGAAGGAAGCCTGAAAGCAGCCGGGGCTCCGTGTCCCGATCCCAAATCCGCACGTCCCAGCCGGGCCTGCACAGCCAACAGCAAAATCCACACGTCAGTGGAGTGGCTCCAGCTGGGAGAGCCCGGAGCATCCAGCGGCCAGATCCCAGTCCCGTGAAATCCAGCAGCCAGATCCCAATCCTGTGAAATCCAGGAGCAGATCCCAATCCTGTGAAATCCAGGAGCAGATCCCAATCCTGTGTTATCCAGCAGCCAGATCCCAATCCTGTGAAATCCAGGAGCAGATCCCAATCCTGTGAAATCCAGGAGCAAATCCCAATCCCATGTTATTCAGCAGCCAGATCCCAATCCCATGCCAAGACCAGGGGGATTTGGGAGCAGCTCCTCCCAAGGCAGATCTGACCCTGGGGTTCCCCTTTTGCCTTCACCAGCTCCCGTGGGACCCCCCTGGGATGGGAAACTGTTCCTGGGATTGTCCTGGATCAGTGCCTTGGGTCACTGAGAGCTGCTCCCGATGTCTGGAAGGAGCAGCAGGAATTTGCCCCTGTTCAATCCCATATCCCAGCCCAGGCAGGGTGATCCCAGCCAGCTCCAGGAGGGATTTGGTGGCTCTTGGTTGATGGAGGTGTTGTAGATCCATCTTTCACCAATCCAGCCCTTTTTTCCACACAGATGTGCCCATTTCCAGGGGAATGGGAGGATGGGAAGCCATCCCTGTCCACATCTGGCCCCAGGAAACATCTTGCACACAGGAGCTGCAGATGTTGAGCAGGGAGAAACATCTGGGCTGCTTTGACAGAGGGAGCCAGAAATTCATGGAATGGGAGACAGTGCCCAGCAGGGCCAGGGAGCTTCCATGGGGCAAAACCCCATCCCACAGCCCCTCTCCTCCCCGGAAAAACCCCACTGGGATCCTCCTTTGCCATTCAAAAGCGGCTGAAACCCCAGGGCGGGCTCCCACAAAGATTCCTGAAGGACAAATCCACAAGGAGACCTTCCTGGATAACCACAGATACCACAAACGGCAGCACAAACACGGAGCCATCCACCCAAATCCATCTGTCCGGAGCTGGCCCCCGATCCCAGGGCATCCCTGGCACAGCATCCCTCCCAGGAGCCTCGTGCCTCAGTTTCCCCATCCATAAAGTGGGAATTCTGGGTCTGGGACATCCTTGGCTTCGTGCCTCAGTTTACCTATCCATAAAGTGGGAATTCTGGATCCAAAGCCAGCCAGGCTGGCACATCCTTGGCCTCGTGCCTCAGTTTACCTATCCATAAAGTGGGAATGCTGGGTCTGGAACATCCTTGGCCTCGTGCCTCAGTTTCCCTATCCGCAAAGCGGGAATTCTGGGCTCATTCCCAGCCAGGCTGGCACATCCTTGGCTTTGTGCCTCAGTTTCCCCATCCATAAAGCGGGAATTCTGGGTCTGGCACATCCTTGGCCTCATGCCTCTGTTTACCTATCCATAAAGCGGGAATGCTGGGCTCATTCCCAGCCAGGCTGGCACATCCTTGGCTTTGTGCCTCAGTTTCCCCATCCATAAAGCGGGAATTCTGGGTCTGGAACATCCTTGGCTTCGTGCCTCAGTTTCCCTATCCACAAAGCGGGAATTCTGGGCTCATTCCCAGCCAGGCTGGCACATTCCCGGCCGTGCTGCTCCATCCAGGACTGACCTACTTCCCTCCGGCAGAACTTTCTGCTCCACTTATTTGACCCAGCACCTTTTTGTTTGCCTAAAGCCGGGAATGTTTCCCCTCTGCCAAGCCGGGCACGCACAGGGAATGTTTGCTGGAGACACACACCGCTGCTCTGTGCATCCCTGGAGGAACCCAGACCCCCAGAATCCACCCTGGAAAGCTGCCACGTTTGCCTTTGCCCCCTTTTCCCCCCATCCCTCTGGTCGTGCCGGGGACAGGCAGGAGAAAGGTGACATTGTTCCATCCTGGAAGCAGCAGCATCCCGGCTCCCGGGCTCTGTGGCTGCCTCAGTCATGGATGTTTGCATATGTTAAAAATATTTAGTCCGGTGCTAAAAAAAATATTATCCCCGAGCTTTGGGGCCAGAGGAGCATAATGGCACCTATGTGTCCGTGGGGCGGCGTTCCGGAGGCACACAGGGCTCCTCTTTGCCTCCGGAGCCATCCTGGGCTGAGCAGGGATGCTGGGAGTGATCCCGGAGCTGCTGCCTGCTGGGAATGCTGTTCTCCCCCTCGGAGAGGGGTTTGGGACAAGGGAAGGGATGTGGGGCAGCGGGATGGGATTCCCTGTGCAGGGCAGGAGGGATGAAGGGTCAAGCAAAGGTGTTGATTCTAGGAAAAAGGTGTAAAAACTGGGATAAATCTTGTGTTCCCAGCTGGTGGAACTGGGATGAGCAGGGATGCTGGGAGTGATCCCAGTGCTGCTGCCTGCTGGGAATGCTGTTCTCCCCCTCAGAGATGGGTTTGGGGCAAGGGAAGGGATGTGGGGACGTGGGGCAGTGGGATGGGATTCCCCATGTGGGGCAGGAGGGAAGAAGGGTCAAACAAAGGTGTTGATTCTAGGAAAAAGGTGTAAAAACTGGGATAAATCCTGTATTCCCGGCTGGTGGAACTGGGATGAGCAGGGAATGGAACTGGGATGGGCAGGGAATGGAAGTGGGATGAGCAGAGAATGGAACTGGGATGGGCAGGGAATGGAACTGGGATGAGCAGGGAATGGCCCTGCTCCCCGAATCCATGGGCACATGGAGACATCCCCAACTCGCTCATCTCTTCCCAGCCTCATCCAGGCTTTGCCCATGACCTGGAGGTACCCAGAATTTCTGGGAATGGGGAGAAGCTTCCAGCTGAGTTTCATAGAAAGAATTCCAAGGCAGCTGAGAGTGTGGGAGGGAAAACATTTCCCTGCAGTGATCTCCCAGTGAGGAGCAGGAGAAAGGAGCTCGAAGTTTGTCCTGGCTGCAGGAGGAGGACAACAGGGAGCGAGGCCACGGGATTTTTGTGCAGGAGCATTAAGGAATCGTTTCCTCGGCTTTTTTCCCTTATGTATTTATTTTTCAAGCAGGAAAAGGAGCTGGAGGAGGGCGTGGAGGTGAAATAATCCCGGCTGGAGAGCGTGAAGGGATCATTATACCCCGTCCTTTGGCTTTTTGGGGGCTTTTTTTTCCCCCCCTTTTCCGAGGGTTTCGGGAGCAGCCCGCGGACACTGCGGCCATTCATGGCTCGGCTGGGGGTGTGTGGGGCACACGGAGACGGGAATAATTCCTTCACAATATGGAGCAGGGAAAAATAGGCCGGTTGTCTGAGGTGGATGGAGCTCAAGGTATGGAAGTGTGAGCGTCAATGCAGCCCTTTATGAGCACAGCTTTTTCCCCGTGAATGAACTCCACAGCTCCGAGGAAAATGTAAATGTTCGGGAGCCCTCAGAGACAGGATTTCAGGAAAAAATAAGGACAGCTTTCAGCACTGGGAAAACGGGATCCTGCAGCCCCCCCAGTGCTGATCCAGGGGTTATTTTCCCCCCTTCCTGCAGCTCCTCCGTGGTTCTCCCTGTCCCCGTTTAAAAGGAGTTGTGTCCCAGTGTCCTGCTTTGGAGTTTGGGAACTCCTCCAGCTCTGGTGCCACCAGCTCCCCTGGAGCAGTGTGAAAGGTTCCATTCATCCCTGCCCTGCTTCCCTCTGGAGTTACCACACCCTGGGCCTCTGCTCTGCAGCTCCACTGCTCTCCTTTCCTTAGCAGCATTCCCAGATGGAAAGGTTGGGAAGGGCTGGGAAGGGATGCTCCAACTCTGTCTTGGCACAGGGATAATCTCCCCTGCCTTGGTCGCCGATTTCCCACCTGGAGCTGCTTGGATTGGGGGTTTGAGGAGCCTGAAAGAACAAGAAAATGAGGAAGATGAGTGGTGCTGCCTGCAAAATTCCCATCTGTGACTGGGTGGGCTTGGAGCAACCCCAGGTAGTGGAAGGTGTCCCTGCCCATGGAATGGGATGAGCTTTAAGCTCCCTTCCAGCCCAAACCCTCCTGGAATTCCACAAATCAGCCCCTTGATGGTCTCTGGGATTGGATCCTCAGCGCCTTCCTTGGAAACACTTCGCTCCAGTGGTGGGAACATCCCGGTGGAGCTGAGAAACCAGGAAGCCAAATCCTGATCTGGGTCATGCCAGTGATCCTGCAAATTCCCTGTCCTGCCTCTGGATCAAAGGGATCAAATCAGGGGGAAATGTTCCACATGAACCAGCACTGCAGTGCGTTAATGGGGGATAATTAATAGCTAATTATAATTCATTAAAAATAACCCATCCAGCTGTGCTTGGAAAACATTTTTGAGGATAAGATGAAAATTCTTTCGAGTTCACCTGATTCCTGGAAAATTCCCGTGTGAGTTAGATCAGCACGGAGAGAAATTCCAGGTGCCAAAGACCAGGGCATTTCCATCCTGCATCCAGAGCTGACAGGATCATCATCCCTTGGGGGGAAAACCACAATTCCTCGATAAACAGGGAATTCTGAGGCCTCCAGAGGATGGCGTGGGGATTCTTTAAGCGCAGTTTTTAAGGAATATTTATTGGTGAGGTGATTCCTGCAGGAAAATGCACCTGGGTTGGATTTCTGATCCATGAGGAACGTCCTGACCGAGGCAGGGCTGGGAAGGGGGGACCCAGCCCAGGGGTTTGGTTTTGCACAAGGAGAAGTTGCTCTGGGACAATTCCATGAGGGATCAACCCAAATCCATGGATCCAGTGTGAATTTTAAATTGCATCACTTTGCCCTCGGAATGAGGCTTCCAAAAACATCCAGAAGTTGGAGCCAAGAGCTGGGGCAGCTCCAAAGTTTCTCTGGATTTCCCTCAGGAGCCTTTTTCCCCCCTCCATCCCTGCTCCTGGGTGGGAGTGCTCCATTCCCAGGGATGTTTGCCACATGGATGCTAAAATCCAGCACAGGGTACCCTTTTCCTGGGAATATCTGTGATGGATGCATGGATTTGCTGTTCAGGGGATGGGTTGGGGTGTTTCCCTCAAGGAAAAATCAGGGAATCCACGTGTGTTGAATTTGGAAAGGAAGCAGCTAAACCAGTGCAGCACTGGGAGGGTACTGGGAGAACTGGGATGCCACCAGCAGCGTCCTGGAATGTTCCCCTATGGAGATCTTCGGGTTGTTGGGAGGGGCTGGAGGCAAAGTGGGGAAAACCCCAATATTTTTGTTCTGGTTTTCACCCAAAATAGGCCTTGGCTGGAATTGTGGAGGCCTTGAGAGGGCTTTGGATCCAAAAGAGTGGCTCTTACTTTAGATATTTATTTTTGATATATATTTATTTTTTATATATACCATGTATTATATATACCATATATAGAAACCCCATATAATATATATATATATAATATTTTAATATATCTCCATACACATCATATATTATATTCCCCATCTTTTTCTATATTCACCCTATTTTTCTCTAGATCCACACATCATCTATTATCTATATCTCATGTTTTTCATCTCTTTATTTACCCACACCCCATATTTCCACAGGGGATTGGAGAGCAAACCCACGGATGGGAGCTTTTCCATGTCCCAGCCGTATCCCAGAGATGCCAGGAAATGTTTTGCTCCCTTTTGGAGCTGGAAAAATGCCAAAAAATAGGGGGAAAAAAAGTAGTTAAACTCCCAATAATTCCATGTGAGCAATTCAAACCAAGGCAGGAGTCAATGCATCCCGGTTATCACCATCAAAAATGGCCTTTTCCAAGGATTCCCAAGGATTTCTGCAGCCGCTGCTGTAAATAGGGATCTGCTCTTGCAGGGCTTGGATGGACTCCAGGCCGGGGGTTTGATTGCAATTCCACTTCATTGCCGGGATTAAAGGAGGGCTCTCCACGCTCAGGGAGCACCGGGAATGCTCCAGGGAGCTCCGGGAAGAGGGTGCTGTGGGAGCTGTGCCGACCCCACAGTCAAATATTCCATCATTTTAGAATTCTTTCCCTATTTTACCCCCACCCACGAGCAGAAACGGGGGGAAACCTCCCAAATCCTTCTGCCCGGAGAGGGAGCATTTCCCAGACTTTTCCTAAGGTGGGATCTGCTCCCCAGATCAGCCACAGCTGCTTCCAGAGGCGGGAGGTGGCTCTGGATTGACTCCGGAGCAAGAGGGAGCTGCTGGAGCGCGGGATGAGCTCCTTTGATATCGGAACCCGACCCTGGCAGCGCTCCCTGCTCTGGCAGCCCTTTGGAAGCGTTGCCAACGGAGCCGCTTTTCCAGAGGGGTCTGGAAATGCAATCCATTATCTGATAGTTCGGAGCAGCTTTTTTAATTAAGGCTCTGGCCCGGGGCTGATTGAAGAGGTGTAGGGGGGGGTTGTCCCGAGGGATTTGGCACATCCCGGCCTCTGGCACCCTGGGCAGCTCCAGGGCTCACTTTTCCCGCCGTGCCACATTCGGGATGAAGCCTTTTTGCCCCCTTCTATCCATTTCTTTCCCCCCTTTCTATCATTTTCCCTCCTTTCTATCCCCTTTTTATCCCACTCCCTTTTCTCCCCCTTTCTGTACCATTTTCCCCCCTTTCTACCCCTTTTTTCCTCCTTTTCTCTCTCCTTTCTTTCATTTCCCTTTCCCCCTTTGCATCCCACTTCATCCCTTTCTATTACCTTTATTTCCCTTTCCATTCTCTCCCCTTTCTATCCCCTTTTTTCCTCCTTCTGTCCTTTTCCTTTCCTTTCCTTTCCTCCCTTTCCCTTTTCCTCTCTCTATCCTTTTTACTCCCTTTCCATCCCTTTTTTTCCCCTTTCTATCCCTTTTCTCGGCTTTCAAACCCATTTCCCCCCTTTTATATCCTTTTTCTTCCCTCTTTCTGTCCTTTTCCCCCTTTCCATCCTTATTTCCCTTTCTATCCCATTTTCCCCCTTTCTATCCCTCTTTATTCCTTTTCCCTTTTATATCCCTTTTTTCCTTCTTTTCCTCCCTCCCTATCTCTTTTTTCACTGCTTTCCATCCTTTTCCCCTTTCACTTTCTATTCTTTTTCTCCTTTCCCTTTTTCCTCCCTCCCTACCCTTTTTTTCACCCTTCTCTATCCTTTTCCCCTTTTCCCTTTTCACCTCTCTCTATCCTTTTCCCCTTCCCATCCCTTTTTCTCCTTTCTCTCCTTATTTCCTTTCCCTTTCCCTCCCTCCCTACCTTTCCCCCCTCTCTTCTTTTTTCTCTTTCCATTTTCCCTCCCTCCTTTCCCTTCCACTCCCCCCCGCTTCCTACCTTTCCCCCTTTCCCTTTTTTCCCTTCTTTCCCTTTTTTCCCTTTTCCCCCTTTTTTCCCTTTTTCCCTTCTTTCCCTTTTTTCCCTTTTCCACCCGTTTTTTCTTTCCCTTTCCCTTTCCCTTTCCCTTTCCCTTTCCCTTTCCCTTTCCCTTTTTCCCTTTCCCTTTTTCCCTTTCCCTTTCCCTTCTTTCCCTTTCCCTTCTTTCCCTTTCCCTTCTTTCCCTTTCCCTTTCCTT
>VZRV01000855.1:17830-29881 GCA_013398115.1 Falcunculus frontatus
CCCTTTCCTTTTCCCTTTCCCTTTCCCTTTCCCTTTCCCTTTCCCTTTCCCTTTCCCTTTCCCATTCCCATTCCCATTCCCTTTCCCATTCCCATTCCCTTCCCCTTCTTTCCCTTCTTTCCCTTTTTCCCCCCCTTTTCCCCCTTTTCCCCCCGTCTCCGGTGCCGGCGGAGCGGATCAATCCCGGTATCCCGCTCTCCTCTCCTTCTCCCGTATCCCAACTTCTGTGCGCTACTGGCTGGTGCCGCGCGAGGGGCGTGAGCAGCGCCGTGCCTGTGGTCAGTGATGAAGACTTTCTGCTCTTTTCATCCCCACAGCACGGAGCCACCGCTCAGGGCCAGCCGGCAGCTCCCGATTCCCGACTTTCCGCCTTTTCCAGCCCCTTTCCAGGAGAATGCAGCCTTCCCCTCCGGCCGGCTTATGATGAGGTGAGTGAATTCCCTTTTCCAGCGCCGCTTTGCTGCCTGCTGTCATAAAACCGGGATTTTTTCCTCGGGGGAAGGCTGTGGGGGGAAGGAGAATGTGCTGTTCGCCACACGTCGCTGCCGGGGGTGCACTCCAGCGCTTTCCCAGGGTTTGTTCCCCTCGGCATTCCCGGCTGGAGGCTCCTGCCTTTCCCTCTGCAGACACAACTTTTCCCCCCCTTTCCCCCCGCTCTGGCTCATTCAATGACTCAACGAGATTTGTCAGAGTTAAAAAATGATGCTCTTCGCTCAAACTATTCGGGATATTTGTGTCATCCCAGAACTTTCAGGGGAAAACCGTTGCCATTCCCATTCCTCCCTCCCGAGGCTGAAGCTGCTCCCGGGCCCCCGCTGCTCCTGGATCCCCCCCCGGCCGCTCTTTGCCGCTGTCCCCGCCTGCGACGGTGCCACCTCTGCCGGGAAAGTGTCGCCTGTGCCCCCGCGGAGCCACCCCTGGCAGAGAAGGAGTTAATCCAGCCCCCCCTTTCCCCCCTCCCTCGACTTCAGCTGCAAAAAATATGAAGTGAGGATGGATCCGCTCATCTGCCGAGCAGAGGAGTTGCTTTGATGTCGGTCCTGCTGTCGGTCCTTCCTTTCCTCCTTCCCCCCCTTAACCCTTGTGCCGGTGCCTGCCTGGAATTGCGGCCCCCCCCTCGCCCCGGGAATTCCGTGTGCGTGGCAGGGGGCGCGGAGGGACACGCGAGAGGCTGGAATTTCCCCTTTATTTATTTNGCTTGGACGCGTTGGGTGTTGTTGGGGTGGGATTTTTCCTTTGGGGAGGGATTTAAGGGGGTTTTAACCCCATTTTTCCGCCGCTGGAGAAAAGCGCCGCTGCCGCTTTAAGGCAGAAGTGTCCCTTTAAGTGACTTTCCATTTGCTGCTTTGGAGAGCCGAGAATTCGGTTTCCCAGATTTCCTCTGAATTGTGCGCAGGAGGCAGAGGGAGTTAAAAATTACTCGGGAAACCTTCGGCAACTGCAAGGCAGGGGGGGAAAAAAAGGGGGGGAAATGAGATTTAGGGGGGAAATGATGTGTAGGGCACAAACTGAGATTGGCGGGGGGGGATTTAGGGAAGGGAAAAAAAGGAGATTTAGGGAAGAAAAAAGGCATCTGCTACTGTTTCCCTTTGGCTTCCTGATGTTGTTCCCAAATCCCTGCCTGGGGAGCAGAGAAATGGGATCATGGGGAATAGAAGGAGCTGGGAGGATGCAGCACCCCGGGTACCCAGGGGTTAACAGCCCTCTCCAGCTGGGGAGCATCATAAATTGCAGCCGTTCCCCACCAAATCCATTCGCACTTTCTTTTCCTGATGTTTGCCCTGGGAAGAGCGAAAAAAAAAAAAGAAAAAAAATTCAAAAAAGAAGAGGAAAAAGAAGAGGAAGGGGGAAAAAAGGCCCTAAATCTGTGATCCGGCTGGAAAGGGGCTGGGAGGGCTCTGGTTCCTCAATTAGCTGGGAATTGCCTTCTCCCGACGCAGCGTGTTTGAGCCTCTGGATTTGTGGAGCTTTCTCCAAGTGCCAAGTCTGGTTGTGCGGGACTTTGGAGGGGTAGGTGGAGGAATCCGAGCGGCTCGGCTCCCTTAACTCCTTCAGAGCCGAGGAGATTTGGGAATGCGGCTCTGGCAGCGCCGAACCGAGCGGTGGCTCCACGGGAAGGGAGGGTTTGGGCAGCGGAGAGCTCGGGAGAGGCGATTCCTGCAGCTGGGATGTGATGGGCTGGGAATTCACCTGCGCTGGTGGAGGAATGCTGGGTGGGATAATCGACCTTGGGATGGGCTGGGCTGATTTGTCACAGACATCAACTGGGGATGCGTGGAACTGTGGGAACAGAGGGGTTTGGGAATGTGCAGAAGGTCAGGGGATATCTGTGATCCTCGTGCCTGAGAGGAGAAGTTCAGGGATTTTGGGATGTGCAGAGAGGGTCAGGGGATATCCATGATCCTCGTGCCTGGGAGGAGAAGCTCTGGGATTTTGGGATGTGCAGAGAGGGTCAGGGGATATCCATGATCCTCGTGCCTGGGAGGAGAAGCTCTGGGATTTTGGGATGTGCAGAGAGGGTCAGGGGATATCCATGATCCTCGTGCCTGGGAGGAGAAGCTCTGGGATTTTGGGATGTGCAGAGAGGGTCAGGGGATATCCATGATCCTCGTGCCTGGGAGGAGAAGCTCTGGGATTTTGGGATGTGCAGAGAGGGTCAGGGGATATCCATGATCCTCGTGCCTGGGAGGAGAAGCTCTGGGATTTTGGGATGTGCAGAGAGGGTCAGGGGATATCCATGATCCTCGTGCCTGGGAGGAGAAGCTCTGGGATTTTGGGATGTGCAGAGAGGGTCAGGGGATATCCATGATCCTCGTGCCTGGGAGGAGAAGCTCTGGGATTTTGGGATGTGCAGAGAGGGTCAGGGGATATCCATGATCCTCGTGCCTGGGAGGAGAAGCTCTGGGATTTTGGGATGTGCAGAGAGGGTCAGGGGATATCCATGATCCTCGTGCCTGGGAGGAGAAGCTCTGGGATTTTGGGATGTGCAGAGGGTCAGGGGATATCTGTGATCCTCGTGCCTGAGAGGAGAAGTTCAGGGATTTTGGGATGTGCAGAGGGTCAGGGGGTATCCATGATCCTCGTGCCTGGGAGGAGAAGCTCTGGGATTTTGGGATGTGCAGAGGGTCGGGGGGTATCCATGATCCTCATGCCTGGGAGGAGAAGCTGAGGGTTGTGCTGTCACACCTGTGCGGTGCCATCCCAACCCCAGCACTGGGAATTGTGGAATAATCGTGGCAGGAATTGATTTGGGCACCATAAGTGCCGTCAGATTTTGGGATAAATGCAAAACTGGCAGTGCACCACAGCTTGGGAGAGCAAGAGAGACACAGGTACCTAGAAAATCTCCTGGGAATTTCAAATTCCCAACCCAGTCCCGTTCTTGGCAAGGGGGGTCTGGATATGGGGTTCTGGGTGTGGATACCTTGCATTTGAGTCAGGCTTGGTCTCTGCATCATCCACTTGGGGTCAAGTGAAAGCATTTCCCAGTTTGAATTCCCACTCGGGCATGGGAAGGGACTTTCCCATCCCTCCTGAGGGAAGGCAGAAGGAAAGGGGAGCTGGATGAGTCCTGGAGGGAGTGGCCGATGCTGTTCCTTGTCACTCAACACCCACTCGTGTGGATGTGGCTTCCCGGGAAGTCTGAGCCTGTCTCTTATCCCAAACACAGCAGGGATTGGTGCCTGTGGAGAGGGAGCAGCCTGACCGTGCATCCCAGGAGACCCCACGGGGTTGTTTGGGGTTTCCCTCCAAATCCCAGCTGCTGAAATGCTGGAATTCCTTACGGGAATCACTGCTGAGGGCTGCGTGTGGTCAGGTCAGCACCCACAGCCCATCCAAGGGTCCACAAGTCCTTGAGCAGAATTCCCTGGGACACCAGGAATCTGTGTCCTCCCTCTCCGCATCCCAGAGGAGCTGGAAAAGCAACATCCAAGGCCAGGTGTGGTGATCCAGAGCCAGGATTCTGGGAAGCTCAGCCCTCACGGACAGCGGGATGGCTGAGAGAGAGGGTTTGGATCATGTTAGGATTGTCTGGAGTGGGTTTCCCAGGACAGCACCCCCCAAGGGATGGATCTCCCTTTGGAGCATCTCCTGAGGGTACTGGAATCCAGTGCCTTGGACTTTGGAACAAAGAATCCATGGATGAAAGCACTGTGGAAGAGGCTGGAACCCAGAACTTGAAGTATCTCAGAAGAGGACGGGTCATTCATATCCAAGAAAACCATCGAGATTTATCCCGACTCCAGCAGCAAAGGGAACATCCAGCCCAGAGCTTTAGGATGCAGTTAGTGATGAGCATTCCCACGGGCAGGGTCCTGTTCCCACACCATTCCCTGTGGGATGCTCTCAGAGACACCAGGACAGACAAACCAGCCTGAGGTGTGACCCTCCCTCACATTCCCATGTCACGGGGTCTCTGGAATTATCCCTCCCCACCACCCCCTGGGATGCAGGATGAACTTTGAGAGGACGCTCATCCCTCTTCTCCAGGATCCTGCTCCGTTGGGATGAAATCCAGCAGGGCCTGGCTCTGTCACCTGTGTTTTCCTTTGGGTTTGAGTCTGTTTTCTTTGGGTTTGAGCGCTGGTTCCTGGTCAGCTGTCGCTGTGCCGGCGGGAAGCGGGATCGGGAATGTGGCACAGGAGCACCCAGAGCTGGCACGGCCATGGGCAGGTGTTTGCTCTGCGTCTTGGCCTCCTCCAGCTGCCCCCGTGCCAACCCTTCCTGCATTCCCACTGCATTCCAAGCTGGGATCGGCCTGGCACCGGCTCCTTCCCTTCTCCTGGTCTTTTCTATCCCTGTGTCCTGTGTGTGGATGGGAAGGGGCTGGGTGTGGATGTGTCCCCAGGCAAAAAGCAGCTCCTCCGTGGAGGTCTTCTCCAGAGGCTCCTGGAAAATGCAGCCACCAGTGTCCCCTTCACAACCCAGCCTAGTTTTGGGTTGAATCTGCTGCTTTTTAATTAAGGGGAGCTGCCTGACTCCCACCTCTCCAGTGGATGTGCGGAGCTGCCGGGACAAACGGGATGGCAGGAATTGTCTAAGGAATTATTTAAGGAATTATTTAAGGAATTATTCAAATCCCCTTCCAGTCGAGCTGGGATGTTTAATGAGCATCGTTCCATCCCTGGGATCCAACCAGGCTGGAACAGCACCCAGGGCAGGCCCAGGGCTTCCTGCTCCACAACACCTCCCTAAGAAGGATGTTCCTCCTGGAATTTCAGGGAATCATGGAATCACAGAACAATTTGGGTGAGGAGAGACCTCAAAGCCCATCTCATTCCACCTCTGCCATGGGAAGGGACACATTCCATGAGACCAGGATGCTCCAAGCCCCATCCAGCTTGGACAGGGTTTGTTTTCAGCTGGATCCTTGCAGTCAGGATTCCCTGGATGAAGGATGAGTCACAGGCTTGGAGCTGGAGACACTCGGGAGCCCTGGAAGGGATGGAGGATGGGCACGGATGGATATGTGGGATGAAAAGCAGCTTCCTGGCCCTCCATTCCACACCTGGATCTGCACATCCAGGAGGGGCAGACTGCTCCTGGGAATGTCTCCTTCCAGCCTGGAGGTGTGTGGGGAATGCTGATGGATTTCTTTGGCACCTCCTGGCAGTTTCAGGATCAGCCTGGATTGGGCAGGTGCAGACATTTGGCTGGAAACGCCAGGGAATCAGGGAAGATCCCTGAATCTGGGATCTTGCGAGGAAGAGGAGGAGCAGGGATGCACCTGGAGAGGCTGCAGGAGGGGTTCAGACATTTCCCACCTGTGGATCATCCAGAGGGACCCCCTGGCACTGCCACTCCTGAGTCCTCTTCCCACCCACCCAGGAGCACAATTCCACGTGCCAGCACTGGGACAGACAGGCTCCCTCTGCTCTCCCAGCACTTATCAACAGCCAGAACCCAAATTTTCCCGATTTTCAGCAAACCACAGCATTTTGGAGAGCTGGGAGAAGGCCAACGGTGGCTCAGGCGTGGAATGGGACAGGATCCAGCGCCGATGGATTGAGGGAAGGAGGGAGCCAGCCTGGCCCAGGGCCAAGCGCCCGCTCGTGTTTGGATTTAATTCCCAAACGTCCAGAAAGGCCCTTTCTGTGCACAACAACAAAGCCCCGAGCCACACTCCAGAGCTGGCTTTGGGACACTGGAATTCCTTCCAAAAATAGCCCCCGGAGCTGTGCCAGGAGGGAAAATGGATTGCAGAGGGCAGAGCCCCCACGTGGGCTCCCAGAGCCTCTCCCTGCCCAGTCCAGACCCTCTGGAGAGGATCCAGGTGGAGCACGGAGCTGTTTTTCCCCCTCTTGGCCTTTTCGTCCGGGATGTGGCAAACTGGGGGCTGGCAAGGCTGGAAGTGCCCCTGGAGGGTGTTTGGGAATGTGTGGAAGTGCCCAGCTGAGCCTCAAGTGCCGTTTGGGAGGCGGGGATGGATCAGCTGGGAAGTTCTAACTGGAGCATCCATGGCAGGGAGGAGGCTGGAGGGGAAACTGAGGCAGCACTGCTTCAGATCCAGGTGTTTTCCTGTTCCTTTTCCATCTTTCCTGGGATCCTTTTGGCTTCCCAGCCCTTCAGCCCAACCTTGGCCGATTGTCCTCAGGCTGGTGGCTGGGCCAGCTGCACTTTTGGGTATTTTTTCCTCTAAAGCAAGGAATTTTGCTTCCCTGAATGTTTTCCTGTGCTTTTCCGGGGTTTACTCCTCCCTCACCCACCAGGGATGGATCAAATGATGATTCCCAGAGTGGGATTTGCACTGAGATCCCAATTCCCACGGCAATTATCAGGGATAAACACAAATCCCTGCCTTGCCCTGCCTTGGATCATCCTCAGCGCTTCCTGACCTTCCTCAGAGCCAGGGATTTAGGCTGGAGATGCATCCCTGAAACTTGAAAAGAAGGACTGGAAGGAGCTGGAGCATCCCTAAACCTCCCTGTGCATCCCTGGGGATGGATGCTGGATCCATGGCATCGCTCCCATCCCTCTGATCCTCCTTGGGAAGGAGGAGGATTTTCCCTCTCCACATTTCCCTTCCATCCCAACCATCCCTGCTGTGTTTCCCGTTTCCTCTGCATCCTGAGGAAAGCTTGGAGCTGCTCCTGGGCTGCCCCAGCTCTGAGGGACACAAAGAGCTGCTGTTCCGGCCTCACCAGCTCCAGCTGCTCCCAACACGACGGGGTTTTCCTTGGCTGGAGTCCAGAGGGAGATGGTGACAGGGAGGATTCCCACATTTTCCTGAGGAAAATGCCCAACTCGGTGACGTTGCTGCCGAGCCCATCCTGGGTGCTGGGAATGGGCAAGATGGGAAATGAGGTCTGTGTGTGCCAGATCTCTGCCTCATCCATCCTGTTGCCATCCTCTTGGGAATTGCAAAAAAAACTGGATTTAGTGGTGGAACATTGAAAGGGAAAATTTGGGGATTTTTATCCATCTCTGCTGGCATTAATCCATGAATTCCTCCAGCATTTGGGAGGAATAAACCCTTTTTCCATAATATTCTGCCCCCAGCTGTAGCAGAGCAGCAAGTGGTGCTTCCCAATTGCATTCCCAGTAATGCCAGGGGTTTATTCCATGGATAAAATCCTTCCAAACAGGTGTCAGTGGCTTTTTCTCCCTCTGGGATAGGGAAGTGTTTCCTGGACATTTATTGTGCGAGCAAGGAATTGCAAGCAAGGAATTGTGAGAGAGGAATTTCCAGCAAGGAATTCTGAGCACAGAATTTCCAGCTTGGAATTGTAAGCAAGGAACTGTGAGTAGGGAATTACAAGTGAGGAATTGTGTTTGGTTCACTTGGAAGCATGGAATTGCAAGCGAGGAATTGGGAGTGAGGAATAGAGAGCAAGGTGGGTGTTCCCTGGAGAATCCTGAAGGGATCCCTTCCTCCAGCTCGCTGCTTTTCCCTCTCCAGCAGTATTTTTGGAAGCAGCACGAGCAGTGCTGGTGATGCCTGCAGGTGCTCAGCATCCCAGGAGTATCCATGGAAAATATCCAAGGAAAAAGCTCCCGGGTGGCACCTGAGCCAGAGCAGGGAGCCCAGGGTTTGTCATTCCCAGGGGAGCTGGGAGAGATCCTGCCAGGAGCTGAAATCCTGTTTTAGTGTGAGGGCCAGCCCTGAGCTCTGCCCTTATCCCACACGGCTCCCATTTATTTCTGGGATGGATTAGGGAATTGTGGCTGTCAGGGAACATTACCTGGGCTGTTCCCTCAGCTCTGCTTCTCCAGCTGACACTTCCTTGGAGCACGGTATCCATCAGGATGCTCCTCTCTTTTTACGAGGGCGTGGAGTGATCAGAGAAGAGGGAATGGCATCACCCTCACCGAGGGCAGGGTTGGATGGGATTTTGGGAAGGAATCCTTCCCTGGGAGAATTGGGGATTGAGGCTGCCCAGAGAAGCTGTGGCTGCCCCTGGATCCCTGGAAGTGTCCAAGGCCAGGCTGGATGGGGCTTGGAGCAGCCTGGGATAGTGGAAGTATCCTTGCCCATGGGCTGGATGAGCTCTAAGATCCCTTCCAACCTTCCCTGTGGATGGCTGGGTATCCCAGTTCCCTGCTCCATCCCAGGCTGTGCTCGCAGCCATTCCCTTCTCTCATGGCCCTTTTTGGGAAAATCCTGGAGCCACATCCCTGCAGGGAGCAGAGCTGGATGTAAAACAGAGTCCAAACAGCACCAGAGACCCGTTTCCACCCTTTCCCTTGCTGGGAAACACTTCCCAATCCAACAAAACCCATCGGAGCAGCACAGCTGAGCATCGCCTCTGATTTGAACACAACGGCTGAGTTCTCCCGGAGCAGCAGCTGATTTCCAGCAGCCAGGAATGCTCCAGAGGAAGCGATTTTATTTTCCCTTCCCTTGCTGGATTTCCAAGGACGCCGCCTTTGATCCCAGCTCCCGATGTTATCGAGGAGGAAGCTGCAGCTCTTTGAAGTGGGCTCCACATCGGGCCTGGAACCTCGAGGGAGGGTTTCACCCTTTGGCATCAGGGATGGATCCCTCCAACTCCGTATCCAGGGATTGTGGCCACCAAGGCGTGTCCAGGGCACTGCTCACACCCGTTTTGGGAGCAGAAAACACAGGATTTAATGCCTGGAGGAGCCCAGATGTGGCTGGGTGGGATTTGGGTGTCCTGCTGCTGTTGGGAACATCTGGCCTCGCTGCTGTGTCCTGGGGCGCTGGAGATGGAATCACATCCTGATTCCGGAGGAGCTGCCCAGCTTTGGGATGAGGTTTTCAGGGCTGGGCCTGTCTGGGTCGTTGTAAAACTCCTTTGTGCTTTGGGGCTGGGGCTGCCTGCCCTAAAATTCACCCCAAAGAGGCACCTCCTTCTTCTGGAGCTGCGTGGATCTGCCTGCAAGCAGCAGAAATGGCTCCGTGATGGGACCAGCCTCGAGTAATCATCACTGGGATCCTGGACTGGAATAATGGGAATGTGGATGGGTTTGGGTCAGTTCCCAAACGAGTCCCACACCGTGGAATGTGGGACAGGCAGTGGCAGGGACACGAGAGCCCCCATGGGTCTGTTTGGAGCCTTTTTGTCCCTGTTTATCCCATTAAAAATCCAGGAGCTGTTGTAGGAGCCCCACAGAGCTCTGGGGGGAGCCCCCCACAGCATCCCCGTCCCTGCCAGGCCTGGGAACTTCTCCAAACTCCCTGGAACATCTTCCCATCAGAGCTGCTCCCAAAGAGCCCCACACCCTGGCCTGGATCCCCCCAGGATGAGGTCCCAGCAGGGGCATCTGCAGCATCCCTGTGAAGCCATTCCCATCTGAGCCAGGTGCTCCCTCCTCCCACAGATCCAGCTCCCTGGAAGCCACCTTGGAGTGGCCCAGAGCAAGCAGCAGCCCAGGACAGTCAGGAATGGCCTCTCCAGCCTTCGGGATTTGCTGTGCCAGGGAATTCTGCACATCCTGAGCTCCCGAGGAGCCCAGCAGGACCTGAGGAGTGCTTAGGGATGGGCAGGGGGCACAGAAGAGGTGCCCAGAGCGTGCCCACGGCTCAGGGCCGGCTCCAGGGATGGTGCAGGATGCTCCCAGCCTCGGGATGAGCTCTGTGCCTTGGGAATCCTCATCCAGCACCAAGCACCATCCATCGGTCCTGTGATGCCTCCTGCAGCCACCTAGAAACAGAGACTAGACATGAGGAAGGGAATAAAGACAGGTATTTATTTGAAGGGCCTTCAAGGTACACCCTGGGGGAGCCAGAGGCTGCTTCCAAAATTGGACCCCAAGATGGACCCCAGGTCACGAGTTCTTCACACTTTTATAGGTTTGGATCATTTGCATATCAGGGTTCATTCTCCAATTAAAGCCCCAGTTTAACGATGTAACTCCCCTCAGCTTGCCCCCCTTAGAATCTTTAGTTTACACATTTTGGGCCTAAAAACAGCCTGGCTGTCCTTGAAGGCAAAGCCTGGAGAGGCTTTGTTATGTCTGCCCAGTACGAGAGAGCAGGAATTACAGGCTCCAAGGAACTTCAGAGTTACACTCTAAGCAGTACAGAATTTGAAAATATCAAAGTTAAAACCTAAGGCATCACCTGCTCCATGGGGATGGAGACTGCAAAGGCTGCCAGAGCTCTGGAGGGGAGGATTGATCCAGATCCAGTCCCTGGAATGCTGGAGCCACAGCTGAGGGAGTGATGGGTGCCCAGAATTCCGGGGTCTCTGTGCCTCCCTCACCAGAGCTGTCACTCCACAAACTTTTCCCTGCGCTTCCCGTGAGCTCCATCGAGGGACACACGAGGAGGAGCTCCCGGGAATGCTGGCCCAGCAGTGGGATTGATGTCCTGGGGAAGGAAGGATCTTCTCCAGAGGATCACCCAAACACCTGCCAAGGTTGCTTCTCATGCCAAGGGTTGGTGATCCCAAAATTCCCGCTGGTGGTGGAAGGATGCTGGACATATCCATGAGCCCACGCTGCTTCTTCTGGTTTCCAGTCCCAGATTTAAAGTTCCAGGTGGTTTTTCAGCCCAGAAAATCCTGGGTTTTCCCTCACTTCAGCTCTGTCTGAGGCTGAACTTTTGCCCTGCAGAGCCGGATTTAATTGTGTCCCACAAAGCAACTCCAGCTCTTCCCTCCAGGAAGGTTCACCAGGAAGATGGAAAATAGACCCTTAATGCCCTAAGAATTCACCTCTCTTCCCCCATCCTCCCTTCCATGAGCTTTTAAGCTCATCCAGAAAGCTCCATACATTGATGGCAGGGCTGGGATGCTGCAGCTTTGCCAGGAGGGCAGGATTTCCATGGAGTTCTAAGTGGAAGCAAATGGTTTAAAAGGAAATTAAATTTACAGCTCTATTAAAAAAAAAAAAAAGGGCATTTTATTGCTGTGCTTTGCCTGTCGCTCGGGAGAGGCAGGAGATAAAGGAATGCTCGGAGGCTGGAGGCAAAGAGGAGCAAACCCATGGATCACCAGGCGGATGGATTTGGCCCCTGGAAAATCCTGGATGCTTGGAAGCGATGCTGAGGATGCTTCACGCTCTTCAATGTTGGCTGGGGACGCAGACACAGCAACACCTGAGGGTTTATTTATGGAGAAAACCAGCAAATCCCTGGGATTTATTGATTAATCTCTTCTCATGGCATTGATTGGAGAGCTTGGCGTAAATGGGAATAAAATGGTGGCACTGGATATCCATGGAATCCAGCAGGAATGGAAGGGAGAGGAGGGCTTGGTGCCTTCATGTTCCATCAAGGAGAGGCCTTTGGGATCCATCTGGATCCGTCTGTGCCGTGTCCAGAGGAGCCGGGAAGATCCCAGGGCACAGGGGAAGGTGACAGCCATTGGCTTGTGCATCCAGGGACCTCAGCATGGCCTGGCCCCAGTGCAGATCCCTCGGGATTACAGGAGCACCCTGGTTTGGGATCCCTGGATGTGGCTGGATGCAGGAGCAGCTGAAGGCTCAGCTGGGCTCGTTTTCCACCAGCAGCTGCAGATTTGGGGCTGAGCATCCCCCTCATCCCCAGATGGGGAATGCCAGCTCTGAGGGGACTCAGCAGGAGCAGCTGGGTGACATTTCCTCATTGTCCCCTCGCTCAGGCCCAGGGATGGAGCAGGGATGGAG
>VZRV01000863.1:0-39329 GCA_013398115.1 Falcunculus frontatus
GTGATGAATTCTCCCCACAGCGATTGCAGACGCTCTCCCCTCCGAATGCCAAGAGCACGAGAGCCTTAGGGGCTCCACCCAACCCCTTTTTCCCAGTCCAAATCTCGTGGCATCTCTGCCCTTCACGAGAAAACCCCAGGTAAAAGAGAGTAGCCAGCTGGACCCTTCCCCTGAGCTGTGGCCAGGTCTTTCGTCTCTTTTAAGTATCCAGTTGTTATTTTCTCCTAGCAACACGTATGGGGAAAATTCTGTAAGAGAAAAAAAAAAACAAAAGGAGAACTCCTAAAACCCCAACAGCTGGTCACCTAAAGACTGGGTGAGGTGTGCCTCCAGCTCTTCTTGCCGTGTGCCAGCCCCAGATGGTGGAAGGACCCTGGACGAGTCCCCCGTCTTGTAAGGAAAATCATGCTATGAGAAGCCAGTGTCCATAAAGGAGACAGAGGAGTCCTGAAACTTTATTAGAATAAAGGGAGAGAGTCCACTGGGGCATGTGCCCGCGGGGTTTTCTCTCTTGAGTTTTTGGAGGACGTAGCCTCCTTTTATCCTAAACTCCTGGCTGCATGTTGCCCTCTTCCTTTCCCCATCAGCTGAGGTACTAGGAAGGTACAGCCTTCCTGAACTGTCTATCACATACTCATACCCTCACCTTGAACCTGTCATTTCCCCCCAAAGTTCAGAAACTCTGGCTTGTGCAGACCTATTTGTCTATTTTAGGAGTCAAACCTAACCCTAACCCAACTCTGGGTTCTGTAACAAACCTTCGGCTTGAAGTTGATAGAGACATTAAGACCCATTTCAAGGACATTAACGCCCATACCTTCAACCTTCAAATTGTTTGTAAAGACATTAGCACACATCTTTCCTATCATCTTCCTTGTCACCTTGCCTCCCTTGTCACCTGGTGGTCAGCTCTGTGTCCTCTGTGTTCCCATCTTCCTCCTTTTAATAACACATCCTGGTTGCACTGAGGATCCTCAACCATTTCAGGAGCAGAGACATACTCGTAGTCTGTTTCCACAGTGTCATGGTGCAGGAATGGTATTCCCCAATTTAGTGTTCCCACTGAAACACTCCAAATTATGCACCATCCTGCAGGTGGCTGGAGAGGAGAATTGGAGGCACAAAAAGTAAAAATCACAGGCTGAGATAAGAATAATTTACTGGAAACAGCAATGAAATAAGAGAACAGTAATAGAAACAGAATTAATAACAGAGTGTATAAGACGGGCACAATTCTCGTTAAGTGCTCACCATGTGGATCTCGTGGTACCCTGATCACAGGCTTCACACTACACCACCAGAAGGGACCCTGTGCATGATATGAGGCAGTACAGAACAACCCCGGGTCCTCACAATGCCCCTCCTGCCTACAGCCACAATTAACCCTCTCATACCTGAAACCAGAACATACAGCAATGCACTTTCCACATGTCTCAAAGAAGAAATAAATAACACATAATTCTTGATCCAGAAGCCTCATTTCAACCTTCAACCTACAAGTCTGCAGATAAGCAAGTGTGAGAACCAATAAAAATCCCTATAAACAGAATGAGCGAGTCCCCTAAAGAGACTGACTCTGAGAGATCTCCTCAGGTTAGGCTGACAGAAACCTCTCCCAGGATGCTTTGTTCTACTATGCTAATGTACCCCAGTTCTGTTGGCCTCCCTGCCCCTTTTCCCTTATATGTTAAGGCCCCAGAAAGTTTTCCCCTCCCCATTCTCCCATTGGCCCCTATCCCTTTGACCCTCCCTCAGGGTTTCCCTACTGGTTCCCTTTCCCTGGCCCCACTTATGTACCACCCCCAAGCCCTCAGATCATTGATCCCCGATGCTCTCCCCACTCCCTTACAAAAACCTAGACCCTCCCCATTGTCCTTGGCTCTTGTCACTGGAAACCATCATATGTGTGGTTGAATAAACCTCACTCTTGGAGCTCTATATGGGAGTCCTTCCCATCTCTTTGCCGTTGATTTGTCGAAGAAGCCAGCTGGTGTGTGCGTGTGTGTGTGCGCGTGTGTGTGTGCGTGTGTGTGTGCGTGAGCGTGTGTAGTGACCTTAATAGAAGCGGTTTCATTCCAGAGGCGCTTTTGGGAAAATCGCAGCATTTCACCATCCAGCAAACCACGCATGGCTGCGACAGGTGAGAAGCATGTCACCACTTCCCAGAAGCTTCTTTGAGCTTCCCAAGGTGCCATCTCCACTTAGGAAAGTCTGAATTATACCTGAGCTTGACCCAAAAAATCTCTTTGTAGATCCTGGCTGCCAGAGCATACTGTCCTGCTCTGACTGCCATGTCCAGCAGCAGATTTGGATGGCATTCAAACGGTCCAAAAAGGAACTGCCTTTATGGATGTGAAAAATGGGATTTAAAAATAGTCTCCTGATTTTCTTCTGAATGTGCAGCAGATGATATTGAGTCAGACTTTCCCTGAAGATGCAGGGACCCGTGTCTCTTTGCTATTTTTTGTGGCTCCGTCACCTGGCTTCTGCAGAGTCAGGTAGCTTGTTTCCTCTTTCAGTAAATTTTGTTCATTTTGGGTAAATAGGCTGGAAGGAAATGAGGGCAAGGTTTGATATTGGGTTCATGTCAACATCTGCAGTTTGCTGTGGCTTGTGCATGAGAACAGGCCTTTGCAGCAGCAGAGGCAGAGAGACAGCAGCCTCTGGAGCAGCAGAGGCTCTGTCAGGGGGGCAGACAGGTCTGAGGCATCAGCACTGGATTGTGAAGCAAGGTCTCTTCTTCCAGTAACTTCTCACCAGGTGTGACAATGGTTGTCAGCTGTTGGCATCTGAGTCAGCCAAGCAGGGCAGGGCTGAGACTGGATGGTTCAGAGGGTCGATTGCTGCTCTGCATGGTGGATTTTACATTAAAAGGTCAGGATTTGGGTGCTGGTAAACCTGACTGCCCTTCAGTAACAGAGGAAATCACAGAATCACAGAATGGTTTGGGTTGGAAGGGACTTTTAAAAGTCATCTAGTCCACCCTTCTGCCATTAGCAGGGACATCTTCCACTAGACCAGGTTGCTCCAAGTCCCATCCAACCTGGCCACTTCCTTGGACACTTCCAGGGATGGGGCAGCCACAGCTTCTCTGGGCACCCTGTGCCAGTACCCCACCACCCTCACAGGGAAGAATTTCTTTCCAATATCTGATTTAAATCTACTCTCATTCAGCTTAAAGCATGGCCACCCACAGCTTGTGACAGAGCTTGCTGTCAGGATAATTTCCTGCAAAGCCATTTATTGTGTCCTTCCAAGGCTCAATCCTTGTTGTTTGCTTGCCAGCTGTACAGGAGCAGTTTTTCACACCACAGGTCAAAAATCCTGCACGCCAGGTAAGGAAATGGAGGTGATGGGTCTGCTAGGGGTCCCCCCTGCCAGCAAACCACATCCCATGGGATGAGCTCTGCACCATGCCCCATGGCAGGCACAGCACTACATTCAGGGATGCTCCTTCTCAGCTGCCTGCAGACACTGAACATGGGATCATTTGTCCTGCCTTAAAGTTGCGGCAGCTCCATGAGGACCCACAGTCCATCTCCCAAGGCTGTGGAGGCATGTGGCTCCCTGGAGCTTCTACGCTGGAACGCTTCATCCTTGGGTAGTTTTGTTTTTTTTTAACAGCAGTAAGAACTGCAGATGAACAGCCTGGTTAAGCCTCTCATCCCATTTGGAGCAGGGAACTGAAGCTGGATATTAAAGAGTAGTGATCTGCCTGGAAAGCCTCAGGGGGTTGTATATTTGGGATGTAAGAGACCAGCGACCTGAAACAAACTGTCCGGGGGAGAAAAAACCTTCCTCTGAGCCCAGGGTGTCTCAAAAGTCATCGACTGAAAATAAAGAACAGATTTGGGACATGCGATAGGAAAAGGCGCAGAGAGATACTGACACTGCCAGATAGCATGATGGGGAGGGAAAGAGTTTTCTGGGGAGAACAGAAACGTGCCAGGCGGGAGGAAGCGGAGGGTGGCGCAGATCCTTGTCTTCGAGGGGAGAGCAGAGACGTGAATCCAGAAGGAAAATATAAAGCAAGTGACCTGGGAAGGGCCGGGCCGGGGTATTTCAGGCGGGCAGGAATAGTCTCCGCAGCGGTGGCCCCATGGGACCAAGCAGAATCAACTGGCCCGGAATGGCCGGGGCCAGCAGGGACCCCGCGCCACGCGTGTACCGGGAGCGGGCAGGGCCAGCGGGGACCCCGCACCACGCGTGTACCGGGAGCGGGCAGGGCCAGCGGGGACCCCGCACCACGCGTGTACCGGGAGCGGGCAGGGCCGGCGGGGACCTCCCGCTCCGCTCCCGCGGTGGGGGCGTGTCCCGCGCCCCGCCCCGCCCCGGGACCGACCGCGCTCCGCCCGCCGCGCCGGCACTGCCGCTGCTGCCCAGGTAAGCGCGGGGGCGGCGGGGACCCTTCCCGGGGAGGATGTGAAGGGAGGGAAGCTCCCAGTGCAAGTGCTGGTCCAGGACCGCACCGCACCTCCGGCCGGGGGGAGCTGTCGGTGGGGGCCGCCGCTGCCCCCAGGAGCGGGGGTACCGGCGGTATCGGGAGTACCGGGGCACCGGCGGTATCGGGAGTACCGGGACGCGCGGCGGGCCCGGAGGCTTCTCTGCAGCCGGAGCTGCCGGCAGGGCCGGGGTCGGAGCCGGGGGCAGGCGGTGCGAGAGCGCCGCGTGTCTCCGCATCTCTCCGGAGATGCAGCAAATGCCCAGGAAATCAAAGCGGCATAAAAATGGGTCGCGGGGAAAAGCCGGGTTTGTCCTGAACGGGGTTTAGGTCCCTGTTTCATGTTCCCCTGCCAGCGTGTTCTCTCAAGTTTTTTTGTCCCTGTTTCGGTGGACCATGATCTCACCTGGACAGGGGTGAATGTCTTTAAGCTGAAGAAAGGTAGATAAGATTAAATACTAGGAAGAAATTCTCCACTGTGCGGGTGGGGAGGCAATGAGAGAGGTCGCCCAGAGAAGCTGTGGCTGCTCCGTCCCTGGAAGCATCCAAGGCCAGGCTGGACAGGGCTTGGAGCAACCTGGGATAGTGGAAGATATCCCTGCCCATGGCAGGAGGGTGGAAAGAGATGAGCTTTAAGGTCCCTTTCAACCCAAGCCATTCCACCATCCTTGTGTGTTCCTTCCAACTCATGATATTCTATGGTTCTGTGAAGTGCATGGTCTCCTTTGAGAGGGAACATTTGAGTGTGATGGATGGCGCTGGACTGTGGTGTTGTACTGTAGCTGTTAGTCTTGGAAAACATTGCCGGGATAAACTTCTGCCCTGCTCCAGCTCCTGTGGGGAACGCATATTGCTTTTGTGCAAATGGGGACCTGGCAGTGACAGCACGGCAGGGGCTTGGCTGCCCCTGGTGGAGTAAATGAGAATTAAAGCTCTCTCGTGTTGTGAAATGATTTTATTTTTGCATCAAGCACTCTTCATCTAGGGAGAATTTCCAACATTTATGATTTTTATTGGCAAATCTTTACGATCTGAACCAAATCCCATGATTAACGATTTCCAGTCCAGCTCACAGAGGTGTGTGGAGGAGTGGCAGTGGCAGTGCTGCCGAATGAGCCTTTAACCTGGAGCCGGTAAATTGCTGAAGCAGCAGCCAGGAGAACAATCCTGTCTGATTGTGCTCTGACACGGCGTTCCCGCTGCACTTCTTCGGGAGCCAGCGTGGTACATTAAAGGGCAGTTTTGTAGCTCTCTGTGCTGCCTCCACACAAACTCCTGGTGACAAGGTGAAGTGCACCAGGGCACGTCCCTCCCTGCCCACATCCCTCCCTGCCCGCACTGAGACGGGGCCGTGCAGCCCATCGCTGGGGCCCTGAGCTGCTCTCGCCGTTTTGCAGCGTGACTTTTGCTTCTGTTTCTTGGGACCATTTGAAAAGAAATCACCTGGCAAAGCCAAACCCGCTGCTTTCTCCAGGTGGGTGTAAAGCAAATCTTGGATCCCACCAGGAAGCGGTTGGAGAGGTAAAGCTTTGGCAGGAAGGGCCGTACTGAGGGGGCTGGGGGCTCCTGGGCAGGCAAGGTGAAGGACAGAACAGGAGGGGAAGGAGGGGTCCAGTGCAGCTCTGAGAGTGTCAGAGTCACTGTGTGTCAGCAGCTGGGAGACCCTGAAGCAGAAGCCAGGCAGCAGGATTGGGATGGGTATGGAACTGGCAGGAAAGTGGGAGTGAGAGGGTTGGGCAGAGGGAAGGGGAAGCTGGCTGGAGAGCTTCAAGAGCTGTCAAGGGGGAAGAATGGGGTGAAGAGCTGGAGAGGTAAAGAGGAGGTTGGGGTGCCAGGGAGACAAGAAAATGGGGTTCCTGTATGCCAACCCCCTTGATTTTGGCTCATCTGCTCCGTGGGCAGGGGGTGGGCAGCAGTGCATTGCATGTCTGCATGAGCAGTGTGACCATGTCCCGCATGCAGCATCCTCGAGGTGGAGGGACAAGAAGCAGTGACATGAACACAGGGGTGGTCCCGCAGTTGCGAAGCCCATTCTGGAAGGCTGATCTGCTGGTCTGGTCTGGGAACCACAGCTAGGGGTTGTGGGACTCTCTTCATCCGTTGTAATGTGATTGCTGACAAAAATGTTAACTTCAGGATGGAGACGGTCTGTTTTCATCCTCATATTATTTTAAAAATACAAATTCTCTCTGCCCTAAAAACATCATCCCCTGTCACGCTCTCTTCTGTGTGACTTGATTCTCTTCCCACTGTCTCCTTTTCTCTTGGCAGGCGAGCTGTGTGCTCCTCCCCGGGGTCAGAGCAGGGCTGCTGCGGGTGGTGTTGATAACACAGAGTGCACAGCAGGGTCCATGGGGTGGGGGTAGAGCCTTGGGCTCCCCAGTGCTCCGGCCATGCCTGGGCTGTGTTCAGAGTCCTGTGTCCAGTGGAGAGAGCTGCTTTTTTTGGCAGCAGAGTCTGGCTTGCCCTGGAGACCAGGCAGTTTGATTTTGCTGAGGCAGAACTTGCTGGCAACTGGAGATCCTAAACAGGGGGGTTCCTCATTGAGATCATGGGCTGTGGCACCCAAGGTGGTGCAGCAGGTGGAGGATGGACCCCAGGGTGGGCAGAGAGGGGAGCTGCAGGCAACGTGGGGTGTCAGCAGGACCTTGTGCTGCTGTGGTTTTTGGGGGAACTGATCTCTGCAGGGTGGTGAGGATGCCAAGAAGGTGCCTGTGGGTTGTGGGACACTGATAGTGTGGCTGTGCTCGGACAACAGTTGGAGCCCAAATACTGTTTCACCGCCACTCTGCACCATGAGGAGTGTGGTGTGTCCACTGTGGGGTCTGTGCTGGCTCCTGCTCTCACGGGCTTTGTGGAGACAGACTGGGACTCCTGCACACCAGTGGAGACTGGCTGATTTTGGGGAGAGGAGGAGGTGAGCTGTGGGAGAGTGCTGGTGCACCTCTGGGCTGAAGCCTGCTCCCTGGCAGGATCACTAGGGCCAGGAGGATACTGGAGCAGAGGCAGGCATGCTGCCTGGTGAACTGCAGGGCTCTTGGGATCCACCTTAGATATTTTTATTAATGCCCTCTGCCCACAAAGCAGCTGAAACTGGCTGAGGAGTTGGAGGTGAAAAGCATCACTGGTGGCTGGAGTTGCACCACTGAACAGAGATGGAGGAGAAGTGGCCATGAGACTGTGCATGGTGGCAGTAAGAGTGAAACAAGAGTTGACCTTCAGGATATGGTGGAGAAGGACAGTCTGGGTATACTCACCAAGAACAGGGGGATGTGGAATCACCACTCTAAAATCTTTCTAATACTGGCACAGGTATGAGGGAACCTGGTGAGGGTGGTGGCCCCCTGCTTAGTTCTGACAATCACTGTGGGAGTCAAACTAGAGCAAATCCCCAGAAAAGTGAGAGAAATGGGCAGCCCTTGTAAGAGCACACCGTGACTGTGAGTCTGGTGCATGGGGGCTGGTGATGTGGCGAGGGCGTGTGGTGGGTCAGGGTGGGTATGTGTCTGGCTGGGATGGAGCCACAGAGGGTGATGGTGGGGCTGAGGGATGGGGTCCACTGCTGGGTGCCACTGTGTGTGGTGAGGAGGTAGGTGGGAAAGAATGCTCTGGGTCCTGGTGATGTTCAGGACCAGATGAACCAGAGTCCTTGTGTCCAGGGACCAGAGCCTGGGCTGCCCTGTGGGACAGACGATACTTTGTGAGATGGGCTGGAGAGGCTGTGGTGGGGTCTGTGCTGCACTTTGCTTGTAGGGTGTGACCAAAACAGCTCTGCTGCTGAGACTGCTCCATGGCTTCTGCTGGCCTTGTGTTAAAGACAATATTTTGCATGTATGGAGAATTGGCAGCGCTGTAGTGGATAGGGTATGGTTTGGGATCAGGGCTTGTTTTTTCCCACAGTGGGGACCAGAGTCAGAGCCAGCTCTTCCCTGCAAGCATGGATGGTGACAAGCAAGTTTTCCAGATGCTGAGCTCAGTCCTTAAACAGAGCAGAAAAGAAATTACTTGACATGGAACCTTTAGAGACATCCATGAAGAATGTCTCAAGAAGAAAGTGCTGAGCTCTTCAAATGGCTGTAACATCATTCTGACTCCAAGAATTATTTGCAGGAACTGATAAAGCTTCTGAAGGACAAAGTTCTTGGGGCAGAAATAGGCAAATGTTTGCAGACAACAGAACCCAGATTCAATAAAAAGAAAATTTTATTTTATGCGGGGGCGGTTAAAAACCAGCAGCTCCTGTTGAGTATGGAGCTGTTGGACACTGCCTTAGAAGACCTATGCTACAAGTGACTGAAAGCTAGAAAAACAAAGCTGCCATGGGGAAGAGAGGTGGAGAGATCCCAGACACAGCTGGACTCCTGGCCCTGCCACAGCAGGGAGTCCCTGGCCAGAAACAGCCCCAAGGAGCCTGGCAAGGGATGATGCTCAGAGCTGTAGAGAAAGGCAAAAGCCCCCTGGCACTTGTGCCAATCTCCAAGGGAGACCCTTCCTGACCCCAAACTGGCAATGAGCTGTTCCCTGAGCATGTGAGGAATGCCTGTGCCCAACCCCTGGGGCTGCCATGGCTCCAGGGCACAGCACAGCTGCCCAACCCTTTTCCTTCCTCTACTGGAGGCACCTCAGGGGTTCTCAGCATGGCAAAATACTCCAGAAGTGGAGTATCTTGGGAGCAAAAATTTCCAGTCCTACCAGGAGACCATCAATGCTCCAAAGTGTTGAGGAAGTGAAATCTTTCAGCATCTCCTGTTCCCATTTTTAATGGGTACTGCACCTGGCAAATATGGTGTGGATGGGGAGGTCTGTGATTGTCTCCAGATGCCAGGAATGGATTTTCTTGTTCTATGTAGACCACTGAATCTTTCCCACTGATACCCATCTGAAAAGGTCTGGTACGCTTGAGGACTCCCAGATGTTAGTGGGTCCTGTCATGAATAGTGTTGGGTCCATGCTCCCTGCATTAAAAGCTGCTGAGGGATGTCATGTCTCTTTGGTTGGCCCTTGGATCCCACTCTCTTTGGGAAACAGCCACCCCGGGGCCCACACTACCTGCCTCTCCATTGTGGTTTTGATTAGTTCTCCAATACTGAGGAGTTCTCCCTTGAGCTTGGGGAAGCTCTCCTCTTCATCCTGACAGAATGTCTTTGTGAGGTATCTCTTGCTTACCTCTGCTTTGAGATCCTGATGTGTGTCCGAGAAGAGACCTTCCTCATCCTCACTTGTGTGGACCATGGCTTTCCATGGGCCTGTAGCCTTTCTGCTTCAGACTGGTGATGTCAGTGAAGAGACAGAAGTAATCTCCTTGGGAACAGAGCAGGTCCCAGATGTCCCACTTGTTCACTGAATTCCACTGGTTCTTCAAAAACTTCCTCAAAGGTCTTCTAGGTGCTCTGCCAGGTTGCTGCCCAGCTTTCCTCCAGATCCTGCTGCAGAGCACTGCAAAGGAAGCAGAGAGCTCACCTGTGTGGAGAATACAAAAGTCCTTGGAGTCTGGTTTGCTCGACCCATGGCAGAGATCATTCAGGCATTTCTAGCTGTGGGAGGGAGCCAGTCCAAGCAGTAGTGCCTGGAAATCAAGAGAGGAGAAAGGCTGGCTGAGCACATGATCCTGAGCTCCCTGGGAGAATGGAGGTTGGATGCTGGTGGTGGCAGGATGGGAGCATCCATTGTTGTCAGGTTTCCTTGGAATGATGGTCATGTTCCTGAGCCCTGGAAACCTTAACGGTGTCCCCAGCACACCTAGGGTTGGCTTGGGTCTGTCCCAAGAGGAGGACAGGGCAGTGGAGGAGATGCAGCTGTGGGAGGACCAGGGCTGTGCAAAGCCTGGAGGATCTGGGATTGTAAGACCCAGAGACAGAAATGTTTCTTATTCTGGTAGCCACATCCAGGATCCTCAGGAGCTGGCAGCTGCTCTAGCATCTTTGTCTCCTCCATGCTTCAGCCCCAGGGCAGGGTCCCTTCTCTGGGAGCATGTGGTGAGTTGGCACTGAGCCCCTGCCTTCTCTGGCCTCACACCTACGAGCCCCTGCTGCCAGGAGATCATATCAGTTGTCTTCTTGACGACATTGGGAGCTCCCACATCACTGAGGAGAGGAAATTTGGGTCCAGGGCTTGAGAGGAGGGGTTCAATGGGATGGGGAGGGGACAGAGCTGCCTTGAGAGGTGGAGAAATCCCCCTCTATCTGTCCAGGGGATGAGGTAGGGGGACTTGTGCTGGGCAAGTGGGAAGGGAATGAGAAGCAGTCCTCTCGCCTCTTCTTCCTCTGGTGGCACCCAGGGCTGGTGTGGCCAGGGCAATGAGGGTCAGGGTTATGCCCACAAAAAGGTGAGTGTGCAGCCAGAAGCTCAGTGAGGGGGTCTGGAGGAGCCTAGAGAGGCCACAGGGGCAGCTGGTGCCCATGTGCACCAGGACTCCCTCACACAGCAGATGAATCACGGCTGAGGAGACTCCATCAACAGTGGCACAAGTGTGTCTGTGCTCAGTGCTCCACACAGGTCTCCAGCTGGAGCTAGCTGGGACTGCAAACTGACATCTCTGGGAGATGTCCATGTCACAGGGCATGGCTGGGTGCTCATATCCGTGCCAGATTTCTAGGCAGACGATGCAGGATTATTTACAGCAGCAGGACAGATGCTGCCAGATGCTGCAGCTGGATGGGAGGGACCTGGATGCCAGGTGAGGAAATGATACTGGGACAATAAGCACAAATTGATGCTCAAGGGAAAAACATTATTTATACCTACAGTGTACTAATGCACTTTTATAGTTATATAGTTACCACATTAGTTCTTGGAAAGGATTTTGGAGTCACAGCAGAGTACTTGATTAAAACAGGAGCCTGGGGCATTGCAGAGAGCAGAAGCACAATGCTAATAATAGCTTTGCCAGCACTGCACTGCTCAGAAGCAGTGCAGGTTCTGAATCTTGCTCTGAGCCCAGTGGGAAGTGTGGGCTGGAGTGTCCCTGCCTTCCTGCCCTGTTCCTGCCTGCTTGTGGCCATGTCAGGGCAGTGGACACTGGGCTGAGCCAGGTGGGCTGTCTGGTTATTATCCCTAACCACTGAAGTTTGATGTTGTCATATTTTACATATTTTGCAGCTGTGCAGTGGAAGTGCCCAGGGTGAGTAGCACTAGACTGTTTCCCATGTTTCTCCTGTTGGATTATTTTCCCAGTTTCTCCTGTTTGGGAGCAGGCTGGTGTCCCTGGTTGTGTGCTTGTGCTCTCTGTGGATGATGGAGTTCTGCAGACAGCCTGGTGTAGGGCCAGTTCTTCATTTACACTAGAGTTTTTAGGAATGGAACTAGTATATTCCCCAGCACCATGACAGTTGCCTCGTATTTTGGTAGCCCATTCCTTCTTGCCCTTTCTGAGCAGATGCTGAAGGTGTTCCTCTTGAGCTGTGTGCCACAGAGTGTTGTTTTGTTCAGGGAACAGATGATGAACTGGTTTACTGTGCATGGACACCCGGTTCAGGTCCGGCCATCGCCCTTCAGGACCTGCCAAGGTTTTACAGGTGATCCTGGGTTCAGCTACATTGTGTTGTATAAGAGCTTATGTCCTTCTCCTAACAGAGCTTATGGCTTTGGCCATGAATCCTGCAGGATCCAGCTCTGGATCAATACCTCTGGATGCTACTAGCAGTGACATGGCTCTATTGTGTCCCCTGAGTTGGTCTGGCAGGGCAGGCTGGTGCCTTTCTGCAACCAGCTGGGTCTCAGGTGACTCTGAAGCATCTCCACGTGCTTGCTGGGACTGAGGCTGGGAGCACCCAGATGGTTTCTCCTCTGATGGCATCAGCTGAAATCCTACCAAGAGCCATTTTTGTTTTGCCTGGTGAACTCTAGGAGTGGAGAAGGGACACCTCTGATAGCAAACACTTCCCTCTGACCTGCTTTGGGAGGTGCGGACATCTCAGTGCCTTGGAAAGGCTGGAGGGACCATCAGTGGAGAAATTAGGAGATGTGAAGTGGGCTTGAGGGGATGGCTACAGATTGCCATCTTTAAGGTCCAAACAAAGCAAAGGCATCTCAGATGAATGGCTGACATTCCATTCAGGAACTCCGACATCCCCCCAAGTCCTTGTTAAAACCAGTCAGACCAGCTAGAAACCAGTCCCACATCAGCATCTCTGGGAGGGTTGGAGAAGTTGGAGTGATTCTCTAGTAAGGCATATTTGGGAGCCACCCTTCTGCCATCCAACCCACCACCTGTCCAGGGGTCCCTGCTGTGCTCCCCCGTATGTGCAGCATCCCAAGGGAATGCTGTGATGGTACCAGGGCATTGCTTGCCTGGAGCATGATCCTGTCTTGCCGTCACAGTGTCTGTCCACTTCTGCCGTAGGAAATCCACTGCAAGGAGCTGATCTTGGTTAGTGGGGACTTGGTTTGCTCCCGAGGCACCAGTAGCAGTATTTTATTATATGCACTAAATTTTTGTCCTGTATCACTGATACATCAGTGATTCAAGACTCAGTTCGCCTGGTGCGAAGACATTTTCCCTTTTTCTCTGCTGGTTCTGGCAAAGGGCCCTACAGCAGCTACTGCATGTGACATCCCCACTCCATTTTCCCCACTGCTCCCAAATCTTCCTCTGCATTTATGTACCTTCTTACATGGTATTTTTTTTTTTTTGCGTTTGCTCTTGCATTGTTATGCTACTTTCCTGGAATGCTCTTGGGAGAAGAGCTCTTGGCTCTTCCCTCTGCATTTAATAATCCCTCTTTGCAGAGTATCAAATAGCACATGCCTGCTTTGCACCATGGGCAAGGCACTGGGCTCGTGTTCCTCTATAGTTGGATTGCTTATTCAGTGTGATCCAGGCTCTGAAGCTGCTTCTGCAACACAGCTGGGGTTTGGCAGAGGTGATGCTATGCATGGAAGGGGAGTTTGAAGGTGTGTTTTGGAGGGAAAACACAGGGATACATCCTGATATTTTGAATTGATGTTTAAGCTAAGGAGAGAAGTTGCTTGGTATCTCTCCCTAGCACTTCTCTAATTTCTTCTCATTGTAAAGATCTCGAGGCATTTTCTAAGCTACAGAAAAGCCTACTTTGCCTGTCTCAAAATATCATTTGGAAATTGTTTTTAACTTCCTGCCCAGGTCAGAGGGCTTTTTTGAAAAATATATAGCAAAACCATAGTAAATTGGTTCAATTCAGGTAGGAATGAGTAAAATGGATGAAATATACGATTTTATTGCCAGTGTGTCGGATGACTCTTTGATGTTTTCAGTCATGGAATGGAATTGGAAAGGTTTATCTGAATTCTTAGTCTGTACCAAATCTGAGAGCACCCCAAGTCAAAACTAATAAGAGAAACACAACCTGACCTTAAAAATTAAAAAAAAATCTTAATAGTGTAAAAACAGGAGGTTGATGCAAAATGGTCTGATATCAAACCCCCTTTCTCTAAATAATTAATTGTTCCTAAGCCAATGGCATTTCTGCAGGAATGAGTGCAACTGGTGTAGGGGAACTTGCAAGACTGGGCAATAGAGCAGACTTCTTTTTTTCCATCTCCTAATAATAACATAAAAACCCCCACTGAAATGTATTTATGGTTCAGTCATTGTATTTGGGCTGTGACCTCTGTGCCTAGAGCTTTAATTCCCAAAGGCACGGCTTTGGGAAGTTATTAAAATCTGGCCATAAATGATATGAGGGTTTTTGTAATTAACTTTGATGACTGAATTTATAAACTTCATAACCGAATTTAGCGCCGTCTCCCACCACGGTGACCCCAGCAGCACGTTGTCCCCATGTCCCTCAGGTCACCGGGGTGCCCCCAGTGTGTGCCCGCAGTGCTGCTGCCAGCTGTGGGCACAGGAGGCAGCGCTATCACGGGTTCGCTTCCCCTCCTCGCAGCAGCCCCCTTCCGGCCGTACCAGTTCTCACGGAGCTTTTCTACCCAGCGCAGGTGGGGATCGACGCCGGAGCTGGGACACACGAGCTGGCCCTGTACCATGCGAGGATGTGCCTGTGCCCTCGCTGACCTGCCCGCCCCCGCTGCCTGTCCCGCCCGGCGCCATGGGAGGATGCTTCTCCAAGCCCAAACCAGGTGACTGCCCTCCGACGCCGGGCCCCCATCCCTCTGTCCCCGTGGGAGAAGTAGGTCAGTGGTGGACGCTGGCCGGGGGAATGTTAATACTTGGCTCCTGCGGGGAGGATTACTGGGCTCTTAATCCCCCCAAATTCCTCAGTGCTCTCACTCCCAGGCAGGGAGCTGTGGGGGGTTGCAGCAGTGCCAGGGGTGTGGTAGGGGGGTGGGAGGGGAGCTCACCCTGCACCATGAGGGAGGCAGCTCTGCCTGGTCCCATCTCCTCGTTCTTCACCACCCTCCTGCTTCTACCTTTCTGCCAGATCTGGAGCAGAGTTGCCTGCCTTGTGCCCCAGTGTAGGTTTGGGTGACAGCTGCCCCAGCAGAGACACCTGGGGCTCCAGCACTTTCCTTCTACCACAGCTTTGTCACTCACTTGCCAGCCCTTATTTTTTTACCTGTGGGAAGGGAATGACCTGGAAAGGAGCAGGCCAGGTCCTGGGGCTGCTCTGCTGTTGGGATCTTATTTTCTTGGTGAAGCTTGTCCATCTGTGCTGCTTTTGGTGGAGAAAGGAGCTGTAGACACCTGGACATCAAGGATTCTCCCCTTGCCTGACACGTTCCGTCCACAGCTGGGCTGGGTGGGCTCCCTGCTCTGTATGGTTTGGGGAAGGTTGGGTGTATGTGGGAGGGGCAGGGGCTGTGGTGCCACCTGCCCAGGCAAATTGGCTGGTTGAGGGGGGTCTGGTGTGGAAGTGTCAATGTTCAGCCTTGTCCTGAGCAGGCTGGGCATGAGCAGGCGCTGCATGATCACCCACGCTCATCACCCCTGGCAGCACGTGCATGGCCCCAGCACAGGACACCAGGGAACGATGGCTGGTCCTGTCAGTGTTCCCAAAGCTGCCATGGAGGAGAGGTCCCAGCTTCCATCCTGCAGCTTGTTTTGGCCACCTCAGAGGGAGCTTAGGGTGACTTTGTCCTTGTTACTTGCTTGTGCCCCAGGACAAGTGGAATCAGATAATGGTGCTGGTCTATCAGACGAGTCAGCATCCCTGTGTAGCCTTTGTGGGTGGAAAGATGTCTTTTGGGGACGTTTTCTTGATAATTTGTCTTCACTGCCTGAGGCAGGAGGGATTTCAGGTTGAAGGACTCAACAGGTCAGAAGGGCTATAGAAGTTGTGACTCACTGAGTATCCATGGAGTGAGGTCCCTGCCTTTATGCAAGGCACAATAAGAAAATAAAGGTGGTTTTCTGTCCTTGACCTGTACTGTGATTATGTTATGGGTCGCCACCAAGGTAATATGGCACTGGACACTCTGACCTGTAAGTTTTCTCTGTGAAAGCCCTATTTATATATTTCCTTGAAATGTTTGAGGAGTAAAAACACATCCAGGAATAAATGCCTTTGTTGACTAAACTTGTGACAAACTCTGCTATCAGCTCCACTTTATTTTGTATCCCATCAGCAAAACTGTAATCTTGGACCAGTGTTGGAACACCAGCGCTCTGCGGGCATCTTTCCTGAGCTGCAGATTTTCGTGAAGAGCTGTATTTGCATAGCAGGGCCAAATGCCTGAAAATGCCACCCTGCAATGCACCTCCATCCCTCAGCTCTGGTTTGGATTAATGTCTTCAAAAGCTTCGCACAATCCTTCTCCAGCCCCTGGGTAGTTCAGCACTGACTGCAGGGCTTCATCCCAGGCTTATAAAACCTGCAAATGCAAGGAGGTAAACAGAGGCATTTGAGGATACTGATTGTTCTAGCAAAGGGTTTCACTGACGTTTCATATGGGAATTGTACAGTCTTAGAGCTGAGTACTGGACTTTACTATTTGTAGGAATTCACCTATTCCCTGTCCAAATAAGAAGCAGGGACAGAATAGAGCTATTTGCTCCATCAGTGCTGTTTCCACATTAAGGGAATATTTCAGACGCAGCCTGAAGTGAACAGAATTGATTCAGACACTTTTTCAAGGTGTACACGAGGTCCTTATCTGCTCCATCTCCTTCATTCCAAGAGGGACCCTCAGTCACCCTGAGCACCCTCAAGATAACCTTGGCACTGCACACATAGCACCTTTTGATGGGCAGATGAGTGATACAAGAGCTCTGGGAAGTGGAGTCCTGGATCCCTAAATAGCTGTGCTGACTGTACTACTGGCCAGCCCTGAGGTCTGGCTGCTGCTGCAAGCACCTGTCCCTGTCCGGATATTTCAGTGTTTAATTAGGAGCTTATGTTCAAACAGTGAAGTAATCTGCTGTTATCTCCAGTGCTGCAGTCCCGTGATGCCGGATCCTCTTCTGAAGGCCCAGTTCTCAATCTCTGTATAATTTTCTCCTCGGGTTTGTCTCGGATGTGTGATGCATTGGGGATCAGCTGCCAGCTGGCAGCGTGTGTGATATCCCAGCACCCACTCCCGCAGTGCAGCCGGGTCAGGATAATGGGTGACAGGAACCATCGTGTGCCAGCTCTGTGTGAGCTGTGGCAGCTCTGTCTCTGCGCTGGGTATGGGCGAGTGGCTTCAAAACCTATAAATTGTGGTTCTTCTTCTTCTGCTGGGCTCAGTGTTTGATGGTGGGGCAAAGCAGTCACTTCCCAGTGTATGGGGTGTCTGGGCATGGGCTTTGCCCTTGCATGGAGGATGCATTTAGCAGGGAATATGCTCCCTTCCCAGGGATGCTGCATGCTAGAGGGTGCTGGAGGGGGTGCCGTTGGCTGTGTGACCTGAGCTTGGCTCAGAGCTTGTCCCCAGCCTTGGCTGGCAAGTCCTACCTCCTGGTTTTGGACTGTAGCATTTGCTGACAGAGCATCTGGAGAGGGAGAGCAGAGCCAGGCACGTTTGACATGGTGGTTTTGTCATTGGCTCTGTCATTTTTAATAGAATGATAGAATCACGGAACGGTTTGGGCTGGAAGGGACTGTAAAGACCAAGTAGTTTCAACCCCCTGCCATGGGCAGGGACACCTTCCACTAGACCAGGTTGCTCTGAGCCCCGTCCAGCCTGGCCTTGGAAGGAGGGGAGAAGTGGTCTGTAGAAATGGTTTGGAGTCTCTTTGAGACCACCTGAAGTTACTGTCATTGGGGCTTGTAGTTGAGGCAGGGTGGGCAAGCTCAGGGGATACCTGGAGAGTGCAGCTCTGGCAGGGCACAGTGAGCCCCAAACATGTCCCATGGTGGTGGATTTACTCTGTGCTGGCTTTGGGAAAATAAACCCTGCTGGGGTAAACTGAGATTTCTGGCTGTGCTTGCTGGTCCCTCCAGCATCATCCCTTGATGCGTTTCTGGTTTCCACTGCTCCCAAAGCTGTTGGCACTACACAGCCCGCACCAGACTGTTCCCTGCCCTCAGTGCTCCTCTGCCCTGTGCCTGCAGCCCTGAAGCTGCACACCCTGAGGCATCACAGGGTTTTGGGGCTGGGGAAGGCAGACACACTGCTCTCCCCTTGCCAGCTCAGCTCCTCCATCCCCTATGGCCAGGCATCTTCATCTTATCCAGACTTCCCTTGGCTCAAATCAGCCCTTGGCTCATGTCAATTCTCTCTTCCCATATTAACTGAGTGTTTTCCTGGTTTCTAGTATTTTAAGTATCTGGGACCTGGAAGTACAATGGCCCTATATCCAGAATTTAAATTAGCCTCCAGAAGGGCTCTGAGCCATACTGGGAACCCAGTCCTGTGATAAAGAAGTCTTGGGGCATCTATTTGCCCTAATTTTTTAAAAATTATGCCTGTGACCCTGCACTGCAGCCCAGCCACCTGCCAGCACCATGCTCTGGGATCGATGTCAACAGTTCCAGCCTCATGGCTCAAGTATCTCTCCAAGAGCAAGCAGAGGCTTTGACTTGTCCCACAAGGCTGTGAATAGTGATGGAGAAGGAATAAATTTACAGGAGATGTAATGGGATATTAAGGACTGACTGCTTATGTGAATGACATCAAGGCAAAGCACAAGAACATCATGACCACAATAGGAAAACAACACCTGAGCCAACTATGATAAATGGGGTTGGGACATGGTTCCTGAGTGTATGTGAAGGATCCCAGCAGTGCTCAACATAAAGGCTGAAAACCTGGGAGAAAAAAATATTGGGTCAAAATTTATAGTCTTGTCAAGAGTCTGTATTTTAAATGATTCTGTGACTTTGAGGAGCTGACTCAGGATTTTTGGGTAGTGAGAGCTTGCAGTGCTGAGGTGTACATGGATGTGTGATATGAGCACTTGTTTATGCTCAGCTGGTTCCTCTGCTTTTTTTCTGTATTGTTATAAAATATTTCCAGCCCTGGCCTTCTGGTCCTTCATCTATGTATGTCTCTATCTACAGAGATGTCTTAAAAATGTGCATGAACTCACACAAACACATACACACACATATGTATGTGTATAAGTGATGTTGGTGGCACAGGGCAAACAGGAACATCTCTGTCTCTTTCTCTCATCTATATCTATGCCTATACATTTATACCTCTCTATTTATATTTTTATCTATATCATCTATATCTATACCTTCATACCCATATTTATATATCAATATCCATATTTATATCCATATCTCTACCTATATTCCAGAGAGGTTGTCTACTGTCTAGATTTGTAGTCACATGCCTAAAACTTTCCAAACAGTTTGCTTTAAGGTCTACACCCTCTTCTAGCAGTTATAGGATATGACTGTCAAAGAGCTGGAACATACTGGACTGGCCTCAGCCCTATTGTACCAATCAGATTTCAGAATTAAACTTGGGTTTATAAATATTTCATTTAAATGTCATTTTCCCTGATGGCAACTGAACCAGTTTGCTGGATCAGCTCAGGTGCTGCTTAGCCCTGGATTCCTGGAGGGATCATCCCTCAGGAATGCAGATTTCTGGCCAGAGGGACACCCCATGTGGGGCTGAGAGGCATGAGAAAGAGGAGGAGATGGGGGTAAAAAGGCTTGCTGAGAGGCAAGTGGGATATGGCCCCCACAGAGGCAAGTGATGAAGTGTGGGGCCGCAATAGGAGGGGGAGGCTTTTATAACTCTTTTTCTTTTCCTCTGGACATTTGTCCAGCAGTGTTGGTGGGTGCCAAGTGGGGATGGCTGAGTGCCAGAGACCTGCTGCTTCCTGCATATGTTTTTCTGACTGAGGAAGAAGGGAAAAGCTCAGAATTACATTTCCATCGTCATCCCTGCAGGTTCATATGCCCGTGAATCAGTGGGCACTCCATGTTCTCATCTGACCCAAATGTGCTCTGGAAAACAAAGTCCTGGGGCATCAGCCAAATGAGAGATGGGAGTTGTTCCCTTCAGGGTGAATTCACTGATATCCATATCCCCCTCACCGTTAGGGCTCAGAGCCACTGACTTTGCCCAACCTTTGTCTCACCCTGTGACATAGCCTGGCTCCGCAGTCCGGCTGCAAGGATGCACAGCCACATTTTCTGCAGATTGACTGTGAAATCATATGACACCAGCCTCCTGTTTCTTGGGCCAAAAGTATTTTACTGGGACTGGCATAAATGGGTATTCATTATATTTCCTAACTCTGTCCTGGAAAATCCATGTCTGTTTCTCCCAATGCCCTAGGAAAGCAGTGCTTATGGAGAGCAGCCTCTTTGCTGGGTGCCTGCAGCAGCTGGGCTGCTTCTCCAGAGCTCCAGGAACAGATTTGCTCATAGCAATGTGGTTTTTTTAATGCATGGTGCTGGCCTTACTCATTTGCATTAACTCCTGCAGCTGCTAGAGCACAGCAGAAGGTGACGTTTTCTGTTGGTTCAGTGTTCATACACAGAAAATCACTTTCCTGGATCTGTCTGTCACTCCTTCTGGTGAATCCTGCCTGGGTGACCACAGGGATTTGGCACTTTGGCAAAAAGCCACCCATCCCTTGCCTTGTTGAGCTGGCACTAACAGCAGAAACTTGCAGGACTTCTGAGACAGATGCCTGCCTCCAGGGCCTGGGCAGCCATGGCCACTTGCTTTTCTCCCTTCCAAAATGAACGACTTTCTCCCTGACTTGTTCCTCCATCGTTCTCTCAATATTCTTGCAATAAAAGGTTTGGGACAACAGATGAGGCTGGGAAGACCCAGCATCCCTGTCATTCACAAGCCTTGCTGAAGGGCTTGTTTTTATCCTTCCTCTGCCTTTCCTTAACCTGTTTAGTTTGTGAACTTTAACTTTTGTCTTCTGCACAGATTTTCCTGTTCGTGATGGGGAAAGCTCAGTGATTTCCCATGTACTTGAGACACTTCGCCAGTCTCTGGCACTTTCCCCTGGCTCACTATATAACTCCCTGGTGTTTATTATTAATATTAATATTAATGGCTTTAACTTCATGAAGTCCCTCGGAGATAAAGTGATGTTTTCCACTTTGTGATGTGAGAGGTCATCAGTGGCTTCTGATTCTGCTGTCCCCAGCTTGCCCAGCCTGGGCCATGGGGTGGAGGGTGGGGGTGCAGCTGGGTGGGTCCATGGGGAGGGTGGGTGAGCGCTGCCCTTCATGGAGCTTGGATGGGCACAGAATGACAGAATGATTTGGGCTGGAGTAGGCCTTAAAGCTCATCCAGTTCCACCCCCTGCCATGGGCAGGGACACCTTCCACTATCCCAGGTTGCTCCAAGCCCCGTCCAACCTGGCCTTGGACACTTCAGGGATGGGGCAGCCACAGCTTCTCTGGGCACCCTGTGCCAGGGCCTCCCCACCCTCCCAGTAACTTCTGCATGTCCTCACCTGGGTGGCCAAGGAGAGCGCCTCTGTTCCCCACTGTCCCTGCTCCCATGTGTCTGGGTCTTCTGGTCCCCAGGACAGGGATGATTTATTGTCAGACCTGTTCACTGGTGTACACATGAGAAAAATGGACCATCCTTGCTTCTCTCTTCAGCCTACTGTTGAAGAGTCACTCTACATTCAAAACCTCATGTGGAAATAATTTTGGATGTTTCTAGTTCCTTATTAATTGGTCTCCATCTAATGAAGTAGCTTTATGCACCATGCAGTGTTGGCTTTCTCTTTCAGTTAATGTTACCTACAAACAATTAAAGGGTTTTTTGAAGTCTGTCTGAGCCCCAGAGACCTTGGCATGCCTCATATGGAGCTGCCCGAAGCTGTTTTCCACTAAGCAGGACAAGAACTGTAGCTGAGAGGTTATTTTGCACCAATGACTCATGAATGGTGCATGCTTTCAAGAATATGTACTTTATGAATGCAAAGTGTCTGATGTAGAAAGAAAGAGGAATAATGGACTCAGATAATCAAGCCAAGCTTGATGTTAAATGTTTTAACTTCCAAGTCAATCCAACAAAAAATATCTGTTTTGATGTCTGTTTCCAAGTTCAGGGAAGGAAGGAGAGATAGAACAGTGAATAGCAGCAAAACCTCTAGCTTCATTTTAACAAAGGTTTTGGTTTGTTCCTGCAGTTGAAGTGAAAATTGAAGTTGTGATACCTGAGAAGGAGAGAAGCAAGGAGGAGATGTCACCCAATGGGAAAGCCAGCCCTCTGATCTACAAAGTCAATGGGACTGCCCGGCACTACCACCTTGAGGAGCATCCAGTTGCCAGCAACCCCTATCACAACCCAAAGGACGTGGTAGAAGCATCTGTGTGCTTCGTGAAGGACCTGGAAAATGGACAGTAAGTCCCCAAACTTTTTGCAAATAAAACTTGAGAGACCTTCTAACCCAATCTGAATGCCCTGTCTTGTTATTTAGAGTTGTTGGAGATGATCATTTAACTTAGTAAACTTTTTTTTATCTTAAAAAATTACATCATGGACAAGTGACAACTCTTTTTTACCAGAGGGTCTGCTGTTCCCTGCATGATCTGCACTGGGGCTTGTCTCAGGAAGAGGCGATGTTCTGTAGCAGAATTTCTCAGGAGGCTCCACTCAACTTGCATTAACCAACCTAGTCATTTTTTTATAAATTTATAGCCTTAGTGGTTTTACAAAACATCAGGAGAAGCACATGGGTAGAGCTGATGGGGTGGGTCATGTGCTCCATCCTGTCTGCAGTGCCTGGCTCTTCCAGCTGAGCTCATCAATTTGCTCTTTCACTAAGGATGCAGCTTTTCAGATCTTTTGCAAATGAGAGCACACTTCAGCTGGGCACATTCAGTGTCCTGATTTAATTTTCTGAAGTCTAAAGAGTGCCTGTCCCAGTCACTGTGCTTTACAGGTTGATGCCTTCTGGGGTAGAAGTAGAGGTTCCATTGACATTTCGGCAGGCTCCATCTGCGTATGTAAAAGAAAATAGTTTGGAATAGCTTTTGTTCCAGTGAGGGAGCAATGTAAAGTGTGTGGGACACAGCAGGAGTCTGGCAGCTGTTTGCTTTAAATTGAAGTATTGCCTGTGATAGTATCCAAGAACAATCCATATACTATGGGCTACTTTGTGCTAAACTTAAGGGGCTTCATGGGCCATAAATTCATTTTATTAGGTAAGTTCATCCAGGAATAAACTGGTTTTTTTTCATTGCAATGGGAATTTATGTACTGGACCATTCTACAAAGGGATGCACTGGACTCTGTTGGATTAAATCTTCACATGATGTGGAGCAGTTGAGGTTGCTTGGCTTGTATCCTGGTTCTGACCAGGACAGTTAGTTTTTGCAGTAGCCAGGAGGTACATGGCCAGAACGAGGAAGTTATTCTATACAACCTCATCTCATTGCCAGGAGCAGGGGAAGGGAGTCTCTTGTGGGGAGAAGTGGTTCCTTCTGATTGAGTAACTGTGGGGGACAGAATGCGGGGCACAGTACAGTGAGGTAATGCTGGTTCCGAGCCACAGGGAGTGGGGTGGTGAGCTCTGAGCTCTGTGTGAGCATTTTGGCGCATCACTCACTCTCTCTTTTGTACACTTATGTTATTACTATTCTTGCTGTTACTGTTGGTTTTCTTATCTCCTTGCTGTTTCCAGTAAATTGTTATCTCAGCCTGTGATCTTTGCCTTTTGTGCCTCCAATTCTCCTCCAGCCACCCACAGGTGGGGAGGGAGAGTGAGCACCAGCATGGTTTTAGTGGGAGCACTCAATTGGGGAATTCCATTCCTAAACCACAGCAGCCTTATTTGACACCCAATATGGAGTGGGAAGGGTTGAGATAATAACAGATCTGGCCAGAGCAAGTAGGAAACAAATTTGATCTAAGCATTTGTTGTATTAGGTACAGAGCAACTGGCCACAACATTGCTTGGTCTGTTCATGTGGGTGTGGTACCTCACCCTGTCTATATTTTCATATATACTCTGTGTGCCCATCACAGCGCTCCTTTTGAGAGCAGGGAGAGGGGTCAGGATGGTTCTGTGGTGCACTGTGTGATATCAGTTTATGACATGATAACACTGAGGACAATGAGGGCCATTTGGGATGTATATTCAGTGTTGATCTCCTGCCTTGTCCTTGGGTGCTGCCTCTGGGAGTCCATTAATAATTGTATTCAGTCTATGGGGAGAACAGGGGAGGATGATTTTCCCCAGGTTTCATTACCTTTTCCTCCTTCAGGCCTGTTAAAATAGCTTTTGAGGATTTTGAATTTCCCTTGGATGTCAAAGAAAGCATGTTCTTGTTGCTAAGTCTTCCAGGTCTCCTCAGTGTGGTCCACACCATGTTTAGAGTTACAAAAGAGATTTTTAGGAAGGTCATTCAGAGATCTGCCCCAGGGGTGGATAGTCATGAGTGGCATGTAATGTGGCAGAAAATGGGCAAGCTTTTGAAGGACTGTTCTGCTCCAGCAGTTTGGAAGTTCACCCTGAGCAACTACAGGATCCTGATAAAGTGGGAGAATATTTGGAAGAAAAATGCTGTGGCAGTTCCAGAGAGGTGCAAAGTCATGCAATGTGTTGGACCCTGGCTACTATTTATCAGACAGTGCTCCATACTAGACAGCACCCTCAGGGAGAGGAGGAGGAAAGCAGAGCAACAGGCACCATGGGTACTCCAACTGCAGCTGAACTGGAGGAACAGCCCATGCCAGGAGCACTTGCCCCTATATGGAAGAAGAGATCCAAGGCAAAAATCAGCTTGCTTAGTGAGGGATGAAGAGGAAGCAGGGTCCTCACAACAGGAGGAAGAGGCAGGGCCAGAGACAATCACCTGACCCCTATCTCCGTGTGAGTTGTGAGATATCCAAAAAGACTTCAGCTGCCAGTCAGGAGAGCCCCTGGTGACCTGGCTGCTCCCATGCTGGGATATCGTGGCCCACAATATGGAACTAGATGGTAGTGAAACCAAGGAACTGGGATCCCTATCCCGGGATATGGGCACTGACAAGGGGACTGGGAAGAGGACAGAAACTTTCACCTCTGGAGGTGGCTCCTGTCAAGCATGAGGGAAAGGTATTCTCTCAAGGATGTCAGATTTCAATGGATGTGGCCAAAAAAATAGCAGCTTTGTTCCCACCTGCCAACACAGGCTTTCCTAGGAGCTGTGGGTTTTTGGAAGATGCATATTCCAGAGTACAGTCAGATTGTCAGCCCTCTCTATCATGTGACATGGGAGAAGAACAATTTAAAGTGGAGTCTTGAAGAACGAGAAGCTTTGAAACAAATTAAACAGGAGATTGTTGATGCAGTAGTCCTTGGGCCAGTCAGGACAGGACAGGGTGAGAAAAATGTGCTTTACACCACAGCCGGGAAGAGTGCCCCTTCTGGAGCCTCTGGCAGAAGGTACCTGGGGAGACTCAAGGACAATCCCTGGGGTTCTGGAGTCAGGTGTACAGAGGATCTGAGGCCTGTTACACCCCAAATGAAAAAGAGATATTGGCATCTTGTTAAGGGGTTTGATCTGCTTCAGAAGGGATTGGCACTGAAGCACAGCTCCTTCTGGCACCCCAACCATCAGTGCTGGGCTGGGTGTTCAAAGGGAAAGTTTCTGCCATACATCATGGCACTGATGTTACCTGAGTAAGTGGATTGGTCTGATCACACAGCGGGCTCAGATAGGAAATCCCAATCGCCCTGGGATCTTAGAAATCATCATGAACTGGCCCTAAGGTGAAAATTTCAGACTGTCATCAGAAGAGGAGGAGGAGAAGGTGACATGTACTGAGGAGGCCCCACCCGTATAATCAGCTACCTGAAAATGAAAAGCAATGTGCTCTCTTCACTGACAGTTCCTGCCTTATTGCAGGGATACATTGAAAATGGAAAGCTGCTGTATGGGGCCATACATGGCGAGTGGCAGAAGGTATTGAGGGACAAGTTGAATCAAGTCAGGTTGCAGAGGTGAAAGCTGTCCAGCTGGCTTTGGATGTTGCTGAATGAGAGAAATGGCCAACACTCTACCTCTGCACTGACTCATGGATGGTGTCAAGATGCTCTGTGGGGGTGGCTGGAATGATGGAAAAAGACCAACTAGCAGCACAGAGAGAAACCCATCTGGGCTGCTGAACTGTGGCAAGACATTGCTGCCTGGGCAGAGGAGTTGGCTGTCAAAGTCTGTCATGAGGACACATGTGTCCATAAGAGTCAGGCACTGAAGAGCCTCACAACAATGGACAGGTAGATCGAGCTGCCAAGATTAAAGTGTCGCGGGTAGTTCTGGGCTAGCATCATAAGGGTGAATTATTTCTGGCTCAGTGGGCCCGTAACACCTCAGGCCATCAAGGAAGAGATACAACAAGGCCTCGTGATTGAGGGGTGGACTTAACCATGGACACTATATCCTGGGTAATCCATGATTGTGAAAACTGTGCTGTGATCAAGAAGGCCAGGTGGGTAAAGCTCCTGTGGTCTGGGAGGTGGTGGTCTAAATATAAGTATGGCGAGGCCTGGCAGATTGATTGCACCACACTGCTGCAAACCCTCTGCCAAAGCAAGCGTTATGTGCTGACAATGGTAGAAGGCATGACTGGATGGCTGGAGACATACCTCATGCCTTACACCACTGCCTGGAACGCCATTTTGGCCCTTAAAAAACAAATCCTGTGGCACCACATCAGCACTGAAACAATTGAGTCAGACAATGGGACTCATTTCAAAAATAGCCTTATAAACATCTGGGCTCTGTTAAGGTTCAGAGGAGCTGGGCTTATAAACACTGAACAAGGTATTGAGTGGGTGTACCATATTCCCTGTCATGCACCAGCCCCTGAGAAAGTGGAATGGTGCAATGCACTGTTAAAAATGACATTGAAATCAGTGGGTGGTGGGACCTTTAAACACTGGGATCTATATTTAGTGAAGGCCACATTGTCAGTTAACGCCAGAGTCTCCACCAATCGAGCTGGCCCTGCCCAATCAAAACCTCCACGGACCATAGAAGGGGATAAAGTCCCCATGGTGCATGTGAAGAATGTGTTAAGGAAGTCAGTTTGGATCCATTCTGCCTCAAGCAAAGACAAACCCATCTATGGGATTGTTTTTGCTCAAGGATGTGGGTGCATTTGGTGGGTGATGCAGAGGGACAGAGAAATACAGTGTATCCATCAAGGAGATTTGACATGTGGAGGTGTGGGTGACCTACTGCCAGCTGTGCAGGTGAGCAGTGGCAGCAGAGCTGGAGAGGAGCAGGGCAGAGCACAGGCAACAACCAGAATTGCCTTGAAGGTGGAGTGAAGCAAAAGGGGGAGACTGTCTTGGGAAATACTGGTTGCACAGGGAGGATTCTGTTCCAGGGTCAAGATGCAGCCTCACCTGGTCTATGGAAGGTGTCTATGGGGAGGATGAGAGGGTCTTTAAAGTCCTTTCCCACACAAACCACCCTGTGATTCTGTGAATAGCTAGATTGACTGGGGAGCAGGGAGTATGATAGATGAAAAGATTTGGAGAGCTCTTCTGGCTGCAGGGAAGGTGAGGAGGAACTGGCTGCAGCCTGTGAGAACATACTTGGCTGCAAGTGGCCATAGCAGGGAGCTCCTCAGCTAAAGCCAGGGCTCGGAACTGGCATCGGTCTGGGAGCTGGTCCCATGTGCATCAGCTGCTGCAACATGCTACGAGTGTGAGAGCAGACATGCCAACACCAGACATTTTAGGTTGAGAATGGCTGTTATCTAGCAGGCTGAGTCCAGGTCAAGATAGGAATGCTGTGACAGGGTCCCACAGCTCATGTAAGCAATGGGCTAAGCCAAAGGAGTCCCCTCGTGCTGGTACCCAGAGGGATTTTCCAAGGTGATTCTCCCAAGGAGTGTGCTGGGCAGGGGTGTGTGTGAGCATGGTAGCAGGGCAGGGTGCTGGCATGAGGCTTCAGGCACCACTGCCTTGCATTAGTGGAGTCTGCAAGCACAGGGTATGCTTTCTGCCCAATCTTTCTGTCTTTCTGCTACCAGCATGGCCTCAGCAGAACTGAGATCCAGAAAGATACTGGAGGATAAACTGGTGCAACTCCACCCAGCCAGCCTCCCAGCAGGCTGACTGGAGGGACAGAAAACAGCCCCCAGTGCTTCCACAGATCTCGAGCAAAGGTCCTTTGCAGGCCAGAGCTGAGATTTAGCTGGTGCTTCCCAAGTGGGGAGTGGGGTGGGACAACAGGACAAATTCCCAACTGAGTAAACAACTTAGCAGAGTGCAGGGCAGTGTAAATCATTCTCTGGATCACTCTGGAGTGAGTGCAGGATGGGAGCCTTGCTGTACTGGCTTGAACACACTAGGTCTTGTTTTTGACTCTCTCAGCTCACACAGCTCCTTGGGTAAGCTGTAAATTCTTTAACTTATCTTATCATATATTCCCAGGGAGTTATGGTTGCCATTGAACAGGTTTTATCAGCTGAGGAATGCAGCAAGACTTGTACCGCTCCGTTCCCCTTGTGTGGAGGGAAGAGCTCCAAGTGCTGAGTGTCCTACTCAGGGAGGGAGCAGAGCTGCATCTCTGAGGAGCAAGGTGGCCGAATTACTGGGGCAAAGGGCAGGCATGGTGAACTCTGCTGGTTTTCACCCAAGGCGGCAAGGAAATTGGGAAATTGAGCATCTGTCATTGGACAGTTGATGCAGGTGAAGCACTTGCCCGAAGTCTGGCTTGAGGTGGGTTTGAGGGTGTAACAGGAGTGCTGGTGGGCTGAGCCCCATTCTCTTCTCCATGGCTTCAAAGCAGAGTGGGGCAAGTGTCAATGTAGCCTGGGGGCAAGTAACGGGATAGAGTTGGGATGTTATCTGAGGAGGAATCAGCATGCAAAATCTGTCCTATTCTTCTGAGACCCTGAAACCTGGTGTGCATGAATAGCATTCCAGAATCACACATGGCCAGTGACTTCCTTGAGCAAGTGGGGTTTGCTATGGCCATGGTGATGTGGTTGGCACCCCAAAGGCAACATACTGGGATAGCTGTAGAGATGGTCCTCTTCATACAATGGGAGCAACCAGGATTTCCAGATAAACATCAAGCTTTGTAGGGATAGGCTTTCTGGCTGCAAGAGGAGAAGTCTCCAGGGAACAGAAGCTCTGTGCTCCCTGTCCAGCTCCATACAAAATGAGGGCTCTCTCCTCAGCTCTCCCTTTCCTCCATGGTTAGCTGGAAGACTCTGCTCTGGGGAAGCTCTGCTGATAGTTGCATTGGAAAGAGATTCAGTACCTCAGGCAGACCATGGATTGCACAGGGTGTGTCGGGGCTGTTGGCTGGAAAGGGAGCATCCGAGAGGTGAGAAGAGACAGGATATGCTGAGAGGAAGGTCTGGTGGACCTGATGGAGGCACTGTGAGAAGGCAGAGAGTAAACATCTGCTCAGTGCAGAGCAACATCAGTGTCACTCAGCCATGCTCTGTAAAGCTGCAGAAATGTCTTTGGCCAAGGTCTGGGCAGGTGGAGGAGTGGAGGCCTCAGTGCTGGAGCCTTCTGCACCCCAGTCTCCAGCCTGCAGAGGGAATCAATGAGCAGCCTCCTGGGAATGATGGATGGTTGAAAGACTCGTGTTCCAGTGGATAGTGCCACTGACAGGTGTAACAAGGCTACCAGCATGAGCTCAGTCTGTGCACAGTCTGCAGGGCATGGGAGCTCTGGCAAATATAAGCACGTGTTGAAGCTGCAATGCAGAGCCTGTGCCCAGCCAGCCTGCAGCAGGCAGAGCCAGAGTCGCTGGGCACCAAGGAGGAGGCACAATATCCCTACATCCCTGGGAGATGCTGTGGGCAAATTCACCTGCACGCAGCCAGTGCAGAGGTGTGTATTGCTCAGTTTATCCCTGCTGGGACAGAGGGCTATGGAGCACCTCTTTGACAACCCAAGGGTGGTATAAAGGATTTTCTAAAATGTTGCTTTTCAGTGCTAGTGGCATCATCAATCACTTATTCAGCAGATGGGTGTGCTCAGTAGCTCTTTCTGGCTTGCAAACAAGTTGCATGATTAGCAATGAGATGCTTTTGGCCAGGATGGGGCTGAATCTCAGCCTGGCTTAGCTGGTCAAGGAGGCATGTGTGGCCCAGTGAGCCTAAAACCTGCCAAGCTCAGTGTTGTAAACAATTCCTGCTGCCCTAATCATGCTTTCATCCAGGCTACCACACCATGGAATCATTGAATCAGAATGGTTTGGGTTGGAAGGGACTATTAAAGGCCATCTGGTCCAAACCTCTGCCATGGGCAGGGGCACCTTCCACTAGACAAGATTGCTTAGACCTCCATCCATAGAATCTTGGAATATTCCGAGTTGGAAGGGACTCACAAGGATCATCCAGTCCAACTCCCAGCCCTGTGCAGGACACCCCAACAATCCCACTTTGTGTCTGGCAGCGCTGTCCAAACGTTCCTGGAGCTCTGGCAGCCTCGAGGCCGTGCCCATTCCCTGGGGAGCCTGGGCAGTGCCCAGCACCCTCTGGGGGAAGAACCTTTCCCTGATCTCCAGCCTGACCCTCCCCTGGCACAGGTTCATGACGTTCCCTTGGTAACTGCTCTGTACTTCCATTTACCGTCAATGTGTTTAGCTGAGGCATCAGTGAACCAGACATCTTTAACTTCAGAGTATGACGTAACTGCAGGAACATCAAGTATAGCATTAGGCTTATATAGCTGTTGCAAAGCCATCAAATCTGGGATCATGGCTATCTGTAATTTTGCAGGTTTCGGTCCTTCAGTTCTATCAATCTGACCTGTGACCCCTGAGACACATGCACACCATTTGTGCACTGCTGGTCTTTGTGCAATCCCACCTCGTGGAGCACAGTCCTTCTTAATACTGGCGGACAGGTTAAAAGGTCTTTGGATTTACACCGTTTGGTGCTGTTGAACTTTTTCTACTTGTTTGAAAACTCAGGTCAGAGATAATAATCCCTTTTTCCAGTCAGTGTATCTCTTCTCAGTATCTTTTAATACTGCAGGACTGAACTTTAATGGTTGTATAGGTCTGTGTGGGCCTTTCTGGAACGTTACAGTAAGTCCCGTGTTCAGCAAAACCCCATTCAGCTATTATAGGATCATTGGAATGAACTGCCCCAAGTGATGAATATATTTTTAACTCCTCTATTAGTGTTTGTAAAGCCTTTTGTGACTATCAAGCCACTCCCAAGTCTGGCTTTTGCTCATTAATGCATACAATGGTCTTGCTCTGTAGAAAATCCAGGAATATGATTTCTCCAGTATCCTGAAATGGAACCATGAAGAATATGTCTTTTACATCTAGAACTGCCATCCATTCAGATGCAGCTACTTGCAGGGTGGCACTGAGACTGGCAGTGTTTGCCATGAGTCGTCCTGTGTTGGCATTCAGCCACCGATAATCAATCATTAAGTGCCAGCTCATGTCTGATTTCCTCACTGGCCAAATAGGAGAATTATATGGAGTATATGACCTAAATATAATACCCATTTGTTCTACATTTTTAATAGATTCATTTTCTATTTTTTCCAGAAAATTTATTATATGGAGTTTTTGTGGGTCTGGATGACCAAACATTGCTGTTGGGCAATTGCAATTTTAAGGATATCATATCCTAAAATGTTTTCTTCATGATCTGTGATTGCAAATGTGTGTGAGGTCATTTGTTTTTCCCCAGGTAACCATAAACGGACTTTGACAGTGTAACATATAATACTTTGTCCTTTGAATCCTGTTAGATGGACTCTCTTTTAAAATTTAAGTTTATTTTTTCAGCATCTGTGGGGGTGATCAGAGATATTTGGGCTCCTGTAGTAATTAGAAAATTCAAATGTTGTTTTCTAGGTCCTACTGGTAAGTAGATATGGGGCCCATCCTTATCAGACCATTGATAGGTCATAATGCACTGGGTGAGAAGGCCGAAAGTTCACCCAGAGCTTAGTATTTTTTTCCTTTCATGTTTCTGTTAACTCAGAAGGGTTGGGGGGTGTTTCCTGTAGAGGCTTTCCGTTGCTTGTGTTCCCCCCATCCTGCACCACTTTGACTAAGTCTGCCATCCTGCATTGGACTGTCCCCCAAGGGCATCACAGGGAACTCCTGAGGTCACTGCCGTCCTCCACAGCTCCTTTTGCTCTTCCCGGAAATGAGCAAGGATTTGATCTTCCATTTCTCTCGAGTGGGGTATGTTTAAAAGTCCTCACCCAGCATTCTGGAGGTATCTGCATTTAAGTTTTTAGGCTTTTCTCAATAGCCTGAGTTTGCTCTCCGGGATGGTTTTCCCAGTCCATTTTCCTTCTCTGGTTTCCAAACCATGCAAGAATTTTGCCCATGGATATATGGGGATAATTGCCTGCGGATCTTGTAAAGCTTCATTATGCATTATATCTCTTCTAATTTCATCTCATCACCCCACTAAATAAATTTTTATCATTGCAGGGGCTCCTCTTAATAGAAGTCTTAATATATTAGGACCCACCTCTGCGGAGATTGGGATGTTTCCATTTTCACATCAAAGGTGCCTTTGTAAAAGCAGCAGAGATTTCATTAGGTGACCCTATGGGTATGGAAGCTGGTTCTCCTCTTTCCATAACATTTATTCCTTCTGCCCAATATGCAGCCCCACTGGTTATTGAATGGGGTTGATTGGCAGGCTCAGGTCCCAGATTTAATAAGAGTCCTGGCCCCCAGTATCCCTTCAGTATCCCTTGAGTTCCGTTCAGCAATATTCTGTCTTCCCCAGAGAGACTCACTCTCCACAAATACTCGGTTTCTGACTCCCCTGGTTTTATTCCATATTTTTCCCGTAGGTTTGCCAGTTGCAGGGGGTCCCAGGGCATAGTTCTGTCCGTGTTCTTCCTCTGATCTCCTTGGGGTTGCTTGGACACTTTGGTCTTAATTATGTGTCTCATTTTTAAATCTGGAACCTCTTCCTCTCTAGGAGGTGGAGGTTCAATTGTTTTATAGGAGTTCCATTCTCCCTCATCAGCATTTTCATCAGGGCTTTCCCAAAAATCACCATCCCAGTCCTCAGGTGATACTATTAATTTTCACATTTTTTCAACACTGGGGTCTTTTTATAATGTCTGTTCTAATTTTTCTTCCAAGGCTTTTGTATTTTCCTTGAATTCTTTTAACTGTTGCTTTAATTGGTCATTTTCATACTGTAAAGGCAGTTGTGCATGTTTTCTGTCTTTTATTTCATCTCTTAGATGATTCGTTTCTTTCTATAATTTGTTCTCTCCGTTGCCATACAGCCTTTAAGCATAATCCCAGTACATGACATGATACCTCTTCCTTTATCTTCCAGTGATCCTCATTTTTATTTAATTTCTCTTGTATCCTTTCCCACTCATACCAGTTGTTCACTGACCAAAGATTATCAGTGTCAATGTGTGTCCTGTGCCGTTGTAAATACTCTGTTAAGCCTTTTGTCTCTTTCTTAAAATTATCTGCCATCCTGCTGACTACATCAATTTGTCATGAATGGAGTGGGAGCTTCAGACAAAGTTTGTGAGAGAAGCTGTTGTTGAGTCAGGTGGTGCAGCAAGGACCCCCCGGCTTTCTAAACTCCTCCAAGAGGAGCCTGGGTGTAGCTAGATCCAATCCTAGCCCTAATTGCCAATGGTTTAAATCTAAGGAATTACAAAGGTGTGATTGAACCTTTTTACAACTTTGTCCTGCAGGGGTAAGGAAGGCAAACCAGATATATTTGTATAAAAATGAATGATTTATTATGATAAATGATTAGACAAAAGTATCTTAATCAGAACTATCCTCTATACAGGATAAAAGCTAAAACTAACAGTAGAGTAAAGTAGAGCATATTCAAGTAATTATATTAAAGCTAGAAAAACCCCACAGTTATGAAATAGAGATTGACGTCACTCACCCAGACCAACAACCGCGGGCAAATCTCCTTTGCTCAGTCTTGAGGAGTGACCTTGAAGGGTGTCCCCACCCCAGGGAGGAAGCACCACATACACTCCAAGAAAGGGTATGTTAGAAGAACCTGCTGTTTGTAAGTGGGACAGGACTTTTAGAGTAAAAAGTGATTGTCAGTCAGATATCTGCAGGCCAGTTGTGCCAGCTTAGCATTTTTAGATAAGGATGCTTTACCATATCTGCCCCATCTTCCTCTTGCTATCAGAATGTTTGACTTTGGGGTTGATGAGTCAGACTGCATTTAGCATAATTCAAGACCAAAAGCAGCGTGACACCTCCTCTCAGTTCACTACCGACAGCTTTGCAAAACTGGGGATTGTTTGAGTTGTCTTACCCCATTCAGGCAGAGCATCCTGCTACAATGCCACTCTCATTGTAAAATCTTCTTTCTCATATGTAATCTAAACTGATCCTCTTTTAGTTTAAGACCATTCCCCCTTGTTCGGTGAGCAACTGGGAGATTTTGAAGAGAACCTGAACCCCTCCATAGGAATGGCTTGAGGTTTGCTGGCTCCTCTGCAGAGCAGAGCTGGGGCCAGGAATCTGGTGCCGGCAGGAGGTCACTGTTTGAGCTCCACTCTGCAAAAGCAGCTGAGGAAAACATCAAGAAGATCACACACAGGTGTCTGTGTCCCGAGGGGTTTATCAGGAAGAGTGACCCTGGGACATGGCCAGGACCAGAGCAAAAATCCCTGAGGTGTGGGAGGCAGAGCCAAAGGTTCAGAGTCACCTCTCCTGGTTTTCAGCCCTGGGAGATGTTGTGTTTGGTTTGAAAGACTGAACACAAGCCTGGCAGGGGCCTGCTGGGCTGCTGGGACTGGGAGGGGAGCTGATGTCCCAGTAAAACCAGTTTGGTTTCTTGCTCCCACTACCAGCTTCCCCAGCAGTTGGGGAGGTGCTTTGAGCCACCTCTTGGCACAATGATGGATAAATTAGATGCTACCACTCAATGGCCCGGCTTGGATGTGCCCCAGGCTGGGACAGCAGCGCCACCTCCAAAGCTGGCTTGGTGACAAGGAATGACCCATGCCTGTAGTCACCTGAAGGCAGTGGTGAGCAAGTTGAAGGAGGAAGGGAGCCTGGTGGGACTAAGGCTGGATTGTAGGGTGGAGTGGTGGCATCTGCTGTGAGGTGGATGCTCTGCCATCTGTTTCCATATTCCTCCTCCCCAGGATGCGGGAAGTGGACCTGGGCTGTGGGAAGGCTCTGCTCATCAAGGAGAGTGGCGAGTTCCACGCCGTGGGACACAAATGTCCCCACTATGGGGCTCCGCTGGTCAAAGGTCAGTCTGCATCATGTCCTGGGGAGCAACCAAGGGCATCACAGGGCAAAGGACAGCCCCCTGACTGTGTTGCCAAGCATGGAACAGTGCTGTACTGCACACTCAGCACCACCTGGGCATCTTCTCTCTGGGGAAGGCATGGACAGCAAGCTGCACTTGCACAAAACTCCCCAGAGCGGTTTGCCAGCTCTGGTGTGCAGCTGCCACCGCTGATCACAGGGCTGGGGCTTCTTCTTGTTGGGGGGAAAGAGGAGTCTCTTTGGGCTGATGGGATCCTTTCAGTAGCAAAAAGAATGTTGCTCATGTTATTGACTGAAGTGGGATGAGGTGCAATGGTTTCCCATCTTGGCACCTAAAAGTATGCATCCTGGCACTTTCTCAGCACAGGCTTCAGGCAGGTCTCTGTCCCGAGCCTAAGCAATGGCAGCAGGCAGTGCTGGCCTGGCTGTGTACTGACGTGCATCACCAAAACTGGGGTTGGGAGGGCACTTTGCTGGAGGTGGGATTCTGGGGAAGACAGGGGAACATCCTTCTGAGTGTCCACTGGGCACTGCTGGCCCAGCAGCCATGCTGGGTGTAGCAGCCATGCCTCAGCCCCTCCCCTAGGGTGAGCAGCCTGCTGAGCAGGGCAGAGGAGCCCCACGCTGCCCCAGAGATGAGAGCTCACCACCCTTTCAGAGAGCTGTGTGTGCATTCCTCAGACTGGCTGTCACACAGGGATCTCTCTGGGGACTTTGCTGCAGCCATAGGTGCAGGTGGCTGCCCCTGAACCCCACACGTGGTGATGATGAGATGTGGCACTGCTATACCTCAGCAAAGCAGAGACACAAGCAGAGACACAGTCCATGGCCACATGGTGGCCTATGCTCTGCCCTGGTATTGTAGCAGGGAAAGCTGAAGTCCAAGGTAGCAGCCTCTGAGCCAGCACCTAGAGAAATGAACATAGGGCTTTGGGCATGCCTGTGCCTCCCAGGCGTGTGCAGGTGCCTTGCTGTGCCAGGGTCTGCTCTGGAACATATGTGCTCTAAATCAGTGATGCTCTACTTGAGGCATCACTTGTTCTGGGTACTACTGGGGCTTGCAAGGATGACCATGAAACTCTGGGGATGGCAGCTCCATCCTGGCTGGAGAGTGAGGTTGTATCCCAGAGCAGACAGCTTTGGAGCTGTGCCCAGAGGTACTGGAGGACACTGCCATCCAGGGCATTTTAGAAGGAATTGCTCATGTAGGATGCCAGTTGGTCCCAAACAGCTGAACCCACCCAATGTTCATGTTGAAAGAACTCCACTGTTGCCCATCCAGGTCCACATCAGCTGCCATGTGTCCTGTAGGAGAGGTGCCATCTCAGAGGATGGGAGGCAGCTGCAGGGCAGCACCAACCCTGCTCTGCCATGTTCCCTGCAGGGGTTTTGTCCAAAGGAAGAGTCCGCTGTCCCTGGCATGGAGCTTGCTTCAATATTGGCACAGGTGACATCGAGGACTTTCCCGGCTTGGATAGTTTACCCAGGTTCCAGGTGAGATCCTTGTCCTTGCAGCAGCAGAGGAAGCCACAGAATCATGGGATGATCTGGGTTGGAAGGGACCTTAAAGCCCAACTCATTCCACCCCCTGCCACAGGCAAGGACACCTTCCACTAGACCAGGTTGCTCCAAGCCCACTCCAACCTGGCCTGGAACTCTTCCAGGGACGGAGTAGCCACAGCTTCTCTGAGCAACCTGTGCCAGGGTCTCCCCATCTTCACAGGAAGAATTTCTTCCCAATATCCCATCTAACCCTACCCTCTGGCAGTGGGAAGCCATTCCCTCTTGTCCTGTCACTGCAGGCCCTCGTCCAAAGTCCTTCTCCTGCTCTCTTGGACCCCTCAAGGCACTGGAAGTGGCTCTGAGGTCTCCCTGGAGCCTTCTCTTCTCCTGGCTGAACAAGCCCGGTCCCCTCAGGGCTGCTCTCGATTCTTTCATCCCCCAGCCTGGACTGATAAGGCGAATTGCTCACACCCTGGTGCAGCACCTTGCATTTGGCCTTGTTGAATCTCAAGTGATTCCCATGGGCCACTTCTCCAGCCTGCCCACATTCCTCTGCATGGATCCCTTCCCTCTAGAGCATCAACCACACCACTCAGCTTGGTGTCATCCACAAGATGACTCTTTTTATTGGGATAAGCAACGTTCTATAAGGCATGGAGCAAACATTTTCCAAGGATGTGCTGGTGTCGCCAGTGGAGAGCAGCTCCTCACCCAGCTCCTTCCTCCCTGCAGCTCCCTTGCACCCACCCACAGGCATCAGACACTTCCTGGGAACCTGGGAGTGCCCAGTCTGGAGGTCTCTGGAGCAGGAATGGGGTGAGAATGAGAAACTGTACATAAGCCTGGGATAGAAATCAGGTTGTACACTGAGTGCTGGTGCATGGTTGATACGAGGCAAGAGATCCCACAGCCTCGAGCTGGGATGAGCCCTGCCATGGCCTGAGCTGCTCCTACAGGTGACCCGCTGCCACCACCCCTCATTCCTTAGCTGTTGCCCAGAGGGAGCCCTTGCTGCCCTACAAACCAGCACTGTTCTGTCATCCTCAGGTGAAGATTGAGAAGGAGAAGGTATACATCCGAGCAAGCAAGCAGGTGAGGGGCTACTGACATCAAAAAATCAATGCTTTCGGTTTTTGCTGTATGTGCATGGGGATGGGGGGAAATGCTTATCTTTGATCCTCTGGCCTGGGCAGAGGGATCTGTGAGTATCCAGTTTATATGGAAGTATAAGTGGAGCAGGCCAGAGGTGTTGTGTTCTCCTCCCACCCAGCCTCCCTGCATCTATGAGACACCTGGCCTGGGCTGTCCATGCTTTCAGGTCTTACAGGTGTTTGTCCTGCACTTGTCCTATGTTTCCTTAAGCTCAGAGCAACTTTTAATTTAGTTCGCCCATGGAAAGAGGCCTCTTCCACCAGCCTTTTGGCCTTGTCTGAATGAGGCATGGTGATGACAGAGGCCACCTGTGCTCCCTCTTGAGCCCACACCTCAGCTCCTGCTGGAGAGGAACCTGATGCAGGGGTAGAAGGGGCTCTCATGCCCTGATGGGGTGCAGAATGAAGCTCATTAAGGCCACTGTCTTCCTTCTTTCCATGAAAAGCCTTCTTTTGATGCATGGTTGTATGTACACATGTTCAAATCCAGTGGCTCAGAGCCCCAGTAGGCCCTTATAGCACTTGGGTTAGATCCAGAGATGTCACCTGAATGGCAGCACTTCAGCTCCATCTGATTTGGGGATGTGAGGAGGGGAAGCGGAGTCCATTTGCTCTACCAGGAACAGATTTTGGCCTCTAATGCCTGAGAACAGGGGGTCTGTGCAGCTGGGCTACACTGGCACAGGTCCATGGCTGTGCTCTGGTGGACTGAACAAGTCCATCAGCTTTGGTTATCAGGTGTACAAGCTCTGCGCAGGTTCAGGATAAAATTCCTGACAGCTTCTTCATTCTTGTCTCACCTTTGGTGCAGAATTGCACAAGGACACACCTGCTTTTTCTATTGCCCCCCCACCACCCCACCTCTGAGTAGCTGGATGGCTTTGCAGAAGATGATGGATTTCTTTTTCTTTTATACCTTGTAAGGGGTAGTGCACTGGACATTGGAATTGTATTTGGATGAGCAGGGGTTTGGAGTCCTTGTTCAGTACAAGGGTGTGGTTGTTCCCTTCCTATCCAAGGTGGTTTATGACACTGCTGCAGTTGTCCCCATCCCTGCCTGGCGGCCCAGGGTAACAGTGAGTAAAGATAATTACTTTTCTTCTTCTTCTTGGTGGTGACACAGGCTCTTCAGACACAGAGGAGGACAAAGATGATGGCAAAGTGCATCTCCTTGAGCAACTACAACCTGAGCAGCACCAATGTGCTGATCATTGGTGCAGGTAAGTGTGGCACATGCTGTCCCTTCCCAGGCAGGGTTGCAGGGAGGGGGTGTCTGTGTACCCTGCACCCTCTGTCACCCCTCCTGCATTCCTCCCTGTGCAGAGGGTCAGACCAGAGGGTCTTCCTGAACCTTTTTGTCCTACACGCTAATGATCCAAAGGTGCCCTGTGGTCCAGTCTGTGGAGCTTTGTAGTTCCCTGTTGCCCTGCTTTGGAGTGAACCCTGAACCCTCTTCCTGCTACTCCCTTCCCAGTTACATCAGCAGCCCCTGATTTCCATGGATGATGAGTGTAAAGTCTTTTCAGGTCCCTGTGATATTGATACACCTTTTTCTCTTGGACTTTGCACATCACCATCTCATCCCATTTCAGCTCAAAAGTTCTTACCTCATGATGTTTCTCTGAAGATAAGTTCTTCCACCTTCCCAGCAAATACCAGATGCCTGCCAAAAATAGCAAAGCTGCCAAGCCCTTCTTCTCCTTCTCCTTCTCCTTCTCCTTCTTCTTCTCCTTCTCCTTCTCCTTCTCC
>VZRV01000863.1:39402-71364 GCA_013398115.1 Falcunculus frontatus
CCTTTTTCCATCTTCATTTGTGTATTGCCATTTTTTTAGAAAGCCTGATGGGGTGAAGCCCATCTATCAAGTTTCTGGAATGGGTTAGATGCCAAAACTGGGCCATGTTGTGGTGAAATGGAGGGTGGGAGGAGGACAGGAGCTTCTGTGCCTGGGACTGGGAGGAAATATCTGCTCCTGGCACATGGTTTGTTCTTACTTGGGTCCCAAGGTCACCAGATCCAAGTTGTGGAAATCAGGATCATCTAAGTTGCATCTCACAGTCTGAGTAGAGGGGAAAACCAGCCTGACTGGCTTTTCCTGTGCTGCTGGGTGACATTTTTCCCTTTCTTGTGCTCTTGCTGTTTGTTGACTGAATGCCAGGATAGGACATGCTGCTCCCTGAGGTCAGCTGGAATGTCCTGGTGTGTGTCAGGTCTGGACAGTCATCACAAGTGTCAGTGAGGTCACTCCACAGACATTAGCCACTGCTGAAGAAACATTCTCAGGCTTTACCAGATAAATTTACAGGTCTGTTAAAGACCAAAGTCTATTCTGGTGGACACCAAAGCAGATTTCAAAGCTGGAATTGTGGGGAAGAAGTGTTGGGGAAACACTGCCCATCCAGCCCTATGGCAGGGACTGAGATCCAGCCATGCCCAGCAGAACTGAGAGCAATTGACTGTGAGGGTCATCCTAACATCAGCACAGCATCAGCTCTGGCTCAGGATGCTCATGGCAGCATGCACAGGATGTCCACCCACCTGTCTCTTCTTCCACTGTCCCCCAGTTCCATCAGTGGGAGCATCTTGTTGATGGACCAAACCATGATATGGTCCAGGTCCATCTTCTCTCAGTGGTGTAACAGAATCTGTGGCCCTAAAAACACTTATCATGGAGTGAGGCTTCCTTGGCTGAGAAGAGACTCCAGACTTCTCACCTGAGCTCTCCAGTCTCACCAGTTCAGCCAGGGAAAAAGGGACATACCAGCCAGGCTGCCTGGCTGCAGTGGGACAGCATGTCCCAAGGCAGCTTTTTGTTTGATTTAACCTTTTTTTTCTGTGATTGAAACAAGCGAACAAAAAACCCTTAAAGAAATAGCCTGGAAAATGCTCTGCAGTGAGTCACACAGTCAACACCTTGGCCATGGAAAAGGGAGGACTCCCTGCCCTCTGTGCTTGGCCATAAATTCACCAGGAACTGGCTGTGCAGACCCTTCCCTGACTAGAGAAGTCCAAGGGTTCCCTGGAGTTTATGAGAGGTGTGTAGGCATTAGCAGCACTCCTCAGTCTGCTCTTTGTGGGTTTGTGACAGTTTAGGGACAGACAAGAGGATTAATGTCATGGTCCATAGACAGCCTCATGCATCTGCTCCAAGTGGCTTCCCATGTGAGTTGTTTGAGTTAGGAAAGGCTGTGAAGTGAGGCCAGGGCTGGTGGAGGTGGTGATTCTGGAGTCAGCCCCAGTGGGTTTAGCAGTAAAGGGCACAGACCTCCCAAGGCCACATACACATGGCTGTCACTGGTCTCCTTCTCCCGCAGGGGCAGCTGGGCTGGTCTGTGCAGAGACCTTGCGCCAGGAAGGTTTCTCTGACCGGATTGTGATGTGCACCATGGACAGACACTTGCCCTATGACAGACCAAAGCTCAGTAAGGTTTGTATCACTCAGTATGCCACATTCCTCCCCAGTTTTAAAATTTGCTCTAGAACCTTTCCTGCTATTATTCATTGCTGCAGCTAGGTTCTGTTTCCTTCATCATCCTGTCTCTGTTCCCCTTGAATTTTCTTCCCTCTTTGTGACTGAAATATGAAATATAAAAAAGGAGTTGTTCAAACTCTGAATTAAGAGTATTCCAGCAGAAAAACAAGGGCATTCTTCCTTGTGTGGGTGGTGAGGCTCTGGCACAGGGGGCCCAGAGAAGCTCTGGCTGCCCCTGGATCCCTGGCAGTGTCCAAGGCCAGGCTGGACGGGGCTTGGAGCAACCTGGGATAGTGGAAGATGTCCCAGTGAATTGGAATGAGATGAGCCTTTAGTCCTTTCCAACCCAAACCATTCCATGATTCTTCACAGATCTTATGGTAGCTGTCTTAGCCAGCTTGTACGTGGATGGACCTTCTTTAAGTGTTTCCTGGATCAAAATCTTTAAGGCAATGAAATGGGGCGTGTGAAAAAATGGTGTTGTCTACCAGGTTTTTTATTAGTGCCTTTTTCTTGGTGCCCAGGGATGCTCTGTGCCATAATTATGATGATTCTCAGCTGTCATCACAACTTGATAACTTGTGCAAAGGTCACTTTTTCTGGCACACATCCCATTTTGCATTCCAGTTTATAGACACAGGATGATCTTTAATCAGATTTTTTGCTGCTGATTCCTGAGCCTTCCTTCATGTCAGACAGCAGCTCAAGTTGGACATCAGCATTTGACCTTGGAGCTTGGAGATAACATAAGGTGAACTATGTGTTCATGAACCATGGCGACTGGTACTCTACAATCACAGTATCTAACTGCTTCCAGCACCCAAAAAAGGGATTTTCAAAGACAGGCAAACATGCACACAGCTGTTTGGGAGCATTCAGGCCATTTTTGTGCTTCTGCAAGTCCTGCCTGGGGTGAGGAGCAGCTGCCAGGTAGCTGCATCCAAGCATCACAGGGGTTGTGCTGGGGAGCTTGGAGAATCTGAGAGTCCCTGTCCCAGCCAGACAGCTCTTCTAAACACTTATCCCCATGTATGAGTCTTAGACTGGCTCTTCTTCTCTCTGTTAAATAGTAAGAACATTTCACATACCAGAGATGTTGTACATGGTTTGTTAAATCCTCCACTAAACACCTCTGGCTGTAGTTGCATTTGGAAGGTTCACAAAGGCCATGGAAGGGAAGGCAGAATTTCTGGGAAGATGGTAGGAAAAAAATGGAGTTTCTCTTAATCCTGTTGTGAGTGGGACTAAACCTGTACAAGCCACTGGAGGAGGAGTGCTAACTCTGGAAGCAGCAGAGCTCTTGTTCCCTGAAACTGCAGCGCTGCCCTCCCTCTGCCCTCTGTTATTGGTCTGTCTCCAGGTCCCACTGGACTGTTTATCTTTGTCCCCTTTGGACCATGACTTACTCCCTGTGTGTTGCCATGTCTCTGTTACTGTCCCCAGAGCACCAAGAAGCACCAAAAGCTGTGGTGATTGTGCACTGCTCTGCTCTGCCCTCCCTGCACACTGGCACAGAGGGGGCAGGTGTTTCTCTCTGTAAATGTGGAGTATTTAAAGAATTTGCAGTAAAACCTATATGACCCTGCCCCTGCCTTGAGTCCTGTGACATCAGTCTCTCCTGAGCAGAGCATTGTCTGAAGTCAGAGGAAGGGAGTGTCCTGTAGGGCTCATTCCAGCCCCTGACCAGGCCACCTCCAGGGAGAAGGATCTTGCACATCCATCCCAGTGGGCAAATGGGAAAGCCCTTGATTCCTGCATCCCTTGTCGCTCCTAGGTCAAGCCCAAGCATCATCCCTGTGTGGCATGAGTGGATGCTGCTGCTGAGCACTGTGCTGGTCTATTGCAGGGCTTGACCATGGCATCCACACCTGTTCCTGCTGCGCTGAAGGCAGGGAGGGATGTGCTGGAGCAGGGAGCAGCCTGCATATGCAACAGGTCACTTGATGCTCAGCTTGTCCTCAGCCTGAGTCTGAGCTTGTGTCCACAGAGTCAGGAGGCCAGATGAGCTTGGGCTCAACCCTATGTGTAAAGATGTACATCTCACCCCAGTGACCAGGAAAGGCTGGGAAAAGCAAGAACCTTTATCTCGCAGCTGAAGATGTGCAGATATGGGCCCCACACCCTTGCTTCAGCATTCGATGGAACTTGTGCAGCATAACTTGGGTACTTTTGAAAGTGTATCCTTGTGTGCTAATGCTGCTTGTTCTCACTGCTCTTCTAGCTTCCATTTTCCCTGGTAACTGTCTGTTTTCTAGATAATCATAGAATGGTTTGAATTGGAAGGGACTTCTAAAGGTCATCCTTAAAGTGCCACCCCCTGCCGTGGGCAGGGAACTCCTTTTACTAGACCAAGTTGCTCCAGTCCAGCACTTCCAGGGATGGAGCAGCCATAGCTTTCCTGTGCAACCTGTTCCAGGGCCTCACCACCTGTGTTGTAAAATGAGGCTTTTCTCCCGCTCCTGTGACCCTGTGTGTGCTGGGAGGGGCTGCAGTTGTGGCTGCTTTGCTGACACTCAGAAGCACTTGCTATGGTCCTGCCTCAGCCACTCAGCACCAGCCCCACACTGAACCGGCAGAGAAGGCACCAGAGCCCAGACCAGCCTCTTGTGACAATTCCTACTTGAACAGGCTTTCATTCCAGCCCTGTAGAGCCATTCCATGAAACAAGTGCTGACTTGTGCTGGTAGCAGTTATTTCTCCACTCACTTGTTTAACCCACAGCAGCTGACAGAAAAAGGTCAGAAAAATGTGACTTTTTTTGCAGTCGATGGATTCCCACCCTGAGCAGATTGCCCTGCGTCCCAAGGAGTTCTTCTGCACCTATGACATTGAAGTCCTGACTGAAATGCAGGTAAGGAGAGTCCTTTGTGTGCCTGAAGGAAAGTGCTAGGATGCAAAGGCTTTATTTAGGGAATGTGGCTGCTGTCTCTGTTCTTGGCTCACTGGATGCCACTGTGTGAAGGTTGGGTCTCCCCCAGCCTCCCCCAGAGTGCAGGTTGCCAGTGGTTGCTCAAAACACAGCTAATGCAATTCTCCTGTGGCAGGAAGGACACCCTGGGCGTGACCATGGTGTGGCCATCTGTGGTGACCATCATTTGTTACCTGCCATTCCTCATGTGGATCTGGGGAACCAGGTGCCATCTGATAAGGATAATTGGCCTTCAAACAGTGCAGACAATGATGACTTAAATATTTCTCCCCATTATTTTATTTATATTGGGAGACCTTCAAGGATTTGTGAAAAGGCAACTAGAAATATTTAATATGTGGGTTGGCCAAGCTGTGGACAGGGGGGATTAAAACTAACAGACTAACTAAAAACAACTAACTAACTAACTATAACATGGAGGACTAAAACCTGACAGACAAGTTGATTGGGCTAGGAGCTCAGTGAAAATCTGGGATTTCTTCCCTTAACATTATTTAGGAATGATTTTAGGTGGCAGCTGTGGATGTCAAGAGCAAGATAGCTGTGTTCAAGGATGGGTTTAAGATGGAATACAACAAGCTGCTGATAGCAACGGGAAACACGTAAGCTATGGACAAACATCTTAAAGATCAAGAGAAACTGTTTTATCTGAGAATGTGAGGAGCTTGTGCCTGGGGATAAGGGATGAAATGTGGCAGGTGAATTTGAACACTGAATTTGTTTGAGTATGGAAAAGTCAAGGAACACAAAAGATACTGAAATGTCTGTATGCATCTACATCTACATCTATATTTCATCATCTATCTATTTCATATATATCTACATCATATGTTATAGAATCACAGGATGGTTTGTGTTGGAAGGGATCTTAAAATTCATCCAGACCCACCCCTGCTGTGGCCAGGGAACACTTTCCACTAGACCAAGTTGCTCCAAGCCCCATCTCACCTGGCCTTGGACACTTCCAGGGGTGGTACCAGGACCTTGAACATATTTTCTTTAACAGAAGCTCCAAAGTGGAAGTATCCTAATTTTTTTTAGAAGGCATTTTTGCCACATTGCTCTTCTTTTCACTCCTTGATAACACTCAACCCTGACAACCAGATAATTCATCCCTCTGAATTTCCATCTTTCATTTGCTGCCAACCTTTAAGATCTTTCTCAGCAATTAAGGCTTAACACTTTGCTGTTGAAGCCTTAATTAGGTGTTGCTGTTGCTCCATTCTAACAGACCCTTTGGGAGCCTTGGCCCCAGGATAGGAATTTTCAGGACTGAACCTGGTCCAGCCATAGGGAAAGGTGGTATTGATGTGCTGGGATGCCAAGCATCACCCCGGACTGCTTCTGTCACTTGTGCCCTGGAAGTAGTGGGTCAGTTCATTTTCAATTGGAGGTTTGTCAAAATTGTCAGTTTAGGCTGAAAATGAGGCATCCTGGCTCTCCTTACTTGTATTCCTTACATCAAGCCATAAAATGAAGTAGGACAAATGCAGTCCCTGCATAATTTATCATCTGGGGAAGGGATGCTGTAGAACAGCCAAAGCAGGGACTCACACTGGAAACCAAAGTGCCACCAGTCACAGCCAGTGCCACAAGGTGTGAATGGCTGGTACCAGGGTGTACAGCACCACAGCCAAAATGCCACGTGCACCAGCCACCCAAGTAGGTTCCAAAGAGGATTAAGCCTTTGGCAATAATTTCAAAATCCTCATGCACAAGCTCCAGGTACACTGGGCAGATGTTTTTTAGGGTACCTAAATTATTTGGGATCTTCTGTCTTGTTTCCAGATGTGAGTCAGGTATGCAGGGGCCAGATATTTAAAAGTATATGGGCTCCAGTAAATGCCTGGGGAGGGCATAGGTAAGCTGCTACAGCATCAGCAGTGTGCCTGTGGGAAAGGAGAGTGGAACCTGCATCTGCAGAGCCTTATCAGACTTTCAGTATCTGGCTCCAAAGCACTGCTGGAGGACAGAATGAGTTTTCTGTGTCCCATTAAGCCTCTGAAAATTTTATGATATGCCAGCAATTGAGCATATGCTTGTAAAGCAATGCCTGTCCTGTGCTGGCTGCCCCAGGAAGGAGCTCCCCTGGACCCAGGGGTCTGGGGTGGCTGCTCAGCATCCCCTGCTCCACCACTGGCCACCAGCATTTGGGTTTTTCCATGTTATGTCTGCAGCCCGGAGAAAGGTGAAAAAAGGAAAGTTGGGAATGCTCTTGGAGCCCCGGCAGGGGTATCCACAGTCCTGACTAGGGACTGAAGCCACATGGAGTTGAGAAAAGCAGCTGTATCACGCTCAGTGCTTTTCAGGCCCAAAACTCTCAGCTGCAAAGGCAAGGAGATGGAAAACGTTTTCAACATCCGGACACCCGAAGATGCCAACCGTGTGGTGAAGCTGGCCACAAGCAAGAACGTGGTGATCGTTGGAGCATCCTTCCTGGGTGAGCGCTTGTCTGGCCCATGTCCCTGTCCCAGCTCTCCACCTCTGCCTGCAGATGGGTAAAGTCTCTTCCCGGTTTGTCACTGCCCAGTTAGAGGAAATACCCCCCACGAAACTGAACCTGGGGCAGTCCAACCTCCAGCCCAGGTGTGTGTAAGGACATATACATGCTGAAGAAACTTATTTTCCATAGAGGCTGGGCTGGCATGGCACGGATATTGCTGTCCCAGTCTGAAAAGTACATGGCAAGGCCAGTACTGGTGCTCATGTGGGTCCAAATCTGGTGTGTCTAGAGTTGGCTTCAGTCAGGAGAGTCTTGTTGATGGATGGGAGCCTGTGGGATTATTCTCTTTTATGTTTTAGCAGTGTGGTGAATTTTTAAAATGCACAGGACAAATCTTGTAGTTTCTTTGATGGCTCTTCTTTTTGCTTGACATGGTTCCAACAAAGTTATTGTGGGTCCCAACAAAATAAGAGAGGGTCCTGCAAGCCTTAAGCATAAATGGTTATTGGTCAGGGAATTTATTATAAAATGTTCATGATTTGTTTTTCTTCTTTTATAAAAGATAAACTTGTTTTAATGGTTGAATCAATGGGATCTACAGAAAAGTATGTGGTGTGGGGGGCAGATTGCAAACTGCAGGTCATCAAAAAGATTCCTTTCCAAAAAAACCCCATAGATAGAAAATGTCTTGGTGGAGGTTCCCATGCAATTCCCAGCACCAAAATTCTACCATTTTGATGGGAGAAAACAGCTACTCCCAAGAGCTGTTTTCAGACCACAGCTGAGGTGGTCCCAGCCATAGGAGGAAGGTTTCCCTTGGCTGAGGTCCCTTGTTCCATGTTCTTCCCAGGGCACTTTGGGGTTTCATGGCCAGTTCCTCCCTTTGGTCTTTAAAACCTACATCTAAGAACACCTGAATCGGTGTGATCCCTGGTGTGACCAGGTCTGGTGGCTCCCCAGTTTACCCAGGAGTGCAGCTCCAGCCTCCCCAGTCAGAGTGGGTGAGGCTGCTCCTCAGCAGCAGCCAGGGACATAGGGCAGTGCTGGGTGGGTTAACGTGGCTGCTTGGACCTGCTTCTCTTCCCCAGGGATGGAGGTGGCCGCCTACCTTGCAGAGAGGGCCCACTCGGTGTCCCTGGTGGAGCTGGAGCATGTCCCCTTCAAGAAGTTCTTTGGGGAGAGGGTTGGCCGTGCTGTCATGAAGGTGACCTTGCTTTCCCATCTGGGGATGTTGGTAACAGAGCAGGTTCTGCTTGTTTCACTTATTGCACTAATTAATTTACTTCACATTTATTGACAAAGCTGTGATGGCAGCGGTCAGTGAGAATGGGCTGTGTCTGCCCTGTCATGGTCCATGTGCTATGGAGCACCTTTTTCTAGAGCCGTGTTGTGGGTGTGGGGATGCTGACCCCCTTAGCAGTGCAGGTTGAGGCAAGCCGGCAGGGTGGGCATGGCAGTGCTGGGGGCAGCAGGACATCAGGCCCAGGGGTGGCTCAGGGTCCTGATGTTCCCTGCTCTGTCCCTTGTCCCCCCTCCAGATGTTCGAGAACAACAGGGTGAAGTTCTACATGCAGACAGAGGTGTCGGAGCTGCGGGAGCAGGAGGGGAAGGTAAGGGGTGGGCAGGGGCTCCCTAGGGGAACTGCTGTGGCATCCCCCAGAGCTGCCATTCCCTTCCCTGGTGGGGTTTTGCTCTCCCCTCTTTCCTATCCCCTGAAATTCATATTCCTGGATTTAGCCCCCATGAGCAAACATGCGCCAGTACGGCGTGTGGGATGGCTCCGCTGCTCCCACTCACCTCCTGCTGCTTTTCTAAGGAATTATGGTCAATTTGCATTTCACAAACGAGGCAAGCTGCCAGCTTGGCTTCCTACTGCTGCAGAGGGATTTTGTCCCTAAAATAACTCTGATGTGCCCCCTGCCCCCTGTGTCTCCTGCAGCTGAAGGAGGTTGTGCTGAAGAGTGGGAAGGTCCTGCGTGCTGATGTCTGTGTCGTGGGTGTTGGTAAGGATTGTGTGGGTGCACAGCCAGGGAGGGGGGTCTCTGCTTGGCAGAGAAGAAGCTGGAGGGGACATGGCATGAGGAGGTCCCTGGGGCTGGGTGGCATGGGGTACTGGCAGTGGTCTGCCAGCCCTGCTGGACACGTGTCTGCACATATAAAAGAGGCGTTTCTGGAGCCCCCACCACAAAATGCAACTGAAAATATCTTTTGGAAGTAATATTGGGTTTGTTTTTTTGCAGAAAAAACCCCATTTAAAGCAGTTTCGTCCTCTCAAGTTGTTTTTTATTAAAGCTTCCCCAAACGGAATTTTTTAAATGTGTTTTTTTTCTTTTTAATTGCTGCTGACAGCAATCAAAAATGTATCTCATACTATAAAAGAAAATACCCCATAGAATATGATATTTTTCTCCTTTACACGTGGCAGGGGGAAAAACTTGCCTTTCCTTCCCTTTTTTCAAAATGCTGTGGACTGGAAGAATCACAGAATAAGTTTAATTCTGGTTTTGTTGTTTTTATTGACTACTCTGATTTGTGAAAAGGCTGGAGGTAAAAAAAGATGAAAAAAGGAGAAGGAAGGTGAAGGAAAGATACAGACTTGGGGGAGGCTGAGGAGCCCTGGCTGGAAACTCAAAGGTTCCCTTTTGAGTATAATTTTTTTCAAAGTATCTATAAAAGAATTAAATTGAAAATTGGCTCCAAGCACTAGAAAAGGAAAAGGGCGGTGGGCAGGTTACACTGATGGTTTGGGCAGGACAGGGATCCTGGGGGACCAGAGACTGACGCAGTGGGGGCTCTGTAGGGTACCTGGCCCTGCTCCACACTCCCAGAGCAGCTGCTGCCTGTCCCTGGTGGCAGCCCCACTGTCCTGGCAGAAGGGGACCTGCTAGCTTTGGGGTCAGCCCCCAGGGCTGTGGAACACCGGATACTGCGGCAGCAGCCTTTGGCTTCCCCCCCCAGGTGCAGTCCCAGCAACGGGCTTCCTCAAGCAGAGTGGCATCAACATTGACTCCAAGGGCTTCATCGTGGTCAACAAGGTGAGCCTAGGGGCAGCCCCCACAGGAGGGAGAGCGGGGTCAGCTCTTCTGATGGATGACCTTCCCTGGAGTTCCAAACTGCTGCCAGAGGGGCTTTTCATGGCCTTTTATCTGCCAAGATTGGCAGAATTGGAATTTTGAAATTCTTTGGGTTGGCCTGTGCAGGTCCAGGAACTGGACTCAATGATCCTTGTGGGTCCCTTTCATCTCAGGATATTCTGTGAGATGCTAAGGTTCTGGGAGCATCACCAGGAGTGCCTGGGACTCCCCTCTGCAAGTGGGGGTGCACAAACCCAAGACCTGGATGCTCTGGCTTGGGTCTGGCTCTGAGCTGTCCTGGAGTGGTGTGGATATTTAGAGGGAAAAAATTGAGAAAGATCCATCTTTTCAAGGATCCTAAAGGATCTCAGCCTTTCTCCCCACAACCAGTGACTGTGATGGGAGCTGGTGAGTGTTGGTGCCATGGGCAAAGGAGTGTGTTGGGAGACAGGGCTCAGTGCCATGCACTCAGTGTTTATGCTCATCTCTGCAATAAGCTGGGCTCTATGTGCAAACACCAACAAACCTCAGACTTCTGAGAGGGGCTCCAGGACACCAGTCCATATCTCTTTTTACTGGATAACCCACTGCCCGAGGGATACTGTAGTTCCCTGCCTCTGTGTTCTTATTTGAAAGTGAAGAAGGCTGAATGAAATCTCCCCTGGGGGTCCCACAGCCAGGCAGAGGTTTTCCCTGTGTTCCAGGGGATCTTGGCAGCTCTGGACCACTCCAGCTCTGGAGTTTCTGTTCAGGTAGAGTGCAAACCCCACAAATGCCTACCTCTGTTCCCCCCTGCAGATGATGCAGACCAACATCCCAGGGGTCTTTGCTGCTGGAGATGCTGTCACGTTTCCACTGGCCTTGAGGAATAACAAGAAGGTGAATGTGCCCCACTGGCAGATGGCCCATATGCATGGTAGGTACTTTGCAGAAAAGAACCTTTTCCAGATTCTCAGGAAATTTCCAAACCCTCCAGGGCAAGAATGAGACAACTGTCATCAGAGAGACTGGGTCATTGTATTGAACATTTTGAATTGTGTACATCTTTTGGTGTCTGTTGTGCCTTCATCTGTCAGTATTCTTGCCAAGCTTTGCCTAATGATGCCTCATCACCAGCACAGAGGAGCCCAGGGACAGGCTTTCCCATATTCCCTCTGCTCCCTGGCATTGTGTCGTGGCTTGATATTGGTTAAAAGATCAGATACTCATGAAAATCGTAATGAAGGGTTCATGAGTTGAGATAAGGATTAGGAGAAAACACTCTAAGGGCAAAACAGGCTGAGACTTAAAGGTATGAAGTAAATTTATTATTAACAGAGCAGAGGAGGATAATGAGGAATGAAATAAGCCTTTAAAACATCTTTTTATCCCCCAGCCCCTCCCTCCTTCCCACCGACAGTGCAGGGAGACAGGGCGTGAGGGTTTTGGTCAGTTCTTCACTGAAAATCTTTCTTCAGTTCACTTAGGGAAAGGAGTCTCTTTTTCCTGCTATGCCGTGGGGTCCTTCCACAGGAGACAGTTTTCTGTGAACTTCTCCAGCGTGGTTCTAATTTCACGAGTAGCAGTCCTGCCCAACCTGCTGTAATGTGAGTCCCTCCCATGGACAAAACAGTCTTCCCAAAACTGCATGGTGTGGGTCATTTAGTCCATGGGGTGTACTCTTTTAAACATAAGCTGCTCTAGTTTGGAAGCAAGAGTCCTCTTTAACTCTGGAAGCCAGGGCCCTCTCTCTCTGTTTAGGTCTTCCATTGGATTACAGCTTTTTTTAGCATCCACCCATTCTGGCATGAGTACCTTTTCCCATTGGCTGCAAGTGGATCTCTGCATCCCCCCATGGACTTCATGATTTACAGGGAGACAATTTATTATAGTCCTCACCACAGCTTGCAGAGAAATCTCAACTCTGACATTTAGAGCACCTCCTCTCCCTCTTTCTTTCTACTGACCTTGGCGTCACCATATTGTTTTTCTCCACATGTCCTCACTTCCTCCACTTTCTCCAACTAGGAAGAAAAAATTTGCTACTTTTAAGTACCATTGCTAACAAATTCCACCAGTTCAAAGATTTTGGCAAGATTTCGCAGTGCTGAGAAGTGGATCTCATCTAAGTTCTGTACTGGGGAATCACTCACCATGTTTTCGTCACTGGCCACATCGTCCCTGCCGCCACTGTGTGGGCGATTGCAGCTGCTGTGGCACTGGCTGTGCTGAGAGGTGTAGTGGTTTTGTTCACATTTCTTACCTTCTGTGAGATAGGAGATTTGGAGAAATGCAGAGCAGGCTCAAACTTAAAGAATATGAAGAAGTTTATTAGTTACAGAGTTAAAAGTAAAAAGAAATAATAAGAAATTAAAGCAAAACCCCGTTTTCTTCAGCACCTCCCCCTCTTACCCAACTCGCACGAAGGATAACAAAGGATGATTCTTGGTCAGCATTTACAGTTCTTAAAAGTCTCTCCACTATTTAAGGAAAGAAAGGTCTCTTTCGCTTCTCATGGTTTCCAAACTGCACTAGCAACAGTCCCGCCCGGAATACTGCCGCTGTGAATAAATATCTCTCCCATGGAAAGAAATCACAGTCTCTTTCACACCGCAATTATGGGCCACACATAGGGTATTTCTCGTTTAAGGATGGGCAAATTCTAGCCTGAAAACAACAGCTCTCTTCTTCACAGAAATGTTAAAAGTCTCACAACCTCTCACAGCTCCTGGGTAACCTGGCATGGTCACCTTTGTTTCTCTCACAGGCTGCACACAGAATTCTCATCCCCCCAATGTCTTTAAATGGATTAAAGAGAAAACAGTTTGTGATATTACAGTTTTTACCACTGTCTGCAGAAAGCAGGTTTAAGCTGTGCGCGGAAAACGCGACTCCGCCCTCTTTTCCCTGCCGCCATCTTCAGCTTCACTCCCTTTCTCTTCCTCTCTGACCCTGAAGGCGCCATGTTGACGAGTGGTCTTCGTTGTTCGGGCTTTATGGTGGAGAAAGCCTCGCTCCCTTTATGCTGCATGCTGCTGGTTACCCGATGTTGTCTTGCAGTTCAGTATAGGCTGAGTTGGTTGCAGAAAGCTCTATCAGCTCCCGCCGGGTCTGCGGGGCCATGTGGTGGGGAAGAAGGGAGGGGAGTCCCCCAGTCCTCAGAAGCTGCTCTGGGTGGTCTCGGCTATGCAGCACTGATGGGTGTTCCTCAGCTGCCTGTGGCTCTGAGGGGGTTCTCCTGCAGGCAGCCGGGGCCCGTGCCTCGGTGCTGGGGGAAGGGAGGCCCGGGGCCATTCCAAGAAAATGGAGCCCAGAACCCATTTTCCCTCAGCTCCCTGCGGGAGGGCTCGAACAAAAAAGGAAGTTCCTGTGTCTCCACAGGGCTTAAATGTGTAAATTTTGAGAAGCGCTACTGGTTGAAAAATCTGTCCATCAGCTCAGGTTCAACCCACCACAGGTGGCTGCAGCCGCATGGCCACACCAGGATGGTCCCAGCGGCGGCACCTCGCCATCCCTTGGAAAAAGAAGAGCTGTGCAAGGTTTTGATTTATTTCTTAAATATGTCATCACAGAGGTGTTACCAACTTCTCTAATTGGGCCAGCAGCATGTCCATCTTCAGAGCCATTGGAGATTGGCTCTGTCGGACACAGTGGAAGTTTCTAGCAGCTTCTCACAGAAACCACCTCTATGGCTTCCCCCCCCCCCACCAAAAAATCGGGCTGTGTTAAACCAACACACATTGCTGTGGGAGCCGGCTCTTCTCCTTACCCCAGGACACTTAGGAGCTCACACCCTAATGCCAGCCTGGGCTCAGGTTCCCAGCTGGGCTTCCCACACTGCCAGGCTGGCCCGGGAGTGTTCAGCAGAGCTCCGACCTTTCTCCCCTCTTGTCAGCCTGGAACCCCTGGTGGGATGGGCTGCCCTCATGGCCACAGTCCCACAGGGAGGTTTCCTGTGCCCTGGGTGAGAGGTTTTGGAACCACAGCTCCAAATTCAGCCTTTGGACACATTCCCCACGTTCGGATATGTTTCTGCAGCAGGGACCGTACTCCAGCAGTCTCCATGCCCTCCAAGGGTTTGTCCATCCCATCCTCACCTGGGTAGGAGCTCAGCACAGTCCCCACCCTGTCACTGTTGCACAAGTTGGGGGAAGGAGTCTCATGGGTACATGGCTCATGGCAGTGGAGGTGATGAGTAGGAGCTGCACCATGGGAAGGAGTCTGAGCCCATCCTCAGGTGCTTCCTGCTTTGTCTTTGTTGCTGTGTGGGTTTTCTCAGCAGCAGTTCTTGGTTTCCCTGTACTCTGTGACTGTGGATGTTGATGCTGTGACCTGAGGGCAGAGCACGGAGCTTGCCCTGGAGTGGCAATTCCCCTATCCCTGTGCTCTCTTGCAGGCCGCATCGCCGCGCTGAACATGCTGGCCCACGGCATGGAGATCAGCACTGTCCCATACCTGTGGACAGCTATGTTTGGGAAGAGTATCCGATATGCAGGTAAGAGGCTCCCTGGTGCTGCTGAGAGTTTGTGCTGGTGGAGGTGTCCTGGGATAGAGAAGCCAGGGTCACCTCTGTCACTGGGAACCCTCCACACCAACCTCTGCCACATGGCTGCTTCCCTGCCTGGCTTCTGAGGGATTCAGTGTCTCCTCTGAAACCCATCTGTCATGAAGTGCACTTCTCTAAACATGATGGAGGATTGACTTAGATATTGGGAAGAAATTCTTCCTTGTGAGGGTGATGAGGCCCTGGCACAGGTTGCCCAGATAAGCTGTACCTGCCCCTGGATCCCTGGAAGTGTTTAAGACCAGGTTGGACAGAGCTTGGAGCAACCTGGGATAGTGGAAGGTGTCCCTGCCCATGGTAGAGGGTGGAAACAAGATGTTTTTCAAGGCCTCTTCAAACCCAAAACCCTCCTCTGATTCTGTGATTTTTGGTACCTGCATCTCCTGGTGCTGGTCTCTTGGTCACTGCAGGACATTCTCCATGTAGTGGTGGAATGAAATACCCTGTCTTAGAGCTGAATCCGGAGGAATTGCTGCTGGATCCACTTCTTCTTTGCTTTCCAGGCCATGGGGAAGGATTCGATGATGTTGTCATTCAGGGAGATTTAGATGAACTGAAGTTTGTGGCATTTTATACCAAGTAAGTGTTTCTCTTGTCCATGTTCCTACACAGGCATTCATCTGAGATTACTCTGCTAGGCTGGAAGATAGTTCTGCCAGAGCTTTTGTCAGTTGGTTTTGTTCACCTCTGGACACTGAGCTTGTGGGACACTTATACAAGGCCCTGGAGAAATGATGTGCTGATTGTACCACAGGTTAAGCTGATCTTTGGACCTGGTGTCTCTGCCAGATGGCTTCTATTGGCAATTCCTATCAAATATTTCCTTCCCATCTCATCACCATGTTAATGATTTGTGACCAGTGCTGGACAGGGTGCTCAGGCATCACTGTTTCTGCTTCTGGTATGACAAATTGAGCTCAAAAAGCTCTTCTGTCTATCACAAGCTGTGAAGGTTTGAAGGAACTCAGGAACTTTGTTACATCTGTAGTGAAACCCAACTCTCACCCAGGCTGGGACCCTACCTGGGAATGCATTCTTGAGATGTGTTGGCAGCTGGGATGTGTTGCCTCAGCTGTTCTGGAGCCATGCTGGCTGTTTAGACTGGAAAGACAGTGCACCATGAATTTATCCCAAAAATATTTGCTGCTGTTTATTCTTCTGTTGCCTTTGTCCATCCCAGTCTGAAACCAGTGGCCGCAGAACATCCTCATGCTGGAACCAGAGGGGTTTCTCCAGGTGCTTTCTGATATTAAGGATGAGGAGAGGGAAACCAGGGAAGCAGAGGGCTGCCCAGCTCAGCCGTCAAACCACTTGGCAGAAGCATCCAGGCAGGGATCAGGAGGGAGCTCTGGACAGGAGCCAGCTCCAGCTCTGCAGACATCACCTCACTGCCCCTCTGTCCCCTCTCCAATGTACCCTATGCCTTCTCCCTCCCTGAGGGTGGCCCACTTGCCCATGTCACTCCAGAATGGAGCCTGGTGATTGGATGTGTGCACTGGGCTTGGAGAGGCATGGGGCTCACTGCATCACCCCAGGGATCCCTGATGCTCACCCTCCTCCCCCTGATACCCGCACACCTTGGGTAAACACCTGCTGCAGGGATGAGGCTCCAACTGGCACCCAGGGCCCTTTGCACATTGGGTACAGCTCAGAGTGTGCTGGAACCTTGGCCAAAATTGCCTAAAGGGGTGGGTTTGTGCCAAGGCACTGTGCTGGCGAGAGCTGCTGTGGGGATGTTCCCCTCCTGCAGCCTTTCCATATGAGAGCATTTTATCTCTTTATCCCAACCCTAATTAGAAAGGAAAGGTCAGGTTGCTTTAATTAAACATCTGAGGAGGCCGTTCAAAGGGAACACCCTGAGCAAGGTGCATAATCCCTGCTCCATGCCAGGGCCCCACACTCCGTGTGCTGTGGTAGCTGCAGGGGACAGGGGCTGCCGGGGAAACTGGGCTTGGCGGGCAGCACTGGGGGTCCCTGCTGAGTGCTGTGTTGTTCTGCCACCCAGGAGGGGCTCCCGGAGATGGCGTGTGGGTACCAGGATGGCATTCCATGCTGAGAGCTGGAGGTACTGGGAAGTGCTGGCTGGCAGGGGTCAGCCAGTGTGTCCCCTGCTGCTTGGCTCCCTGTCTGTGAGGGGCCATTGGAGCATTTCTTCCTCTTTCTTTTTTGGTGGTGGTTCTTCTAGTTGGTGCTAATGCTTGTTGACTGAGGACAGTCCCAAGCTGACCATTTCCTCCTGCTTCCTTCTGCTGTGCCCACCCTGTGGTTTGGACTCTTCTCTTCCTGGTCCTCCTTGGTTATTGCAGGAACCACTTGCGGTTCCCACTCCTACAGCCTGTCCTCAGTGTTGGCTTTCACAAGAAGGCTTCTTTTGCCCCAGAGTTTGAAGAGAAAAGCTGTTTTGTCAGAGCTGTGTAGAGGTCATTAAAAGGCCCTGTGCTGGGAGGTGTAGGGGACAGCACTCTGCAGATGTCCCCGTGGGACACTGCCTTCACAACAGACTGATGTCATCCTGCCCCTTGGAGACCAAGGAATTGCTGTGGCTATCTTCCTCACAGTTCCTCACCTCTGTTACGTTGAACCCTGCAAAGGAAGGGAAGACCACACATCCACTGTGCTTCCCTCTTCCCTCAGTCTTCACAGAGGCTTCTGATTGCTCCAGATCTCAGGTTCAGGAAGGGAATTCTTGTTGTCTTTGAAGACCTTTTGAAAAAGAGGGATTCCTCCTGGCTTCCCCTTCTGTCTAACAAAGTGTTCAAAAGCCACTGCTGATGCAGGATGCTCCATCTCACCAGCACCCCATGAGTTATTTTGCAAAAGGGGCAGCTACCCCATGTCCTGCTGACAGAAACGTTTGGGCTGCATCTGCCTTCCTGGCTGGCCCCTTTGGGCACTGTCTGGGCTTGAGGCTGAGCCGGTGGGCAGCTGGTGGGACATTTTCTGGTTCCCTTGCACACCTTGGTTGTTCATTGCTTGGAATAGCACATCTCCCCCTGGTTTTGATGGATAGGTCTCTCCAACCACTTTGTGTTTCCCAGCTGGGAGCTGGCTCTGCTCAGGAAACTGCTCTCCTTTATTTGCCGTGAGATTATTTAGGAATGCGAGTTTTTTGAAACAGTCAGTGATGGAGCTGTCCCATGGCTTTGTGGACAGCTGTGAGATATGGCTTTAACTCCCATGGCTCCACAGGGCTGAAGTGTCCTCTGAAACACTGCTTTTTCTCTCCTTGTCCTGGGAATTAGGCACACATCCCTCCCCAGCCCAGCTGCTCTTTGCTCTGTTAATCACAGAGCTCTTTGGCAATGGATATAAGAGCAGATCTTGGTTTAGTGGGTGCTTCTACTCTTCAGTTTATTCAACAATATCACCAGAGTTTAATCATACCCACACATCTTCCCCGACCTCACATTGTGCATTCAGTTATCTCTTAATGAGTCAGGCTTTGAAAGCTTATACTTGGATTGACCTCAGCAAACCTCAAATGAGAAGAGCCCTTCTCATTTGCCTGTGACCTTTAGCCAAAGCTCCTCCAGCAGTTTTACATCCTCTTCCTTCTGCTTCATTTGTTTTCCACTGAACCTTTGATCCCAGCTGCACTGGGATCCTGCTAGGAGAACAGTCAGCCAACCTGGATATCCCATATACATGGGGACTTCATTGCTGGGGCTGTGGGACCTAGGAGTTGGACACCCAGCTGTCCCAGTGCCTGTGGAGCAGCTCAGAGTGGGCCACTCTGCCCATCTGGAGGTGGGGATCAGGGAGGAGATGTGGAGCATCCCAACTGAGTGTTCCACAGGGAAATCCTGACCACCTGCCTCTCCACTCCTTCAGCACAGGGCAGCAGTGCAGGGATCAGAGCTGGGCATCCTTTGTGGTGTCCAGGTTTTTATACGCCATCAGATCTACCTTTGGTGGTGTTTTCCCACAGGTGCCAGGGTGCCAGAGCTGTCTCCATCAGCTGGGCACCCTAGTGATGCTCACCACATCAGCACATGAACATCGGTGCTGGATGGGACCAGTGGGGCCAGCCTGCTGTGCCACTCTGTGCCCTCTCCTGATCCTTGTTCCAGCCACTAGCACAGTCCCTGTAGTGCTCATACCTTGGGATTGGGCCTGGCTCTGGAGTGGGTGTTCCTCTTTGCCTCCCTCTTTTCTCCATCATGGTGGGTTTTGAGTGATGGAGCTGTGGCCATCCAGGCTGCCCTAACTGCTCTACTCTGCCTGCTCCTAGGAGTGACGAGGTAGTGGCTGTGGCCAGCATGAACTATGACCCAATCGTCTCCAAGGTGGCCGAGGTCCTGGCTGCTGGCAGGACCATCCGGAAGCGCGATGTGGAGTAAGTAGACAGGCAGTAGGAAGTGGCAGTGCCAGGGCACTGGCTAAGCACAGCTGTGGGGTGCTGGGCAGAGCTGAGCCTTTCCCACTGATCCCTCTCCATACCCTTCTTGCATCTCCCTTTCTGTTCTGCTTCCTTCATTCCCCCTGTGCTGCTTCCTCCTGGCTGCCCCCAGGTCTGGCATCCCACACACACGAGGTTTATCCTAAACACCAGGACCCAAATCCTTGCATGGATAGGATGGGATGGGGATACTCCCTGCCTTCAGGCACTGGCACATCATCAAGGCAGCAATGCCTGATGCTAGGTTATGCCTGGGCACCTAGTCAGGCAAGGAGACCTACAGAGAGGGACTGGGTGTGTAGCCTGTGCACAACCCCCTGTGCACAACCCAGAGAGCTGATGGTGCCAGGATACCGGCCGGTGGTGTCTCAGCCTCCAGCTCCTTGGAGCGGAGCTCTTAGGCGAAGGGCATTTTTCTCCCTTCGCTTTGTTTTTAAGACCGTGAAGAGGAAAGAGCATAGCTTTGTGCTGAGGGTGGGTGCTGGAAGGCAAATGCCAGGGAGGCGATAACAGCTGGGAAGAAGCCTTTAGAGTGGGAATCAGAACTGCTGACGGAATGTGGGTCCCTGTCCCAGGGGTGTTTCCACATCTGGAATAAAAGCAGATCTTTTCAAGAGCTCAGGGAGAGGAGCACTCCCAACCCCCAGGCAGCTCTGAGCCAGCTCAGACTCCCTGATCACCTCTGGGATGGGGAGAATGTCATGGCCCCAGCCAGCTGAGACAGGGTTCATAAAATGACAGAATAGTTTGGGTTGGAACGGATCTTAAAGCCCAACCAGTTCCACCCCCTGCCATGGTCAGGGACATCTTCCACTATCCCAGGTTGCTCCAAGCCCTGTCCAGTCTCACCTTGGACACTTCCAGGGATCCAGGGGCAGCCATAGCTTCTCTGGGCACCCTGTGCCAGGGCCTCACCTTCCTCAAAGGGAAGAATTTCTTGTGCCATCACCCCAGTACATCGGGAAATGGTTGCTGGTGTCCCACTTTGTGGCTGGGAGGGAGATGGTATCTTGTGGGCATCCCAGGGGCGGGGAGGAGCTGCTGACCCTGTGGTGGGGCTTGGGGAAGCCAGATTAAACCTGAATGTCTTTTCTCTCTCTGTCTCCTGCTGCTTTCACAACCTTAGGCTGTTTGTCCGTCATGGCAAGTACGTTCAGTTTGGGGTCCTGAGTGTGGTGGATGTGAGGGGCTGGCGGGAGGGGCAACTGGCCTCCTGACTGGGCCACGTCCCTAATTCCCATGTGGGGACACTGGTTACATGGGGGGTGTCCTTGTTTTGTGTCTCCCTCACATGGGGGGTAATGCTGGGTGGCAGGGCTGGGATAACCAGGAGCCACATCAGGCACAGATCCATGGGGAATGGGCAGCTCCCTGTTGGCTGGGACTTTGCTTGGCTGGGGGTTTGGTGCTTTCCATGGATTTTCAGCTGAAGGGCTGCTTTTAAGTATAAATAAATAAAATGTTTGAGCTTAGTTTTACATAGAATTGAGGATCTGCAGATGACTTTTTGGATAGTTTAGTAACAGGTGAGTGAGGGCAGAGGAGGGAGCAGGGTGCTGGGATGGACACCAAGTACTGGACTAGCACCGAGGCACACCAAGAGCATTTCCCTGGGCACGTTGAGAAACCCCTCACAGGGCTGTGGTTTTTCTCTCTTTTAGAACTGGAGACATGTCCTGGCTAACAGGGAAAGGCTCCTAACGCCACTGATGGCTGAGCCCTCCTGATGCTGCACTCGCCGTGGGGAGATGGGACAGCAACTCCATGGCCCGGTGGGAACCCCATGGCTTAGTCATTTCCCTTTGAGACCTGGATGAACCCATGCCTGGCATTGTGCACCGACCTTCTCAGGAGGATCTCCCACAGCTCCTCTGCCCCTCTGCCTGCTGGGCTGGGGCTCTGCTGTTGCAATTGCTGTGGAATGCTGGAAAAGCAGCCCCCAGAGAGCATGGGGTTTGGCAGTGGGCACGGGCACCATGTGGCTCCAGATCCTGACACTGGGCTGAGGGTCCCCAGGTGGGTCTGCCCCATGCATGTCCCTCACCCCAGCAGCACGAGTGCCTTTGGTTGCTCCTGTGCTTTCATGCATGATGCTCCTTTCCAAATTCTCTTTGCTCCCAGCAGAGCTCCAATGTGCATCCCCGCAGAGCCTGACATCTGCTCCCTCCTTGCATGGCTGCAGCATTTGCCACAGCTCTCCCTGTGCCCACCCACCCCAAGGGGCATCTGAGTGGGCCAGAAGATGGGGTCACACTGGGTGATCTCTGTGCAGCTGGTGCTTGTGTTGTCCAGGCTGGTCCTGTGCAGCCCCCCAGCAGAGGTGGGTCCCTGACCATGCTGAGGGCTCTGGAGCTCATTGGTCCCCATCCCAGCATCTCCTGTCCTGGAGCAGCCAAGGAGCTGGGGTGAGTTCCCTGTCTCAGGGGCTCAGCTTGGGCTGGGGGGCTGGCAGCTCTTGGTCCGTTCCCAGGGTGAGTAGCAGGGGTATGTGAGAGCTGTGCTGGCTCAGCTGCAGCCCTGGTCTGGGTGGCCACCCTTCCAGCCAGCCTTGGGATATCTCTCCTTAATACTATCATGGGATCAGTGCTGCTGCTGAGGTGTTATTCGAGGAAAAGTAGCTGGAGGAACGTTTCTGGCTGTCCATCCTCTGTCACTTGTCTGGCCTAGTGACAAGGCTGCATTTCTCAGCCCACCATGCCAGTGCTCTGCTGTCCTCTTCCCTGCCACATGCTGAAGAAGAGCCGTGTCTCCAGCTCAGGAGTGGACCTGGCCAGTCACAGCCCCGTGTCCATCAGCCCAGCAAAGTGGGGGTTGAGGGTTTCCCTTGGAGAGACTCCAGTGCTTTGTTCTGGGGGCGACTCCTTCCCCAGCAGTCAGTGTTTTACCCTGAGTCCCAAACAAGAGGATTTATATTTTTAATTTGATTCACCCCCTATGAATTAAAGCAATACTGTTCTTGGGATCTGAGTAATTTCTGATTTCTTCCAAGACGTTGGGTCACCTCTGCAGGTTGGCCAGGTTGTTCAAGCACCTCTTCTCTGGAGACTTCCCACCTGTGTCCAGCTCACCGGTATTTATGTCCAGTCTTTCAGATCTCACCTGGGTAGAAGTGCACCAGTGTCTATCACATCGCTGGTTTTACTGCAAAGCTTTTCCCAGGTGGAATGACCAGGAGGGATGGTAGCCGGATGTGCACACTCCAGCACATAGTGATGAACAGGGACTATTGTGTGTCTGCTGGATCCACAAAGCAATGGGAACTTGCAAGTCTCATCTCAGGTTCCAAAAGACAAATGTCAGTGTTTCTGTCCCCGGGTCCTCCTCTGAGGTCAGGAGTAGCTGGGGCTGCTCAGCTCCTGGTGCCCCAGGCAGGGCTCTTTCATGCATGATGCTCCTTTCCAAATTCTCTTCGCTGGGGCCATGGGCACTGCCCGGGTGGAGGCAGCTGCCCAGGTGCTGCCTCAGCTCTGCCCACTACCCACAAAGATCTGGCTTTGTATCCTGTGTCCTGCTGGTGGGATAGTTGGACTCGGCTTTGGCAGCTCCCCAGGGGACCCAGCTGGCTGGAGTGCCAGGGGACTCCGGGGCACCACAAGGTGGCATTCCCTGGAGCTCTGTATTTTCCCCACGCTCTCTGGCATATTCTCCATGCTGGGTAAGACTGGCAGCTCCCCCAGCACAACTGGGCTACACTGAGGACACACTGGCTTTGTTTTTCAGGAAGATGCTTTTTGACCTCCTTTGCCTCTGATGGTGCCCCATCCAGTACTGGGCATGAGCTGCATAAAATGGGTATCACCCCCACGTTCACAGGGCTGAAGACCATTCAGGGGCTGAGGAAGGACCTTCTGCCCCAGTTTACAGCTGCAGTGGGGGTAACAAATCCCATTCCCTGCTTTTTACAGAGGAGTTGTTTCAACCAGGGCTGGTAATATCACCCGTGACACAAGAAATCCCAGTCACAACTGAAGCTTTCCTTGGGACATGTGCCAGGCCATGGGTCAGGGCTGCTGGCTTAGATGGGTATTACTCCTCTGCACAGGTGTGGGGTGGTGTTGAACCTGGGACCCCTCATCCAGTGCCTTGGCAAATGCTTCCCAGTGGTGAATCTGTCCTGGAACTGGGCAAGGCTGGGTTGTGTTCTCTGCCACCTCTCCAAAGCACATCTTGCAACCTCTCGTGCCAGGACAGAAAGTTTCCATCTCTTCTTAAGAAACTGCCTGTTCCCATGAGGAATGAAAGCCCAGCTGGGGCACATGCAGTGACCCCCAGCTGCACTGCCCCATCTCAGTTACCTTCACCAGACTGCCCAGGTATCATCTTGGTTGCTCACCTTGCCTGCCCATGCAGACTTGATGCCCCCAGATCCTGAGCTCTCCACCAGCTCCTCCTCCTCGGATTCTGGGCCTTGTCTGTCACCCTGTCCATGTCTCACCTGTGTGCTGGCAGGACCTGGGGGACAGCTGGGGCTTTGCCTCTGCCCCACTCAGGTGAGACCCCACCTGGAGAACTGCACCTAGCTCTAGGGTCCCAGCACAGGAAGGACCTGGAGCTGCTGGAGTGAGCCCAGAGGAGGCCACAGAGATGGTCCAAGGGCTGGAGCCCCTCTGCTCTGGAGCCAGGCTGGGAGAGCTGGGGGTGCTCACCTGGAGAAGGGAAGGCTCCAGGGACACCTCAGAGCCCCTTCCAGGGCCTAAAGGGGCTCCAGGAGAGCCGGAGAGGGACTGGGGACAAGGGATGGAGGGACAGGACAAGGGCAGGTTAGGATATTGGGAAGAAGATGGGATATAGTGAAAAAATTCTTCCCTGTGAGGGTGGTGAGGCCCTGGCACAGGGTGCCCAGAGAAGCTATGGCTGCCCCTGGATCCCTGGAAGTGTCCAAGGCCAGGTTGGACAGGGCTTGGAGCAACCTGGGATAGTGGAAGGTGTCCCTGCCCATGGCAGTGGGTGGGATGAGATGAGCTTTAAGGTCTCCTCCAACTGAAACCATTCTGTGATTCTGTGATCCTACAACTTCAGCCAGTCAGGTGTTGGTCTAACCATACTTTCAGCCCCAGATGGTTTGGCTTTGGCAGCATATGGCAGTGAGCTCTGCAACTTCATTTTAGCTTTATCAAGGTAAAGAATTGTCTCTTTCTTTGGTTTCTTGTGTTCCTCCTTGACAGTTCCTGGTCCTTAAGGACCCCATTTATAGCACTTGCTCGCACTGTGTGAGGCAGCTTCTCTGATGCACCTTATGGGGTGAGTTGGAGGCTGAAGATCATGAGGTGAGACCAGATCTGTTGGGTAGAACTGACTGACACTTACAGAGTGTGTCCAGAGAAGGCAACAGAGCTGGGGAAGGGGCTGGAGCCCCAGGAGAGGCTGAGGGAGCTGGGAAAGGGGCTCAGCCTGGAGAAAAGGAGGCGCAGGGGGGACCTTGTGGCTCTGCACAACTCCCTGACAGGAGGGGGCAGCCGGGGGGGGTCGGGCTCTGCTCCCAGGGAACAGGGACAGGAGGAGAGGGAATGGCCTCAGGCTGGGCCAGGGGAGGGGCAGGTTGGATATTAGGGAATATGTCTTCATGGAAAGGTTTGTCCAGCTCCTACATAGGCTTCCCAGGGCAGTAGTGGAGTCCCCATCCCTGGAAGTGTTCAGAAAACGTGTAGATGTGGCACTTGGGGACATGGGTTAGTGGTGGCCCTGGCAGTGCTGAGTTAATGATTTGACCTGATGATCTTAGAGGGCTTTTCCCACCTTAATAATGCTGTGATTTTAAACTTAAAGTTCCTGAAGGACCATCTCCTTTCCCTGCCATTCACCTCTGGCTCAACCACCCCCTCACACATCATCCCCTACTGCCCTCCCCAGGACCCCTGAGCCTGGATGGGGCTTGGGGAACTCACAGTGATGGGTAAATGCTCCATGAGCCTTAAGGCCTTGAAGAAGCATTTCAGGTGAAGAGCACCAGCCTCTCATGAGGCATCCTTGTCTGTCAGGGGTCTTTGGGCAGTATTTGTGTTGATAGAGCCCGGCTGGGAGAGGGTGCAGTTGCTGCAAGTCACAGTGACAGGTACAACCTCCTGTCACCCCCCGAACATGCTGCAGAGGGGAGATGCTCTGTGACTTGTGACTTCCTTTCAACTCCACCTTATGATTCCTGTGTGGGCTTAGTTTTCCAAGGTGGGAATTCTCCTTCCCCAGATCCCCCTTCCAGCTCAGCAGCCCTGTCCCCGGGGAGCCAATGGCTGTGTGGCCCTGTGCATTAGCCTGGCCTGTCATCCCATTGATTCCCTCCTGGCTAATCCCGGCTGAGCCGGGCTGGGGTGAGCAGGGCTCAGCTGCCATCCATGGCTGTGCCCACCCCGCTGCCCCCGAGCCTGCGCCGGGGCTTGGTGGCCTTCAGTGGCTCCCTCTTCATCAACAACAAGACGTGGGATAGCGGCACTGCCCACACCTATCAGCCAGGTAGGGGCAGAGGGGCTCTGCGGAGGGGGCTTGGGGACAGGCGCTGTCCTTCACTGTGACCGTGCTCAGCACATCACCAAAGCACCTGGGTGCCTCTGAGCCAGGAGCACCCAAAGGGTCCTTGAGCCCACCCACTAAGGAGGGGAACAAAATAAGAACATTTGCTGCATTCAGCTGTTTGTGGGACCCAGGGGCTGTTGCTCCCCTCTGCAAGCTGTGAGGGGGGTCCCTCTGGGCAGGGGGACGCCGGGGCTGGTGAGCAGCCTGCCCATCCCTGCCCATCCTGCCCAGCTCACGAGGTGCTGTCCAGCCTGCCCCTCCAGGTGATGCTTTACTTCAACGTCTACTACTCCCTGGTCTGGTGCCTGGCTGAGGGGATTATGCTGCACCTGAAGGTACCATCCCATGGGGCACGTGGCAATGGGGGCAGCTGCCCCTGCCAAGTCTCCCTGGGCTTGAATGGGGGACAAAGTGGGCAGGGGATAGAGGAGCTTCTTCAGAATTAATGGATCCCCAAAATGCTCTGACCCCCATGAGACAAGATTGCTCATCTCTGTCTGCCAGAGATGGAAATCATGAACTTTCCAGGCAGGAATGGTTAAACTGGGGGGGAAGAGTAGGCAGAGCTGGGCACCAGCATGGTGAGAGCTGGCAGAGCATGGACAGCTGGGTATGGGGAGGAGGGCACAGGGAGCTGGGCATGGAGAGCAGGGACTGGTGCACAGGGAAAGGGAAACTGGGCATGGACGGCTGGACTGGGACAAGGCTGTGCCCCCATTACAGTACCACCTGCTGCCTTGGCACTACCAGTTCCTGCTGGTCACAGCCTTCCTCATCCTCTCACTGGCTGAGGGCTCCCGTCTCTACCTGGGCTACCTGGGGAACCTCCAGGAGAAGGTAAGCACCGCCTGCCCTGGCCACAAAGCCCCCCGTGCTCAGTGAGGATCAGCCCAGCTGGGGAAGCTGGATGTCCCCTCACTTGGGATCCAAGTGCCCATCACTGTCCTTCCTCTGGAGTTCTACCTTGAGCTGTCCCAGAAGAGAATCGTGGGTGCAGGCAGGACCTGGAGAGAGGGAATGAAAGGGACCGACTTGCCCTCCTGCTGTATCCCTCCTGTGTAACCCTTCAGCACTGGGGAGATTTGACAGCATCTGACCACAGCTCCGTGTGGCAGGGACATCCCCAGTCCTCTTGGCAGGTGCCAAGGCCAGCAGTGGCTGATGCAGGGAGCTCCAGGGGCACAGAGGGTCCCCCCCCAGCCCACTGCTACCTCCTTGCCCTATCTCAGCACGTTCTGCTCCTGCAGGTGCCTGAGCTGGCTGGGTTCCTGCTTCTCTCCTTCCTGATCCAGCTGCCCCTCCTGCTCTTCCTGCTGACGGACAGCCAGGTCATCCACCTGCCACTGGAGGTGCCCATGCACAGCTTGTTCCTGGCCTTCCTCCTCATTGAGATTGTGGCTGCCTTCCTGGCGCTGAGGACCATGACCAAGCAGCTGGCAGCACTGTTCTACCTGCGGCAGTTCCAGGAGGGTGGGAGGGGCTGGCCAGAGCTGGGGGGCACAGGGGGACAGGCAGCTGAGATGGGGTGATGCTGCAGGACCCCTCCCCCCCCCCCCCGNTCCTGGCTGGGAGCATTAAACAGTGCTCAAACCCACAAACACTGTTTTTGAGCCTTATGGAGCCCCCAGAACAGCGCCCAGGCACAGCCCAGCTGATCCCTGCCCTGCACCAGCCAACACATCCTGGGAAAAGTGGGAGTGAGGGGCCAGCACCTCTGAAATGTTCCAGCTCACCCCAGGGTTGCGCCTGTCCTCGCTGAGCATCAGCCCTGGCAGGAGGCAGAAACCAGGGTGCAGGAACCACTGCACACCCCTAGGAAGTACCAGCCCAGGGCTGGAACCTTAAGCTCAGCTCCTAAACCCTCCCTGAGCTTCCCAGGGAGCTTCTGACAATCCAAGTGGCCCACATGAAGCCATTCCAGCTGGAAGCATGCAGGGTGCCGCGAGGTGCAAGAGCAGCACTCCACAACCTTACAGTCCCTCCAGGGCTAGAGACAGAGCAGAGCCTCCTCCTGCTTCCAGAACAGCTTTATTCCACTGCATCCCTGTTTTTCAAGGGAAATCAAGGCCCACGGCCATCGAACATGGAAAAATGCAAAATGCTTTAAGCCTCTTGTGCCAAGCGGGACCAGCTGCTCCCCAGCATGCTCTGGTTCTGGGGCAGCTCCGCGAGCAGCTCTGCTCCAGCATTGGCTGTCAGTGCTGGAAGCTGCCCCTGAGGTGGCTTTGTGCTCCAGGAGCCAAGAACTGCTGCTGCTCCTGCCAATGCTTCTCCAGGAAAGGCAGACCCTAACCCCAGCAGTGCCCACCTTGGCCAGGACTGGCCCACCTCCACCAGGACTGCAGCTGTGCCCCCATCACATCTACCTGGAGGTGGTTCTGGAGGGAAGGGTGTTTGCAGTGGAGCATTCACGATGTCCTTAAGCTGCAGCCTCAGGCTTACCTTTAGGGGGTTTTGCCTGCAAAATGAACAAGGACATCAGTATACAACAGGCATGGAGACAGCCCAGGCAGCCCTGGGCTACTCTGCTTGGTCCCATGCAACCAGATTCACTGTCCAGGACCCCCACTCCAGTCTGGATTTGAGATCAGGCATTAGGAACATTTTCCCCCTCATAGGATGGTGCAGCTTGGGGACAGTTCACCAGGAAATGGGGGATCTCAGTCCTCAGAGGCTCCAAAGACTCAGCCAGACAAAGCTGGAGACGACCTGAGGCAGGGCTGCCAGCTCTCCTGGTCTGTAGGGGCCTCCCTGTCACTCCCTGATTCACCAGGGCAGTGAATTCCCACAATGGAATCATGCTTGGTACATAAACCTGTCAATGAACCACAGAACAGGATGTGCTCTGAAGAGCTGGCCTCTCTCTGCACAGAGTTCCAACAGATTCCATTTGGAAGAGGGGGAATAAGCATAGAGCTGGGTCAGTTTTCCAGGTAAGGTCCCCATGGGGACCCATTGATGTCTTAACAGTAGCTGAAGTCATGGTGCAACTTTCCCTGACTCCCGGCACCAGCTGGATCCCTCTCCCAGTTCAGACCGGCAACCAAGCCCAAAAGTTGGAGACTAAGAGCTGCTCCACCAGGTTTTTCCCTGATCTTGGGAACTGAGTTTCAACCAAAGGGCAGAAAATCATTAAATCCAAAATGATTCACTTCAAAACCTCCTCTCTCCCATGTGGCCCTATCCTTACCTCCTCAAACTTCTCCTTCCAATAAAGGTCAGCCTTTGCATCCAGGTAGAGCAGAACCAGGTCACAGACCATTGTAGCCTGGAGACAAACAAAAGTTAAAGATGGGAAACTTCCTGCAGGAATGCCTGGCCTTTCATCCTGGCTCCCACTGAGCCCTGCAACCAGCTGTGGGCATTTGCTGGGGCAGTGAGCCAGGCCTGCCTCCAGCCAGCTCCACTGGCTCCTGTCTGACCCAGCCTTGTCCCAGGAGCTGCACAGAAGGTCAGACAGGATCCCCGGGCTGCAATGGATGGACAGGAAGGGCTGTTCCAGCACCCTCACAGTCACATATAGACTGGGATGAGCATGTCAGGGAGGAAAGGGGGGCAGGTGGGGGACCTCCCCGTTACTCTGCTGGAAGGGAAGAGCCACAGGAGAGCTCTACAAGGGGCTGCCCCACCATAGTGACAGGACACTGGGTCTCTTCAGAGTCAGAGGAGAAGCAGAGAGCAGCTACTCTCTCCTGCCAGCAGAACCCCAGTGATGCTCTGTCCCAGGATCCACACAAAAACCTGACCTCCATGAGACATGACCCTGACAGCACTCAGGATCCTGATCCAGTCACAGGGAAACGTGAGCTGACACTCTGCCAGACCATCTCCTCTCTGCGCTGGCTGGCACTAAGGAAGTCTTGTGCCCAGACAGGTAGGGAAACAACTGAGAAGTGGCAAATACCAAGCCACAGATCAAAGGAAAAGAGCGTATCTGGAGTACTCACGGCACCAAAGAAGGCGATGCTGGTGCCGAAGCTCACGGCAGTAGGAACAATGCTGAACTTCCCAGCCTGGTGAGAAATAGTAGAGGGGTAAGAGAGTGGGTGGAAAGTGGTCAGAGGGGTGAGAAGGGTATGGGCTGAGCCTTGCAGGGCAGCATGCTCAAAGTCAGAAGGATCCAGGAATATTTCCCCATGCCCATTTGTAGGAACTGCTGTTGTGCTGAGGTCAACCCCCTTTGGCTATCAAAGAAGGGACTGAGGTGCCTGATGACCTGGAGGCAGCAGAGGTTACTGTGACCCAACTGCTCCTGCAGGCACTGCAGGAACCTCCCTCTTGCTGCATCTGCCACCCATGGAACCACATCCCAGGAAACACGACCCAGATATGATGTGTCCCTCCCTGCACAAATGAGTCTGGTGGTTTCTCTTCCGGCTGCTCTCTCCTGCTCCATAGCTCCTGGACCTGCTTTCTCTGCCTAGAAGTGGTGCACCCTGTCCTGCACTCTGTGCTTCACCTTCTTCAGGTGCAAAGGGCACTGCTGAGCATGGAAGACCAGCTGTGGACATCTCTCAGTGTGGGAAGTGCTCTCAGAACAGGCTCCCTCTTTGGAAAGCTAAGCACTGAGTTTGTGAGTCATGCTGCACAGAGTAGCATCAACAATCATGGAATCATGGAATAGTTTGGGCTGGAAGGGACCTTAAAGCTCATCTCATCCCACCCACTGCCATGGGCAGGGACACCTTCCACTATCCCAGGTTGCTCCAAGCCCCGTCCAGCCTGGCTTTGGACACTTCCAGGGCCACAGCTTCTCTGGGCACCCTGTGCCAGGCCTCCCCACCCTCCCAGGGAACAATTCCTTCCTAATATCCCATCTATCCCTGCCCTCTGCCAGTGGGAAGCCATTCCCTGTGTCCTGTCCCTCCATCCCTTGTCCCAAGTCCCTCTCCAGCTCTCCTGGAGCCCTTTTAAGCCCTGGAAGGGGCTCTGAGGTCTCCCTGGAGCCTTCTCCTCTCCAGGTGAACACCCCCGAGCCCTTGGACCATCTCTGTGGCCTCCTCTGGGCTCACTCTAGCAGCTCCAAATCCTTCTGGTGTTGGAGACACCAAAGCTGGCGGCAGCTCTGCACCTGAGCAGGGCAGAGGGGCAGAATCCCCCCTTACCTCCTGCCCACACTACTGGGGATGCGTCCAGGACACAGGGGGTTTCTGGGCTCTCAGTGTACGTGGCTGGGGCATGTCCAGCCTTGATCATACTACACCTTTTCCCCCTGAGGGTACTTTTAATGAAGAATGGATTAATTGTCCAGGTTCAGTAGAGTTCAGGTTGATCTTTGTCGGGGTGCTCCCACCGTAAGACACTCAGAGAGAGATGCCCACAGGCCAAAACCATCTCACCTTGCCTACAGAGCACTTCATAGCCCCAGTGTCAGACCTTCAGTGAGGGAAATCTCCCTCCTCAGGGCATTACCGAAAGGTTTTTCTTCAAATGGGAGAGACCGTTTTCTTCTGCTCTGCTTAGAAAACTCTGGAAAGAGGTCAAGAGCTCACCCAGATGGGGAGAAGCGGTGGTAGCAGAAAGCCACGGGGGTAGAGTGGGAGCAGTGGTGTAAGGAGTCAGCCCTGGGGCTGAGGCACTCACGGTACCTGGCCGTGCACAGAGAGGTCGAAGCGGATCCCATAGAGCTTCAGCAAGTTCCGGTAGAGCTGCCGCTGCGAGCCCCAGTAGTAGGAGGCAGTTCTGTGAGAAACATTGGGCACAGCTCAGAAAGGCAGCTCTGTGCAGGCAGGGAGGGAAGGGGGTACCAGTGACAAAGGATTGCTGGGTCTGTGAGTTCCTGGGTGTCCTCCAGGCTGAGAACTGGGCATACACGTGCTGTGATGACTCACTGGCATCAACAGTGGGGCATCGGCATCCCCTCAGCATCCAGTCTGGGGTCATTGGGAGCACGCAGCTCCCAGTGTGCCCAGTTCAGGTGGGGACAGTCAGAGGTCTGTGACCTCTAGCAGGTAATGCTCTGCTCAGCTCCAAACACAACAGAGCTACAAAGTGTGGGAACTGCCACAGCATCCCCGTACTGACAGGCCCTGCCCTGAGTTACCATTCCCTGCTGCCTTGGAATCACAGAATCATTGGAAAAGGCCTCTAAGATCATTAAGTCCAACCAATTAATCCAGCACTAACCCATGTCCCCAGGTGCCACATCCACGCAGCTTTTAAATCTCTCCAGGGATGGGGACTCCACCATTACCCTGGGCAGCTGTGCCACGGCTGGACAAACTTTTCAGCGAAATGATTTTCTCTAATATCCAATCTAAACACTCCTGCAGTGCAACTTGAGGCCATTCCCTCTCCTCCTGTCCCTGTTCCCTGGGAGCAGAGCCCGACCCCCCCCCCCCCCCCCCCCCCCCCCCCCCCCCCGCAGCGCGCGCAGGCGAACACGCCCCC
>VZRV01000863.1:71424-102098 GCA_013398115.1 Falcunculus frontatus
AGCCCCTTTCCCAGCTCCCTCAGCCGCTCCTGGGGCTCCAGCTCCTTCCCAGCTCCGTTCCCTTCCCTGGACACGCTCCAGCCCTTCCAGGTCTCTTTTGTCAGGAGGGGCCCAGATGTGCCCCAGCACTGGAGGTGCCTCAGTGGTGCCAGGACAGGGGACAGGCACTGTCCTGGCCCTACTGCCACATCAGGGCTGGCACAGATCAGGTGCCCTTTGGCCTCTTGCCCACCTGGGCTCATGTTCACCTTCAGGTCCTTTTCTGCCTGCAGCTTTCCATCCACCCTGACCCAGCCTGGAGCATTCCACGGGGTTGTTCTGACCCCAACACAGGACCTGGCACTTGACCTTGTTGAACCTCACATCACTGGCCTCAGCCCATGGATCCAGCCTGTCCAGATCCCTCTGCAGTGCTTCCTGCCTTCCAGGAGATCCACACTCCCACCCAGCTCAGTGTCATTTGTGAACTGACCAAGGCAAACTTCCTGTGCCTGCTGCTCCTTTCAGAGCATCCATCAGAACTGAAATCTCAAACAACTGCCATGTGATTCCACAGGGCTGTGTGGCCACTGTCCCAGCATTCTCACCTGAAATTGTACCTTGTGTCCTGCAGGCTGAAGGAGTACTGTGGCTGGCACTGGGCAGTGGCATAGTCTAGGTCACAATTCCACTCGATAAGAACTCTGATGCTTCCCCCCTGCAAAACACATTTTATTCCAGGAGAAGCATGGGATCAGATTGGCCGAGTTATTAACTGTTCAGACATTCCCAGGTCACATATTCCCTTAGCATTTCAGGTCAGTCCTCTGCCTCTTGCTCGCATCCTTGGGGAATATTGAGTCATCTTCCATACTTATATAAAAAACAAGTACCAGCAGTGCGAGGTCTCCAAAGTTCTCTCCAGCTGCCTCCACCATGTCACGGACACGGAACACAGGGCAGGAGGGGTTGAAGACTGCATCATATGTGCAGCTCTTGAAATAGCTGGGGTCAGTGGTTTGTAAAGCGTTGCACCTGAGACAGGAGAGAGGAGGGGCAGGGGTGTGGGAGGTCACGGAGCCTGGCTGTGGGACTGAAAATGGGGAGCCTCTCATTGGATTGGGCCCACCAGTGCTCCTGCATTGGTGGGGGGACAGTCAATGCCTCGCCTAAAGCCTCAGATGGAGAGAGGGTGGAGAAAAACCAGCCCAGAGGAATCAGACATGGAGTTATCCTCTATAGCATGTGCCATGGTCTTCCCTTCTGCCTCTTTGTGCTCCTTTGTTTCTTCCCAGCACCCAGCTCTAGTCAGTGCTCCAGGGCTGATAGCAGGGACAGTTCATGCCACGTCTCCTGCCATGGTACAGCAGCACAGTCAGTGTGCCTGGGGCTATGGGGCCAGTGCAGCCCTTTACTTGCCTTCTGTGAAAACTCTTTGCAAACACTAAAAGACAAAAATATTAGTTTCACTCCCAAATGAGAGCTTGGGAATGGCTGGCCTTGTCCTGCTCTCTGCAGTGCTCTACATGGGCAGATGGACACTAGTCCTCTCTCTGAGGTGTCCCCATCCCACTGCTCTTAGAGTGGCATACTCAGCACAGCTGAAGTGACCTGTGTTCACCTCAACACCTGTTCTGCCCTAAGTGCCCCAGGACCACCTGCCCTGGGTGCCACTGGCTCCACGAGCCTCAGCTCCTTAGCCCCGTGACAGGCTCAGTGCCAAGGCTGGACCAGGCTGCATGCTCAGCCCAGCTGGGAAGTGCTGTACTTACTTGGAGAAGTTAAATTTGGTGAAGTGGACAGTATTTTTTATAAAAAGAGTGAAATTCTCCGCCTCAGCCAGAAGAAGTTTCCTAGAAAACAACCACCAATGAAGTCAAGTCTTGCACAGTGGCCAAGGCCCCATTTCCTGAGCTCTGCAGTCTCTCCTGCAACCCCAGGATTTTGGCTAAAATGGACAGGTGCAAGAAATGCTCTTGGGTGAAGTCCTCTGAGTTTAACTGACCAGGAGGTCAATGTCAAAGGTCTCCCCGAGCCCAGATGCCCCTTGGGCAAGTGCAGTCAGACTCCTGGTAACACACAGGAGGGAGCCAAAGTTCCCAACACCTGCTGTATCCTCATGTGTGATTACCTGGGCAGGGTGCCATTCTCCACAGGGCACCAGCCATAGATCTCACACGTAGAATGGGTGGCATTGAATGCCAAACATTTCCCAGTTTTTATCCCTAGAAATGAGACAATACAAGACAGGCTGAGAGAGTTGGGGTTGATCACCTGGAGAAGACTTTGGGGAGACCTCAGAGCCCCTTCCAGGGCCTAAGGGGCTCCAGGAGAGCTGGAGAGGGACTTGGGACAAGGGATGGAGGGACAGAACAAGGGGGAATGGCTTCCCACTGCCAGAGGGCAGGGATAGATGGGATATTGGGAAGGAATTCTTAGCTAGGAGGGTGGTGAGACCCAGGCACAGGGTGCCCAGAAAGCTGTGGCTGCCCCTGGATCCCTGGCAGTGTCCAAGGCCAGGTTGGACAGGACTTGGAGGAGCCTGGGATAGTGGAAGGTGTCCCTGCCCATGGCAGGAGGTGGAACAGGATGAGCTTTAAGTTCCTTTTTAACCCAAACCATGTTAGGATTTTGTTTCTTTAGCAAAACACCCAGTACCATTGCCATGAACCACAGGGTTTCCCATGGGACAATCTGCATCTTCCGTGCACATCCCATCGAGGACAGAGGGGCTCTGGGAGGGACAGAGAGAAGCGCTGTCACTGCACTGTGCAGCTGCCCAAGGCCATGCTGTCACTCCCCCCGCCCCACTGCTGTGCTGCTGCTCCAGCTTCTCCAAGTGCTTCCCAAACAATCAGAGAAGAACAGTCACCAGCCTCTAGCCAGTCAGAAGAGAGGCATGTCCAATGGGGCAATCCTTCCTGCCTGTCTCCATGCTCTCCAGAGCACTTGTGTCCTGCTGCTCGGAGTCAGAGGAAGCCTCAGGAGCTACCTGAGACCTTTCAGATGGAACTGGGAATCAGCACAGAGGGGTTCAGGAGGGCCTTAATGACTGATCCCATTTAACACCTTGTAAAGTACCATAATGAACTCCCTGGGGGAGAGCTTAGTAGACCCTAAATCCAGCATAACACAAGTTTTGCAAGAGACAGGGAAAGCTTCACCCTTATTCTGGACCTACCTGATTGTCAGGAACAGTAAAATCTTATTCAAACACAGAGAGATGATGGTAGTTGGGGAAACACCACTAACACCTCCCCCAGCTACCACAGGCCATGACAGGAGTCACTAGCTCATCAGAAACCCACCTCCCCAAGCCCTGGGGGACACAGAGGCCCAAAGGCAGGTGGGGAATCCCCAGTTATGGAGTCAGAAGTGGGGGTCTGTCCAGGCCTTCCCTGGGCTGCCCTAGGACAGCCTCAGCCCCTCATTCAGGTGTAAAACCCACCAACACGATCTGAAAGAAGCAGCATCTTTGGGCTGGGTGGGGGTCTACCGAGGGGTCTGGAGTCATTATGGGATGCAGGAGAACATATGGGGATCGCACAGGGTGTTTAGGGAATGGTTTATTTAGGGGAGGAAGAGAAGGCATGGGAAGAAGGGAACTAGGTAGTCTGAAAAGGAACACAAACACTGGAACATAAAGGGATAAAAGGGTGCAAAGTCTTAAGTGCATGTATAGCTGCTGAGACAGCTCAGCTTGTGTTCGGTGCTGTCTATGGCCACAGACACACTCATCTGCCAGCACCAAATACTCTGGTCATCGAGAATATTAAGACAGCTCAAACTCCCTGCAAAGCCAAAAGCTGCCACTGCTAAATATTCAAAGTTTTCCAAATATGAATGTCATCTACAGCCCTAATGCCAGGAAATGAGGAACTCTTGGAGACCAGCACGGGGTGTAGGCTGGGACAAGCACCCACACACATCCCAGCTCTGGAATGGAATGAAATCCTCAGCTCTGTGTGTCCTTGGTTTTCACACTGCAAACCCAGCATCTAGAGGTACCCATGGCTGCCTGTGAGAACCCTGAAATGCCCTACAGCACTTGTCTTCCCCACTGTTGGGACTTCAGAGTTCTCACATCTTAAAGATGGATCATTGGTGCCATTTTCCCCAACCCAAACCCAGTGTTTCTCTTCCTCTGCAGCATTTGGCCACAGCAGGAGCTGAAGGGACCATTAGGACAATTGGTGCTTGGCTCAGGTACAAAGTGCCAGCAGTGGCTCAGCGTAAAGGACATTTTCTCCCATCTGCTGAGTGGGGTCCAGCCTGGGAGAGCTCAGCAGAGGAGCTGGCCTGACTCCAGCGTTAAAGGGAAGATTTCTCCCAGAGAACATATACCATTAAGTGTTGGCTGGCTGGAAAACCATCTAGACCTTGTGCTCCATTCCTCCTAAAAACAGGACACTAAGATGGACATCAGTCCTGCAGCAGGGAGTTATCAAGGAAACACGACACAGGTATCCATGGAGTGTGTGTCAAAGCATCCCCTTGTTCAAGGACAGCAGAAAGCCTGGAATGGTCATAAAGTGCCACCACACAAGAAGTCCAGAACTGGCGAGGCCCCATGTCCTCTGTCCTGGCCACTACAAACAGTTCTGGTAGCACACGGATACACACCTTGGCTCATGCAGGTATGAAAGAGCAAAATGCAGATGAGCTGGGAAGAGCTATGAAGCAGTGAGAATGATGGGAATTGGCTTTTGTGGGAATATAAATCTATTTTTTCCTTTTATCTGGTCTTCCACTGAGTTCCACTGAGCAGCAGGACCACTAGCTCCATCCACCACCCCTGTGAGGCCGGGCTGGGGAAGCTCCATTCACTCACCTCGGGGCAGGTGCCTTGGGCTTGCTGGATTGTGGCAATGAAATTGGTCACCAGGAAGAGCACATTTTCTCTCTGGGAAGCAAGAAGGCGCCATCAACGGGGGGTGGCACCAGGGTGGGTCCAAGGGGACGCCCTGTGACACCATGGGCGGAACAGGCAATAATGGCCTTGAGAGGGATTTGGGAGGCCAGTGGTACCCGCGGCATCCCCTTGCCAAGGTGACTGACTGCATGTGTGACCTTCCTGCCCCCGCCCAGGGCCCGGCCGTACCTGCGGGGGCCAGGTGAGATCCGCAGCGTCCCAGAGCCGCCGGCCCGCGGCCTCGGCGGCCGCCGCCCCCTTCACCTTGGTGACCACGGCGACATGCGGGGCCACATCGCGCTCCTGGTATCCCTTCTGCACCAGCAGCACCCACCTGCGGAGGGGCGGGGGGCTCTGAGGAACCCCCGCCGGGCCCGAGGGATGGGGGTGTGTCCCTACCCCAGCAGGGACCGGCCACCCCCGAGGGCAGGGTCCCCACCCCAGCGGGAACCGGCCACCCCCGAAGGCAGGGTCCCTACCCCAGCGGGAACCGGCCACCCCCGAGGGCAGGGTCCCTACCCCAGCAGGTAGCCAAGCGCGCTCAGCTGCAGCAGCCGGTGCAGCAGCCCCACCCGTTGGTTCCGCGTCAGCGAGAACTTGGCAGTCTTGTAGTCGAGCAGGGACCCGCAGGGTGGGCCCGGCATGGCGGCACGGGGGGGGAAAAGCGGCACCAGGGGGTGGCGGCACTAAGGGGAAAGGCGGGCACGCTGAGAAAGGCGCACCAGGGAGGGAAAGGCGGGCACGGGGTGTAGCGGGCACGGGGTATAGCGGTCCCCGGGCCGGCGGTCGCGGTCACTGCACCTCCGGCACCGCCCGCGCTCCCCGCCACAGCCCGGCCCCGCCCCTCGAGTGCCCGCCCCGCCCCTCCCCGTTGCCATGGCGGCGGCGGAGGGCGGCGGGAGCCTCGGCCCGCAGCCTCGGCACCGCGGCGGGTGAGGGTCACAGCGGCTGCGGGGTCTTTCACACAGCCGGGTGAGCCTCTGCCGCCCCGAGCCGCGGGCCCTCCCCACAACGAGAATCACAGAATGGTTTGGGTGGGAAGGGACCTCAAAGCCCATCCAGTGCCACCCCTGCCCTCAAAGCCCATCCAGTGCCACCCCCTGCCATGGCAGGGACACCTTCCACTGTCCCAGGCTGCTCCAAGCCCCATCCAACCTGGCCTTGGACACTGCCAGGGATCCAGGGGCAGCCACAGCGTCTCTGGGCACCCTGTGCCTGGGCCTCCCCACCCTCCCAGGGAACAATTCCTTCCCAATATCCCATCTATCCCTGCCCTCTGGCACTGGGAAGCCATTCCCTGTGTCCTGTCCCTCCATCCCTTGGCCCAAGTCCCTCTCCAGCTCTCCTGGAGCCCCTTTAGGCCCTGGAAGGGGCTCTGAGGTCTCCCCAAAGTCTTCTCCAGGTGAACACCCCCAGCCTGTGGTAAACCAGCACAGCCCCCCCTGACCAAGGGATGGGCAATTTGTTTTTCCCACTAATGAAAATGATGTCACTCATCTGGGTGTTGGAGCAGCCCAAGTTTTACATCAAGGATATGCCAAGGGCCCTTTCCAGCCTGTCCTGCTGGAGGTTTGGAGACCAACCAGAGCCCGGGGTTCACCACATGTGATGTGATGTTGGCCAGCAGTGGGGATTTGCTAGCAGACTGCTTTGAAGTGCTCAGGAACCAGAATAATCTCCTTCTCTGGGTGCAGGTGGGAGGATGGGATGTGTAAATGGGTCAGTACACCTCTTGCCCCTTGGGTTGAGAATTTTTCCTTTGTGTGATCTCCCCTGGAGTACTCCACATTTTTACATTAATATTTTTAGGAAGAAATGATACACCTTCTGTATATTCATGTCAGGTAGTCCCACCCAAAGCCTCTTTCAGCAGGCACAGCATTTTAGAAATGTGTAGTTTGGACCATAAAAGAGTACAGTATTTCCTACTCGTTTTTGATGATAAACCTTCTTGTTTTGTAAAGTTTATTTTGTATAGAATAGTTCTTTGAGGTCCCTTCCAATTAATTTTCTTGTCTCTGATATCTGTGGATGGAGAAAATAATTTGATTTTGTAGTGTCTGTTGTATAATCACACAGTCAGGGCCATGCTTCTGTTTAACTGTAAATATTTTTGAAATTAGAATTGCCTCTGACAGAGAGGAGGATACTTGGGGCAATACAGGCTTAAATGTTGAATTCAGGCTTCAGAGCACCTGTGAGTAAACTAGAGGGGCACTCACTCTAGGTGTAGTTACAGGCTGCAGGCAAAAGTGATGCCCAGGAAGGTACATTGTTGGGCACAGTAGGCTACAACCTTTTCCTCTACATCGTGAATAGTGACAGCAGAAGTATTTTTCATCATTTTAATGGAAAGATAAATTAATCCTTTAAAAACATAATGAATTATCTCCAACTGTATCCAGTGTTTGTTTTCCTGGCAAAGCTTGAAATGATTTTTGAAGGGGAATCTTGTACTTATGTACACCCATGTCAGCCTGTGTTTGGGGACTCTCTTTGATGGTCTTGTGGGTGTCAGCCTTGTTCCTGCTCTTTTCTTTCGGCTCCTGACTTTAAGCAGCTGTTATGTAATTTCACATCCCTGCATTCACAGCACTCCTGTGATGCCACCCAGTTACTGCTCTCTGGGCCTTCATCTACACTGGTGAAGTGAGTGAAGGCTCACTTGGGCTGGGCTCAAGCCCTCCGTCCTTTCCTCTGCACTCTCCACTTGTGCACGACATTTCTTGTGACATCATCACTCATCCCTAGCCTTCCAACCTTTAGGTTCCTTTCTACATGTTCCTGGCACAGGCTTCACCTTCTCCATCTACAGCTGTCCTTGGGCATCCCCAGCTGTGTGTATCTCCAGGATGAAGATTCATAGATCTCCCTACTCCTGGTCTCACCCTGCAGCTTTACTCCAAATCCCCCTGCTTCCAGCACTGCTTTGATGGGTACACACTCAGAAAGGCAGATACTGAATTTTTTCTCTGCCACGCCACATCCCATGCTGTGTACCAGATCCATGTTCTCCCTGGGTAGTGTCTTTCATGCAAAATTCAATATCCATTCCTTCCACTGCTTTACAACCCTCAGTCCTCACACATCTCACCTGCTATAGCCTCCTCCTTGAACATCCTTGATGTCTTCAGTGGGCTTCTCTGGCTCACAGGAGAGTAAACAACCATAATCCTCACCATTTCTGGCCTCCAGGAACATCCCACCCATCCATCTGGTTCCTTCCCAGTTCCATGCTGCTTTTTTTCCTTGCGTTTACCTTCGAAGGCTGCAGTGGCTGCTTGTCACCACCCCTGTCCTCCTCACCTCCTGTTCCTTTTACAGTCCAACAGTTCTCCTCAGCTGTCTGGTCTTCAGGCCTGGACACGGTTTCCTTTTCATTGGTGCTGGTTGACACCCTCATTTTTTTCCTGCCCCATTGGAAACTCACAGAACACTTGCTGAGCAAATCTATTCTGATTTCCAGCAGCTCTGGGAGGGTTCCAGGTCCGGGAGGCTGTGGGAGCTCCCTGGCTGCTTGGTGTCGGCTTTCGGGCTCCACCAGCTGGAGAATGATCGGGGCAGTCACAACTGCACTGTGAGCACCAGCCCCTGGCTTTGTCACGGTGGTTGGATTTTCAGGCCCTCTTTGCTGTCTTGGCAACCTGAGGTCAAAGAACACAGATGTTTCACTGTCTGGCAGCTTCTGCTATGGGCTTGTGGTAAATGAGGTAGAAAAAGAAATTGTATGTTGTGGTTTTAATTACCTAGAGGTGATACAGACAGTTGCAGAGAAGTACATGAACTAACCCAAGCTTCCTTTTAACTCTTAAACTGTTTGGTTTCATGTATTTTTTCTTAGGGGAGATTTTTGGAATGGCCATAGGAAAAAACATTGGATTAAACTTAAAATCAGGTGAAACCATTTCCATAGCCAAGGGCAGCTGCCTCGGCCAAAGGCTTGGAACTTGAATTGTTTTCACTCCTGTTCTTAAACTGTGAGAGCTCCCATGAAGCTGAAATGCTGTTGGCCTTGTGCCTGTGCCTGTCCAAGAGTCATCTATGACCTGGGGTCACACAGACCTTGGAACTAAGAGTGAAAAATCATCCAGTATCTATGGACATATCACATATGTTTTCATTTCTCTTTTTTTAGTTTTTCCCTTTTTAGAGTCAAAATTACTATAATGAATGTTTTGAATGGTTTAATTTAATTTCTGATTGATAAATCAATAGAAATATTGTTTTATAGTCTGTATATTGTTTTTATTCTGCTAAAATTTTACTCATCAAAATAAAAACCGGTTCTTCCAGCCTCTGAGGCTGAAAGGGACCACATGGTGGTGGTTAGTGGTGAGCCGGCAGTGCTGGGTTAATGGTCTTAGAGGTCTTTTCCAACCTAAATGATTCTGTGATTCTATAAAGTTTATCTTCTTTATTTGAAAGTAATTCTATGATTTACCTAGTGGGATCTGTCCTATAAATGTGCAAATCATTTTACAGTTACGTCTCTAATAAATTAAGCCTGTGCTTTGGTCTCAGGACTGTCTGTCCAAACCATTTGCATGTTGTAAATATGGGCTGCAGTCTTTAAATCTGGGCTGTCTCTAAAAACATCAGAACCATCCTGACACCCCTTCAATCTCCAGATGGAAACTTTGTGTATTGAAGGCAGAAGCTTTATGGGACTTGATTTAAATCAGTGTAAGTACTTATATTTTAAAATTTTTTATCACCATTTATTGCTTCTGTTATGTCCTTTGCCCCTAGCCCTTCCTGTGCTAGGGGAAGAAGAGATGCAAATTAAAATCCTATGAAACAATACACCCCTGTCACAGGCTTCACCTTCTCCATCATAACTCTGTCCTTATTCACCAGCTGGACAAGATCCACTTGCCTGTGTTTTGACACACATGGATTTGTTTGTCACTGGAGTCAGAGCTGAGTGGTTTTAGGCTCAATAAACCTATCAACAAACCTTTTGGGAACCTAAACACACCCGGTGAGCCAGCAGTGTTACACCGGGCAATGTCACTGGGATAGGGACCTTGAGCATCCCATTGTCCTGTGGGTTTGATGAGGTGGCTGAGGGACATGGAGCACAAGCCTGCCCTGTGCCCAGGTGGGATCTGCCTTCCTGGAGGGCTGCCAGGAGAAGCGGGAGCAGGCAGCCAGAGCTGGCCTGGAAGTTTGTGTGGGAAGTTGAAGGGATTTGCTGTGTTTTGGCAGCTGCTGCCAAAGGTTGTGAGGAATTAACATGTAGGGAGTTACTCTGAGAACTGTAGTTCTGTTGTACTGAAATACCAGTTATTCCTGATTTACCTGCTGATCTCCCCAGCTGGAATCACTGTTCCTCTTTCCTCAAACTCAGTTGTGTTCTCTCTCTGTTGGGAACCAATCTTGGAATAACTCACCAGAAGACTTGTTGAATCCCTATTCACAAGGGATTCAATGGTTCTAGTACTGAGCCTTTGTTTGTGTGCCCAAGTGTCAATTCCATATTGTTCCTTTTCGTTTTCTTTGCAAAAGTGCCAGATAGCAGTTGGATGCATCATGAAGGTGTTACAGCACACCAGCACTGCTGCCTCTTTCCAGGTCCTGTCCCAGTCAGAGCACAGGGGTTACACAAATCCACACTGATTACCACTAATTGTATTTTTCCACAATTCTTGAGTGGCCTTTGTTCAGTGGCCTTTTGAAGCCTTGACTGTCCTCGTCCCCCATCACCTTTTGGAAGGATCTGCCAGCTTGTTTTGCTGCAGCGCTCTGGGACTGCTCCAGCTGCCTGTTTCTGGAAAATGAGCATTACTACTCCAGGGAAGCTCACTGCCTGATTCCACGTAGAACTTCTCTGGTGTAAGTTACACAGGTGATCCCAAAGTTCTAGCTGTAGCAGCTACTAACTCTGGAGGCAGGGCTGGGCCGTGGAGCCTTCAGGGTGGCTCCAGCTGCTCCCCCCCATGCAGAAAAGGGGTTTTTGTGTTTTATAAGTATTTTTCTTGAGCACTTTCATCTCCTTTAGGATATCGAGTGTGCTGCCATGCCCAGAGGTGCATTGGCTCTTGCCCCAGCAAGGATTGGAGCCCCCAGTGCTGCCCTAGAACGCTTCCAGCCTAGCAAGAGAAGTGTGGGATCATGAGAAATCAGCTGTCCTGGCTCCAGAGGAGCTGCTTGCTGCAGCTCCTTCCTGCCAGCATCTGACAGACGTTTCACCACCTCAGGCCAAGCTGTCATTGCTTCAGGAAGCATTTCTGGTCTGCCTAAATCTCCATCATGGCAGTTTCAGTCCACTGCTTCATTCCATGTCTCCTGTGCCTGTGGGCAAGATTTATTCTCCTTTTATAGAATCTGTAAGGTAGGAAAAAACCTCTGAGATCATTGAGGCTGGCAGCTGCACTTCTGTGTCTGTGTGGTGTGTTACACGTGGGACAATATCCGTTTCCTCCCTTGCTCCCAAAGCAGATGAAGGGGATGCACCTGGTGTTGGAATGGAGCCTCTGCCACAGGGACAGGGCCGTGCCGTTTGTGCCCTCGCTTACACAGCTCATTGGAAAGTGCTGAGACAGGGAAGAGCTGTGGCTGCAGGGACTGCTGAGACACAGCACAAACACTCCTGGAATGACCTGGGGATCTGTGTGCCAGCCCATCGTGCAGGGATGAGGGGACAACAAGACCACCCTGCTCTGTGCCATCTTTTAAAGCCCTGCCATTCCCCGGCCGGTGGTAGGAGCAGATACAGCACTGCTGGCATCCTGGAATGCTGCGTGATGCTTACCTCATCCTCAGGCTGTGTCTGCAGGAGGAGGAGGGGAGCATGGCAGGATAATGAGAGGATTACTTACAGCCAGCCTCCCCGAGCCCTGCAGCTCATCTGTGCTGCTCTCAGAGTCGGGGGGGGGAGTGGGGAGGGATAATTAAGGAACATGACGTTGGGAAGTGATTTAATTAGGACATGGAGCTGCTCTCTCCTGGGTGCAACCCACCACCCCCTTCCAGGGCCTGGGGCTCCCCTTTTCCTCCCTCCAGCATGGACAGGGCTCAGCTATGCAAGCAGCTGCTTATTCCAGTTATTAAACTGTGCATCTGTGACTCCTGCTCCCCTGTGCTTCCCCAAGCAGGAGCCCAGCAATCCCTGTGGGTTCCACTGCCCAGAGATCCCTGTAAGAGCTCCCACAGCCCAGAGATCTCTGCAGCTCTCACAGCTCCCATCCCCGGGGCTGCACGGGCAGTAGCAGTGATCCTGTGCCCTGAAGCCTCCAAAATCATCACTGGCTCAGTCCTTGTGTCCATCCCTGGAGCATCCCTGGAGCTGCACCTGAGGCTAAGGTCCACAGGCTCGGTTACTCATTGCCATTTAAACGGGGTGGATGGCAGCCCCAGCACTGATTTTCTCTCTAGTACAAATCCCATGTTATTCTCCTCTGGATTGGCATTTCTCCTTGTCCTGCTGCACCTGCCTTATGGGAACTGTCCTCCCAGGGCACAACAAACCAGCACTGCCCTGCCAGCTACTCTCCCAGTCCTCCCAGCCCAGCAGCGTCACTGGAGAGGCTCAGCCAGCCCTGCCTGCTGCCTGCCCACTCCCATGCTGTCTGCAGGGATTATCATCCAGGACTCACATTAACCCTCTTAGCCCAGCCTGGAGCACGTGTGCCAGAGCTGCTTCTGCCCCATGGCCCATAAAGCCCTTCCCAGTTCCTGGAACCCCAGCACTGGCCACTCCAGCACTGACCCACATACCTCCCTGCAGCTCTGAAAATAGATTGATTTCCTGCAGCCTGATTACACCATTGCCATAGCTCCCAGAAAATAGAGGATTTTATTTATATTTTTAAGCTAATTTGGAGAAGGATACTGCTCTGGAAAACAGGTGTATGCTCAGCCACAGGGAAGCAGCAAGCAGCTGCTCCTGGAGCTCCATGAAACAGGGCTCTGGGAGCCGCACATGGGAATAGTTTTGTTTTACATCTCTTTGGAATAGAGGGTATGGATGGGGGAGCCAGTGTTTTCTCTTACAATTACAGGCTGCCATCTTAAAGCCCTGCTGATGCTGTTTTGTTTGGATTTTTTTTTTCTCTGCTGATAAAATTTTCAAAACCAAATTCCTGTAGAAGGGCTGTCTGTGTGCCAGTGGCTGCTGTCATCCCCCTTTTTTTCTGTGTGCATTAATGAGTAGTCAATTATAAATCAATTATTACATGTTCTGTGCAGAGCATGTTACTGCTGTACGATGGTGCATGACACATGAACTGACCAATTTGGTAATCCTATTTAAAAAAAAAAACCCACAAGTGTGCTCGAGAGGCCCCACTGGCCTCTCAGGCGCCCGAGAATTACACTTCAATCCTTTAATACCCTGCTGGCTGCATCCCCAGCACCCCCTGCTCTGCTGGGGAGGACCCTGTGCTTTTTGTGCCACAGCCTAACAGGAGTTTCTGTGCATTTTTAGAAATTAATGTTTTTAAATAGATTAAATATCAATGGTTACGAGGCTCATTCAATAACTCTTTGGTCTTTTGCAGCTTAAAAGGCTGAGACCCCTGCTAGGAGAACTGAGAGATGTGACTGCCATCAACTTTCCTCCACAGGGGAACATAAAAGTCACCCTCAGCCCATCCCTCTCTGTGAGGACTTTCCTGCCCTTTCCCAGCCCTGCGCTGGGCTCCCTTCTCTTCCTGTGTCCCTGTGGATCTTTTTATTCGCCTTTGTCCTGCTGACAATGGATTTATTATTGAGATTAAAGCTGAGTCCTTAAGGAGAGTTCAGCCTCCCCAGGTGCTTGTTGAACACTTGCTTTTTAATGAACAAGGACTCTGTTACCTCAGGAAGGACATTTCTCTACAAAACAGCAGTGTGAGAATGGGGGTATCCGTGGGTTATCCTTTAATTCCCATTAATTGCACAAGTTCTCCCATGCTTTGACTCCTAACCTTGGGCAGCTTTAGTGACCTTGCCCTGGTGCTGCTCAGCACTGTCCTCGCTGCTCACAGGGGGGTTCAGTCCCATCTGGGTCAGTATCATGGTGTTTGTGTACTGTGAGGCTCAAGTCCCAGCCTGCCCCAGCCCCATGGGGTCCTGCTTTCTATGGGTCTGGCTGGAGCTTGTCCTTGTGACTGGAACCCTGGTGGCAGCAGCGCAGCACTGGGCAGCACAACGCTCCCTTTCCCCACTTTCTGGGGGGGCTTTCCTGAGCATCGACTGGGGAGCAGCTTCCCACCTTGAGTCTTGGGGACGCAGAGATCACAACAAGCCAGAGCCATTGCAGAAACAGTGTTTATGAGGATGACCAAATCAGCCCGTTGCTCACAAGCCACGACACAGAGGTGCCAACCGGGGCCACAGCTCCGGTGGCGGCAGCGCGGGGACGAGGCGAGACATGGAGCAGTGCTGGCAGACAGAGGGGTTCACTGGAGCCAGCGTATCCTACTGAGGGTCCCCACAGCCTCTCTAAGGCCCCCCAGGGACCAGCCAGCGAGAAGTAATGGAACAGTTTGCCCACGGTCCCCAGCTCCTTGCAGCGTGCAAAGGATGAGGATGCAGCAGGGTGTCCATGCTGCAAGGCCTGTCAGGTTGGCAACCTCACACTTGACTGACTTCCAAAACATGCTGAAACCCTCTTCCCTTCCACTTTAGGCTTCCCATGGGCAAAACAGCCAGGGGTGGCTGCAGCAGTGCTGCTGGGGTGACATGACACCCTTGCAGCTGGGGTGACCCCAAAGGACAGGGATGATTGCTGAGGAGGGGGCAATACTGAAAAGCACCTGCTGAGCCTGTCCCAAGCCCCAGAGAGCCTGGAAGGGGCATCACGCAGGGCTGAGCCCCCCATGGTGGGGCAGGTGGTGCTGCTAGGGTGCAGGAGAAGTGGGGAGCTGGCTCCAGGCAGATCAGCCCAGGATGCTGCTGGGGACCTCCAGGGACAAGGCAATGTACCTGGGGTCCTGAGCACCCATACCCCACTCAGGGCTGGGGCAGGAGCCTGGCCATGACATTATCTTCCAGCAGGCATGGCCCCCAGCCCACCCTCAGACAGCCAGCTCCAGTGGCTGGGAAGATGCAGCTGGGCTTCCTCCACTGGCTTTCTTGGGGTGCCTGCCCAACCACCCACTCTGGCCATATTCCTTCTCCATGTAATGTGTCCAGCTGCCCCTCAGCCCCCTCAGCCCCAGCCTTTGAGGAGATCAGCCCTGGGGATAGGGATGGCAGGGGTGCCTGTGGGGATGCATGATTGGCCCCTGCCTCCTTCTGAAGGGGACTCTGCAGGAGGCAGGGGGGCTGCAGTCAGGACGAGAGTCAGAATGCGCAGCACTGGGCTGCCTGTCCCAGTCCCTGGGGAACCTCTGCATCCCCAGCTGCACAGATGTGCTGTCAGACAGAAGATGTGCTGGACAGTGCTGTAGACAGGATATGCTTGGGGAGAGGTGAGGAGGACGTGGCTCCTCAAGAGCAGGGCAGGCACTGGGCTGAGACCCAGCTCCCGAGTGCAGGGGATGAGGAGGGAAGCAGCCAGCCCCTCCACGCTCTGTCAGAAGCGCATGGGGAAGGGTGAGCATCCTCATCCTCTCCAGATAGAGCCCCACACCCGGGGCAGCCCCAGTGGCTCTGCTGTCGGAGGGACCAGGAGGAGGGGGGTGGGTCTCTGGCCTCACTGTGGGAGGGGATTCCGACGGTCCCATCTCCAGGTTGACGCCCCCGTTCCCAGGGGTGTCATCTCTTGCAGTCATCGATGTCGGTGTCTGGCAGCCCGGTGGCAGGCTGGGAGCTGGGCTGCACTGCCTGCACCCTCTCCTCCAGGCTGCTGCCCGGGAACACCACGTAGCGGGCGCTGACACGCTGGGGCTGCAGCTCCCGCAGGTTCTCCTTGCTGTGCCAGATGCCGTAGCCGAAGTAGACGAGCAGACCTGCAGCGGGGACAGGGACAGCTCCAGCACAGCCTGGCTGCTGGCACCGTCATGGCTGGCATCACAGCACAATGGGGCATGGATGTGGCTGGCAACCCGATGGAGCCACAAGCCAAAGCACCGTGGGGGCTTAACTGAGCTGCTTGCAGAAGGAAAAGAGTCCTGCAGCATGTTAAGAGCAAGGGGAGCACCCTCAGTCCCTGGGAAAGGGAAGGACTTCCTCAGGAGCAGGGGGTGGTTCTGGCCCAGGGCTTGAAGGAGGATCTGAACTTCAACAGGGACAAACTGTAATGTTCCTGGAAACAGAGAGGCTCAGGAGATGCTGGGAGACCTCAGCTTGCATCTCCAAAGGGGAACCAGAGGCAGAAAGGGGCAGGATATGCTTTATAGACCCGTAAGTGGAGGAGAGGAGCTACCAAAGCAGCTGGAGGGTGCCAAGACAAGCCCTGTTCCCCCTCCCCAGAGAAGCCGTGGGAGCACTCACCTAAGAGGAGCCAGATGGCGAAGCGGAGCCACGTCATGTAACTGAGCTTCAGCATCAGGTAGATGTTGAGGATGATGCTCAGCGCTGGGGATAGAGGTACCAGGGGGATCTGCAGGAGAAAAGGAGATGGCAGGGGTGAGACCTGCAGGACCACATTCCCCATCTTTAAAATCATAGGGACAAAAGACAGCACTGGCAAATGTGTGGGACACAGGGACTGTCATCTTGAGATTTCTAAAAGTGGCACTTTTTTTTTAAGGAAAAGGAACAATGGAGTCAGGAGCTGGGAGCCAGGCTGGCAGGGTGGGCACAGGCATCATCATGAGGACCAAACAAGCTCCTGGCATGATCCCGAGCCAACGTGGTCCTTGCTGGAGGAGCCAGGGCAGGGGCATGGCAGGGAAGTGGTGTCACCACTGGTGTTTCGAAGCTGCACTGACCACATCAGGGCTCAGGTGGGCTGAAAACAGGAGAGAGGGAGCACAAGAGGCATAGAAGTGGATTGGAGGCTGAAAATGAGCTCCATCACATAGCTGAAGGGCAGCCAAAGTAAAGAGCTGGGGCAGGAGAGGAGCGGAGGAGTTGCGAGATGCAGAGAAGGGAGCCCAAGGTGAACAGGAGTGATCCCTGGGTCCCACGGGATGGACACAGAACTGCTGGGGATGTCCCCTCCTGGGGACCTGTGGCCACACAGAGTAACAGGCAGAGGCACCAACACTCCCCACACCCAGTGTCCACAAACCCCCTCTTCCTCCTCCCCACCCTCCTCCTCCTTCAGCAGTTGTGGTGCTTTCAACAAAATGCTATGCCTGGGAGCCCTGCAGGTCCATCAGAGCTGTTCCCACCTCCCCTCACCCCTGCAGTGGATTCCCTGCCTGGGCCTTGGACATACCTGGAAGGTCTGGGTGCTGTGCTGTTGCTCGTGCACCCAAATGAGGAGGAGGCTGAGCAGGAAGCCCAGACTGAAGAGGACCAGTAGCAGGGAGTAGCTCCAGGTGGGCAGGTGGAGGTGGGTGTTGCCAAACACCAAGATGGAGCAGAGGCAGATGGCAGACACCATCAGGGTCACCACGGCCACTGTGACCACCTCACCCGGGTAGAAGTCGCTGAGGAACTCCAGGTAGGGCTCAAATGCTGCCTTCAGCTGCCCCGGCTCCCGCTGCTCTTTGCTCTTGTCCCTGTCCACCAGCTGCAGCTTGTCGGAGAAGGACTCATACTCCTTCAGCTCACTGCTGGACGGGCCCTCATGGGGCTCGGGGTTGGGCCGGCCGCCAGCCACTGGCACGGGGACATCCCCCTTCTGCTGCTGGAAGCGCAGGACGATGATGCTTGCAGCCACGAAGGTGTAGGCCAGCAGTGTGCCGATGGACAGGAACTGCACCAGAGCCTCCAGGTCAAAGACGAGGGCCAGCAGGGCCATGAGCAGCCCGAAGACCACGATGCCAACAACGGGCACCTGTGTGCGGGGGTGCACTCGGGAGAAGACCTGAAAGAAGAGCCCATCCTCGGCCATGGCATAGACAATGCGTGGCAGGGAGAAGAGGTTGCTCAACAGAACTGTGTTCATTGCTGAGGGATGGACAGAAGAATGGAGACCCTCATCAGACCCAAACCCAAACTGGGGGCTGTTCCCAGCCCCCAAGGTGGGCGGGGGTGGGCAGCTCCCTCCCGCCACTGCCTGTACTCACCACAAATGGAGCCGGCGGCCACCAGAAACCCTGCCCAGGCATAGCCCCTCCTGTAGAATGCATCAGCCAGGGCAGACTCAGGGTCCAGCGTGTGCCAGGGCACCATCAGCGTCAGCACAACTGACACCAGGATGTAGGCACCGGTGGCCAGCCCCAAGGAGAAAGCGATGGCCCTGGGGACAGCTCTCTGCGGGTTCCTGGCCTCTTCGCTGGAGGCTGCGATGACATCAAAGCCCACAAAGGCATAGAAGCAGGTGGCTGTGCCAGCCATGATGCCCGACAGCCCGTACGGGGCAAAGCCACCCTCCTGGGTGCTCCAGTTCTTGGGCTGTGCGAGGACAAAGCCCATAATGAGGATGAAGAGGATGACGCCCATGCTGATGGCTGAGAAGACGTGGTTGAGCCAGGAGGACACTTTGGCCCCAAAGGAGATGAAGGTGGTGGCTACCAGCAGGATGGCAGCCGCCAGGAAGTCTGGATAGTGGGCCAGGAATGGCACCTGCCAGGCACCCACGTGGGTCTCGGTGAAGTTCTTGATCTTGTGGTTAAAGATGGAGTCCAGATAGCCACTCCAGGCCCTGGCCACCGCAGCCCCCCCAATCATATACTCCAGCAGCACGTTCCAGCCGATGAGGAAAGCCCAGATTTCACCCACGGACACGTAGGTGAACATATAGGCAGAGCCTGTCTTGGGCACACGGGCTCCGAACTCGGCGTAGCAGAGAGCAGCCAGGAGAGAGGCAAAGCCGGCAATGATGAAGGAGACGATGACGGCGGGGCCGGCGATCTCCTTGGCCACCGTGCCTGTGAGGACGTACAGCCCAGAGCCCACCATGCCCCCGATGCCCAGCAGCGTCAAGTCAATGGTGGAAAGGCATCTGTTGAAGGATGTCTCCATCATGTCGTCCTCCAGAGTCTTCACTCTGTTGAGTTTCTGGCAGAAGCGGGTCAGGTCGGTGGAGCGGGGCAGCCATCTCGCCATCCTGGAGGCAGAGGGCCCTGCCCTCGGCAAAGTGAGGGGTCCTCCGCAGCAAGACCCTGCCTGGAGACCTGGTAGAGGGGCAGAAAGGGTGAGCATTCCCTTGGCAGTGAGGTATCAGGTGCTGGGGACAGGGTGGAAAAGCCACCAGGGCACATTTCAGGTGTCCCTGGCTCCTCAGCCAGCATGGAGCTCAGCACAGAGTGTGTCCTCCTCCATGGGTGGCACAGGACAGGGACATGTGCCTGTGTGCCAGGTGGCAGGCAAACCGCAGCGCTCCCAGGGCAGCATCTCCCCATTAAAGCCCAAACCAGTCTGCTCTGGCTCTGATGAAGGTTTCCTTGGTGCTTCCTCTCCACCTTACCCAACATCTACCTGAACTTCACCCTGCTGTGCCAGGACCCCACCACAGGGGCATGCAGCATCTCCCTGCTCCCAGGATCCTGCTACTTCCCCAGGGAAAGCTCAGGCATGATGCAGAGGCTGCAGCAGAAGTCCAGAGCAGTTCCTGCAAGGACATGGGAGTTCCCAGCCACACCAAGAAACAGCCAGTGCCAGGGACCAGCCATGCTGGCAGCTGCCATGGTGACAGTGGGAGGACACAGCGCTGGGGACCTTCAGGTGCCGCTTCCCATCTGCTCCATGGGGTGATTGGTGACTCTGGGGACATTCTCCCCTCCCAGCTGCCTTCTTTCCTGTGCCAGAAGCCCCACACCTACGTAAACAACGTGTCCTGCTCGGAGGGCTGTTGCAGCCCCGCTCCAGGGTCCACCTCTCAGAGGCCAAAAGGTCCTGGAAAGGCCACTGGGAGATGACGGAATGACAGGGCCAGTGATGGCCCACGAGGACAAGGGGCACAATCCGTGCTGGCTGAGACGCCCGTCCTTGCACACCCGGGTCCCAGCGACTGGAGGCGGATTGGCGTTCTGGGGTCTCCAATCCCAGCACACGCAACAGGCGCAGCTGGGAGGATGCGGAGCTCAGCGCCCACTGGACACGGAGCATCCCCGGAGTTCGGGGGGTGGCCGAGAGTGGGGACCCCCGGACCGAGGAGGGTGTGTGGGGGTTCCGGAATCATCCCGGGCGGGGAAAGGCGATAGTTTCGCCCATGCTCAGCCCCGCCACGATGCCGGTTCCGGGCGGCGCCGAGCCCCGGCCCCGATCCCGGCAGCGCTCCCCCGGGACGCTCCCCACAGTGCCAGTCCCAGCCCGGCTTCCGGTCCCAGGAGTTGTCGCTCACCTGCGAGGGTGGCCGGGGGCCCTGCACCGACCCCGGCCTCACCTGCTCCGCGCCGCCGCCGCCGCCGCCGCTCGGCTCCGCCTCCTCGGGCTCGNGGGCCGGGCGAGGCTCCATCCCCAGGGGTGTCTGCCCGGAGCGGGGAGCAGAGGTTGGGGGGTCCTGCACCCTCAGCCCCAGCGAGGGGCAGACACGTGGGGGGTCCCCACGGCCCCAGGGTGAGCATCCCCCCGGGAGTGTGTGCGCGGCTGGAGCCGCACGGAAACGGGATACAGGGTGGTCATGGAGATATTCCAAAGGCTGGAGCCCTGGGCTGCTCTGGAGACAGACTAGGAGAGCTGAGGGTGTTCACATGGAGAGGAGAAGGCTCCAGGAAGACGTTAGAGCCCCTTCCAGGGCCTAAAGGGGTTCCAAGAGAGCTGGAGAGGGACTTGGGAAAAGGACCTGGAGTGACAGGCTTACCACTGCCAATAGATGGGATATTGGGAAGGAATTGTTCCCTGGGAGGGTGGGGAGGCCCTGGCACAGGGTGCCCAGAGAAGCTGTGGCTGCCCCTGGATCCCTGGAAGTGTCCAAGTCCAGGTTGGATGGGGCTAGGAGCAACCTGGGATAGTGGAAGGTGTTCCTGCTCATGAGTTTCTAATCCAAGGTCCCTTCTAACCCAAACTACTCTGTGATTCTATGATGGAGCAGTTATCCCAAATCCCATCCACTGGATGCAGTTCTGGATGGAGCAAAGGGCTGAGACCCTGCTCCTCTGCCTCTACTCCCTCTGCTCTGGAGCTGCTGCCTGAAGGACAGGCACCTCCTCTGTGCTCAGGTGTTTGTCATGGAGAAACTGAGGGATGGGGAAAGGTGCTGGAGGGGGAGCTCCTGAACAGGCCCTTCCAGCTCATAGACCTCCTACCAGGCCATGGCCTGGGCAAGAGCACAAAACCTGAGCAAAAGCCTGTGGTGCTTCCACCCGGCTCTGCAGAGCAGTGAAGGGGAATCACCTCTGTCCATCTCTAAGTCAAAAGGTGTTTCTTTTCCAGAAGTGCTTCACCTCCTCTTGAACCAACACAAACCTTCTGTCTCTCCAGCCCCCTGGGGCAGGATTTTCCCAAGCAGTCACCCATCCCACCCAAACCTGCCTGTTACAGGTGCCCTGCAATGCTCCTGCTCCTGTATTTCTAGAGAGTGGAGTCCCCCTCTATGTCACTCACTGGAATTTTATCTCCAGCCTGCCCCCTCTTATGCCCTTTGTCAAAAATAAAGGAGTCCAGCTCAGCTGAAAGATGTCCCAGATCCCTGGTGTCCCTGGGGCCTTTGCAGAGGTTGTTCCATCCCTACTATGCCTTTGTCAGGATAAAGGGATTTGCATTTAGGTGCTTCATGGCAGCAACACATTTTTCATTTTCTTCTCTGATCCCCTTCTCATGACTCACCTAATTTTCTGATGGCACCTGAGCACTTAAGCTGACATTTTCATGGACCCACCAGTCATCACCCCAAATGTCATCCTCAAGTTGCACCCACAACTCAGAGCCCACTGTGCAACACTTGAATACATTTACCTTTATCCACACTGAATCAACCTCCTTATATGGAGGGGACCTCACTCTCCTCCTCAACAGCCCAAAATATAGGAAAAGGAAGGAGAAAACAGGACTTGTCCCTTCCTGCCACCCATCACTCGCCTTCCACCACCTCCTGGGTGAACATGGGGCTGGCATGGAGCCATAGCTCTCACATCAGCCACCTTGCACCTGAACAGAGAACTTGATCCTTCAGTTGCATCCCCTCTCCATGTCACTTCTGGCACACATGGAGCTCTGGACAGGCACTTTCAGTCCAGCTCTGTGGATGGCTGAAGCCAAACACATGTTCCTGGGACATTGGTTGAGAGTTCTGGGGCTGCACAGGTCACTGAACCAAGGAGCTGAGACAGCCAAAGCCCAGCAGAACTTCCAGCCCTTTTGGATCGCTCTCACCAGGTCTGCCCTGTGTTACCAGCAGTACCATAGCTGCAGTGGCTGGGGCAATGCTGTGGGATTGTGTCACTCTCTGGTGACACAGTGACACTTGCTTGGAAAAATATCAGTATCCTCCATGTTGTACTATCCAGTTTCAGGGGGCTGAGCAAGCGTTCCTCTGCTGAAATCCTACTGACCTGATCACAAGCCATCCCAGGGGCTTTGTTCCCTTAGGGTAACCTTCCCCACCAGCTACCCACATCTGACTCCCTGCAGCTCTCCACCTTGGCCTTTCTGAAACCCAATCTGACAACAGGCATGGAAAATTTCAGCTTGGATCTGATCAGCTGCCTGGCAGAGCCATCTGCAAACAGAGGGTGGAAGCAGGAAGCCTAAGAGCTGCTGTTGTCATGGCAGTGCCAGAACAGCCCCCATGATCCCTGGCACCGGCTCTCCTTGGAGAGACAGCAGCAATTCTGGATCAGGGGGGGCTCTGGACCAAGGTGGGCTCCATTCCTTGCCCCACAGGGCAGCACAGTGAGGCTGAATCCACTCGCAGTACCCTCAATCCCAGCTCCTCCAGCCACACCCTCACTCTGCTGCTGCTTCAGCCATTCCAGAGCTCTTGTGTAGAGGAAAGGGGAGCTTCGGGAAGGCAATGTGACCCCCAGCATCTGGGCATCCTTTCCTGGCATAGAACCCATTGTTCACCCCTGCCTTCCTCATCCTCACCTCGGGAAGTAATTTCCTTGCCAATAGCTCTGGTCACAAACCTGAACACAGATGCTGACTTCACCCAGTCTGCACCAGTGGCTACCCTGTGTCCTCCCAGGAGGATGAAGGTGTCTCCAGAGGGGAATATTGCCCACCTTGCCCATCATCATTTCTCAGCAGTGTAGCACAGAACTCCCACCTGAGGGTCCAGTGGCAACACAGTTCCAGGTCTATGGGGAGCCTGCAGTGGTGCAGGTCCCACACCAGCTGGCCTTCCAGACAGGGATTTTCATCCAGGAGGTGAAGACCCCACACAAGCAGTAGGTCTTGTATCCAGCTGCTAAACCACAGCAGCATCACCCCTATGGGGATGGAACACCCACACATGGTGGAAACGGGAGGGGGCCTCAGCCCTGAATTTCCAAAAGCCTCATTGGTCCTTGTAGCTCTGATCTTGTGTTTGTCTCTTCCAGCACCGGCTCTCTCCACCATAAGGCCACCCACAAGTTCTTCCAACACCCTGAAAGGTCTCAGAAACACTCCAGGTTCCTCCCCAGCTTCCATCTGATGCACCACAAGCCCCACACTCATCAACTGAGGACAGGACAAACACAACCACTGGCATTCAGAAAGCTGCAGCCTCAGAAGGGAGGGCAGAGTGTTTTATTTCTCTTAATTTGGAAACTGATTTAAAAGAACGAAGCAAAAGCTCTTCTTTCCGAGTCAGTGGGAACAATGCAAACACCAGTCCAGTAACTGTGGGCTGAGGCCTGAAATCCTCCTTTAATAGAGATAATGCTGGCCAGCATACAGATAAACTAATACAGCTAGTGCTGGTACCAGCCTGGAGGAGACTCTGGGAAGGGTCTGCCTGTCTAAGATGTTGTTTCTGCTTCAACAACACACAGGAACATCCCTGGAATTGTTTTCCCCCCAGTTATATAATCTAAACACAGGGTCACCCTCACACAGTGGGACTCAGTGTGCTGCTTCAGTGCTCAGCCCAGCCTTGGCTCAGTGATGGCCTCAGCACTGCTGCAGGACATTCCTGGCAGGTGACCACGCGCCATCAGCTCCCAGCTGAGCCAGATGCAGCTGGCACTGCTCCCAAGACCAGAGAGCCATCCCCAGGCTCCCAAGCACCCCCTGTGCCGGGCTCTGCCTGCCCCAGCTCTAATCTAAGTGCCTCAGCAATTTCTTCTACTACTGCAGCCTCTTCTGGACACAATACAAAGCAAATGCATGGACAATCTGTTGTTTAGAGGGAAGTCTGAGGAAAAACTCTGGGAAGTGAACAGCAGATTTGATCTTTCAGGAAAAAGTCTTCTCAGCCTCAGCTTCCTTCTGCTGCAGCTTCCGAATCAGCTCCAGCAAATTCATCTGTAGAGTCAGCTCCTGCAAAGGGAGAGAGACGTTTGTGCAAGGAGATGATCCCATTCCCTGCTGCAGGAAGCATTGGCCTGTACCACCTCCTCAAGAGCTACTTGTTCTTAGGGAATTAAAAAAAAAAGCAACCAGGCAACTAAAAACCAAATGCTTCATTTTTTTAAGTGTTTCTCTAAAACACAGAGCAGTAGTATCTTAGCAGACCTGCTGCAAACTGGCTGTCTTAGGAATTCCAGCACTTGAGGATTCCTTACGGATCCAGAGTGGCTCTTTCTTGACCATGATAAATGTGGTAGGGACTATGAGGGCTGGCCAGCTGAGGAGAGGCAGCAGCCCCAGATGAGGTTCTCCAGCCCCCTCCCCACATCGCCCACAGCATCTCCAACTCCCTGACCCCTTCCCAGCACAGAAGGGCAGGAAGAGGAGGGATCGCTTTGGGAACCCTAAGGCAGGTGCAACACATGGCTGTGCTGGTGCATCAAATTCCCTGCAGGCATTTCATTCCCCATTCCTGAAAAACTCCCTTTTCCAGGACCACAATCAAGTGGAGACACTCAACATCAGCTCCTGGTTCCTTTGCCATCTGCCCGTTCTTTAGTTACGTCTAGCTCACATGGTGGAGCCACTAATTTGTGAGAGTAGGTCTGTGACTCAGCCCTGCAGACACGGAGCTATGGAAATAAAAATCTATTTTTGTGAAAATATATCCCCTGCACAAGGAGGCATTTCATACAGACTAGGGGGAAACATATCAGCTGATGGGAACCACGTGAACAGATTCCAGCAGGGATTTCTTGGTGGCACTCACAGGCACAAGCCAAGATCCGGGTTGGGCTTGGCACCTATCCTAAAGGCAAACATACACAAACCCAGCAAACAGGAACCCTGGTAAGGGTTATTACTTACAAAAACAACATAAAGGGCAGGGCAGGAGGGAGAGAAGGGGCTCCCTGCATTATACAGCCAGGGAATAGCAGCACTGAAAAAATGAGAGGCTTGTTCAAGGCTCCACAACTGGGAATCATGTGGGTGGGTGTTAGAAAATGCCTGTTTAGCTTCATTTAAGCTGTCTTTTCTCAGCAGTAGGTCTTTATCAAAGTGATATTTAATCAGCTGAAAAAACAGAGTTAAGAACAGCCTGTCTCTGTGTTCCCTGCAAACTTGTATGGCTTTAGAACAGGACTTGGGAATTTTGAGTTTTGTTGTTCCTGCAGTGGCATAAGGACAACATGGACAAACCCAGGCGACTCCTCAGATGTTTTGAGAACAAATGCACTGGGGAAACTGGGAACAATTCTTTAATCACAGCCTGAGACCATCAGCTCCAGCAAGTCACATGCAAGATTAAACAAGGTGCCTAATAAACAGTCTTGAAGTCAGTTTTTACAGCTAAGCTGAATACAAAAGCAGTGAATTAATTTAGTGCTTTTCAGACCCATTTGAGAGTCACAGGACTGCAGGCTGTTGGTACAGTGTTTCTTCCCTCCAGAATGGAAGAAAATACTGCAGGAAGTTAGGAATGCTGCCAAGTGGTACCTGGGTTTCTGCTCTTTTGTTATGAACTGAGTACAAGGTCTGTGCAGTGCACACCACCCACCAGCTGGGAGGTAAAGCATGGATTGTTCTAGCACAGCCATCCCCAATTTATCTACAGCGAGATTTTTTTAAAAATTAAAGATATTAACCCACGAGTACTGTCAAACAATCATGGAATGGTTTGGTCTGGCAGGGATTTTTAGAGGTCATCCCATCCCACCACCTACCATGGGCAGGGGCACCTTCCATTATCCCAGGATGCTCCAAGCCCCATCCAACCTGGCCTTGGACACTGCCAGGGATCCAGGGACAGCCACAGCTTCTCTGGGCACCCTGTGCCAGGGCCTTACCACCCACCCTTCCAAAGAAGAATTTCTTCCCAATATCCCATCTATCCCTGCCCTCTGGCAGTGGGAAGCCATTCCCTGTGTCCTGTCACTCCAAGCTCTCATCAAAACACCTTGCCTGCCGTGCCCAAACACCAACCTGGGGGTTGGTGGTGATGTAGAAGCCAGACACCCCAGCCTTCTCCAGGGTACTCTGCTGGTCAATTACTTTTTGGTCCAATTCCAAGACTATCTTCTCATCCATCATTCGCTGTTCCTCTCGGATCTGTTGCTCCACGGCCTGGAAAACATAAGTCAATGGGAAAATGAAGTATCGGCCTTTTTCCTGGCTTTTTCTCATCTCTATGACTTTTACTGGAAACCAAGAGCAACCAGGCCCCGAATCTCTCCTGATGAGTCCAAGGATAGCAGTGGGCAACCAGCACAGCCCCAGGTCTTAACACCTCCACCTGCAAAGCTACCACTCAAGAAAATGCAGGGAAGTCATGGGAACAGCCTGCTCTCTGAGTGTTTGGAGGCCAGGAGAGACCATGAGGAACTGATTAGTGTCCGAATCACTTTCCCTGATGAGTTACCACCTGAGCTATGGCTGAACTCAGCCCATGAACTATGTGCCCCTCTCAGAGGCTGAAGGAAGCCCTGGAGGAATAACATAGGCCACTGAAGCTCATCAGGATGCCTCCCTGGACACTAATATGGAACTGGAGTTGTAAACCTCACAGAGATCCTATTTATTCGTGAAAGGATCTAAATGCTGGGGCTCTATTTCTGACAGACTGAGAACATTATGAAAGAAGGACTTTGCCAGAATAGCCCCAACCAGGAGGACATGGCCACTCCTGCCTCACCAACATCTGCCCAAACTTCAGCAGATAGTCTCTGTGCTGCCTCCAGAGAAGAAATGGAGCCCAGGAAACGTAAGGATGCCAAAGGCATGCTGGAAATCAGGAGTGGAGGCAGAGAGCAGGATTGCAGGGGACACGCAGAGCACAGCTCAAGTAAAGAGCCCTGTGTGTGCAAAGGTGATACACCCTCACCAGGCTGCACTGAGCAGCAGACTTCCTTTGCAAGCCACAGGGAACACCAGGAATCATCAAATCCCATCAAAACACAATGACAGGCTCATTTTACTAGGGTGGGCAGCAGAGTGAGTGGGTGGATTCTGTCCCTCTGTCCTGCTCAGGTGAGACCCCACCTGCAGAGCTGCCCCAGCCCTGGGGGCCCAGCACAGGAAGACGTGGAGCTGCTGGAGCCAGTCCAGAGGAGGCTGTGGAGATGCTCCAAGGGCTGAAGCCCCTGTGTGACTGTAGAGCCCCTTCCAGTGCCTAAAGGGACTCCAACAGAGTGGGAGAGGGACTTGGGACAAGGGATAGAGTGACAGGACAAGGGGGAATGCCTTCAAATGGAGAAGGCAGGATTAGATTAGATGTTAAGAGGGAATTCCTCCCTGTGAGGATGGTGACACACTGACAAAGGTTGTCCAGAGAAGCTGAGGCTGTCCCATCCCTGGAAGTGTCCAAGGCCAGGTTGGATGGGGCTTGGAGCAACCTGGGATAGTGGCAGGTGTCCCCATCTGTGGCAGGGTGTGGGACTGGATGAATTTTAAGGTCCCTTCCAACCCAAACCATTCCATGATTCTGTGCTCCTCCTGCAAGAAGTAAGAAACATTATAAATAAGCCATTAGAGAGCATCCAAAGGAGGGCAACGAACATGGTGAAGGGCGTTGAGGGGAAGCCATATGAGGAGCAACTGAGGACACTTGGTCCATTCAGCTGGAGGAGACTGAGGGGAGACTCACTGAAATTACAACTTCCTTGGAAGGGGAAGAGGAGGGGCAGACACTGATCTGTTCTCGGTTGTGATCAGTGATAGGACCCGTGGGAATGGCTTGAAGTTGTGTCAGGGAAGGTCAGGCTGGATATCACGGAAAAGTTCTTCCCCTAGAGGGTGCTGGGCACTGCCCAGGCTCCCCAGGGAATGGGCACGGCCCTGAGGCTGCCAGAGCTCCAGGAGCGTTTGGACACTGCTCCCAGGGAAGCACAGGGTGGGATTGTTGAGGTGTCTGTGCAGGGCCAGGAGTTGAACTGGATGGTCCTTGTAGGTTTCTTCCAACTCAGCTTATTCTGTGATTCTGTGAAAAGCCACAAGTTTCAACATTTAAGTTGTGCAATGCTGTCCCTTTGTAACACAGAACACAGGCACGTGTTCAGCTGGAAACATCCATGTGGTTAAACCATCCCGACTGCACAGAAAGGCAGAAGTCAGAAACCCCAGGATTTCCTACAGCAGGTTAAAAAGGCCTTGGAGGGGAGCTGAATGCCTCCACGCTGCCACAATTCCTGGTGAAAATTCAGAGTTTGTGTGACAGATCTCTTGGCCATGAACAGGCCGGGGAAGGGCTGAGGTGTGTCTGCAGCAAGGGTATCCACGGCTCTCTGCAAAAGGTGTGACCTAACAAAGAGCAGTTATCACTCACATGGGGCAGGAGCTACCTCTTGGAACCTCTCCCGGATGTAGAGCCCACAATTAGCATGTCACAGTGAGAAACCTTCACAGAACCACCTGCAATTAAGGAAGATGCAGAACTTGGATCTACTAGAAGGTGACCATACAAAAGTTGCTCCAGAGAAAACATTCACGGCAGGATCTCATGGCAATAAATGGGAAGAAACTCAAGACAACTCCAGCCCCAAAAGAAGGCAAGGCAGAGGGATGACCGCTCCTTCACCACAGGATGCTGAGGAACTAACCTAAGCAAGCTCTGTCCTCACACTTTCTTCAGTCCAGGGGTTCATGCTCTTTGTGGGAGACGAAGCAGATTAAAATCCCTCATTCCCCAGATTTTCCTTCCTCCCACCCACCCACCTCAATGTGCCACTGTCTCCTTCACTTACTGTGCTGGAGGAATGACTTTTTTTGGGCTTGAAAAAAACCGCCAGATTTAAGTGCCTCACATTAGTGAGCATAGTGTTGGCATCTAATTCTGGGTTAGAGAAAAGTGCCATATCTCGGACAGATCGGAGGCTTAAACACAGGTTTTGGCCCTGGTGGCCACAGATGCTGTATGATGGGCTAAGCTTTTCTGAATGCCATGGGTTCCACTGAGAAGCTAAAAATCCAAAACCTATACCTTGTATTACCTGTCCTGGGAGCCCAATCCCAAACTGCCTCGTGGGAGCTGGTCATGGAAACCTTTAACCACAGGGTGCAGCTACAATTAGACATGTATCAGATATAACAGAGATGATCAATCTGTTCCCAAAATGCTGTACAGCAGAATTGTCAAGACGAGAAAGAAGGGAAGAAGTGACTCTGTTAACACCTGGGAGAGGAAAACAGCAGAAAGGCAGAGGGCAGGTAGGAGGAAGTGGGAGGAAGTTGCACAGCTTGTAAGTCAAAGAGAAGTGAGACATATTTGGGCAATTTAATGAAATACTGGAAGCATTTAAAACAGGCAGTAGAGATTACTGCTGCAAGTCTAAGTTACTCAGAGACAGAAGTAACAGGGACAGGTACCAGAGGTCCAGCCTGGCTTTAGTCACCTTGACAGGAAATGAGGAATGTGGAAACACCGAAGGATCCAACAGTGAGCACTGACATGGTGCTTGTCATGGGCCAAGGCAGGAAACATTAGTTCTGGTTCCCCTAATGTGGACCAAAGCAACTTCCCCCCATATTTCAACTCCACTAATTAACATAATCAGCTACTTGCCATCTTCTTATGTTACAAATCTGCCTCTATCTATCACCAACAGGTGACAGAAAAGTCCTTTGGAACTGACTCTTCCTGAAATGCCTTGGGATGCTGTCAGAAACTGTTACTATAATTATGAAACTCAAGGTGTTTCCTCCTTATCAGTGCTACTCAGTAAAATGTGATTCTTTTGAGTATTGTCTACTTTTGACTTGTTACAATATCATGGCAGATCTCAGGTGCCTTCTGCATGTTTTCTATCACTTGCTTCCTATGCTATACAGGCTTCAGCCCACCTTCAGATAATGATGGATCATTAAAATACTGTGGACAGCATTTCCTTTGGAGCAGGCTCCTGAGCTTCCACAATCCCCAGATCACATCTGGCGTGGCAAGAGCCTGGGACTCTACCTTGGGGGGACAAAAGATAGAGCAAGAGCAGGCCTCTAGACTGGGGTGGAGAACCTAGGTCTGTGCTAGCAAAGCCAGCCAGGAGAGCTGGTGTCTCCGAAGGCTGCAGGGCAGGAATAGCCAAACCCTCTGGAGATGCTGCAGTGCTCCTGTGAGAGCCCTGGGAAAGGACACAGCTCTGCACCCCACTCCCCCGCCTCCTCACCTCCATCTCACGCTGCTGGGCTGCACGGAGCAGTGGCAGGTTGTGGGGCCTGCAGCACTGCTGGGCCTCCTTGTGCCGGTGGAACAGCTCCTGCTTCAGCCCTGCCATGGGCACGGGGGGCTCAGGAGGGCACACTGCTGCCAGGTGCTCCCAGTGCCATCAATGCCACCCCTCCCTCCCCCCACTGCCCTCCCCACAACCATAGCTCCCTTGTGCCCTCACAACCCGCCCCCAGGGCCCCCCAAACCTGCCTTTCCAGTGTCACCCCC
>VZRV01000863.1:103132-133273 GCA_013398115.1 Falcunculus frontatus
CCCGGGCCCCGGCTGGACATTTCCAGGCGGTTCCACCCCAGCCCGTCCCATGGGATGCACGGGGAGGAATCTCGGAGTGTCCCGCTGCTCCGGCTTGGAAGCAGCTACAGATGTTTGAAATGACTTTATCAGGAGCGTTTCAGATGTAATTTGTCCGCTTTGGAGTGGATGAGTCAAAAGTGGGTGACGGGATAACTTCAACCAGGGCCAAAAATGTGGTGCATCACCGGCACTGGTGGGTTTGCACTGTCTGAAGTAATTCTAGCCTGGGAAGTGGGGAACATTTCCTATGAACACTGTGCCAGGGTCATGCTGGGCAATGTTTGTGGGTGTCCTGGGAAGGATGAGGCCGCACGGCTGCCCAGATCCCTTCCAGTCCCTGAATACACACAGAGCTGTTGCGTGCTGGAATGGTGATGGGTCCTCCCGTGGGTGCTGGGGTGTGCGTGATGAGAACTGGAGCAGGATGAGCTGTGCATTCATGGCAGCAGAGCACAGGAAAAGGTTCCTGTCTTGAATTAGTAAGAGGAAAGATTCATTGAAACGGGTTAAAAATACCTTTAAAATACTGAATTTAATAGGACTTGAAAGCCTACAGAAGCTGCGCTGCTGCTTGAGGGAACAGGAAATGGCCATGTGAGAGAATATAGAGCATCTCCAGCAAAATGGGGTGTCCTGAAAACACCCCTGAATAGATATTATTTTCCCCCGGTTCAGTGACTCAAATTTCCATTAAAGGATGCCCAAATCCCAAGTGCTGGAGAGGCTTTGGGTGGGTGACTGCAGATTTCTCTACATCTGGGCTGCTTAGACCTTATGCAGTTAACCCTGCTGTGTCTGCCTGTCCAGCCTGTCCCCTGCCTGTCCTTCCCCCAGCCTGGTAGCAACACCTCCATGGAATGATTTCCTCAGGAACCACCATGGGGTTCTGCTGTGCTGGAGCAGCCAGAGGCTGAGTGCTGCAGCCTGTGCTGAGCTGCTGGGTAATGGGGAAAAAGGGTCCTTTGATGCAGAGCTATGAGCTGTGCTGCCCAGCTTTGGCTGGGGCAATAGCTTGGATCAGGATGAAAGCATCCCCAACACTTTGCCATACTCCTTCATGAAGATTTGATGGCAGCTTTTGCTAAATATCCCCCTCTGCTTGTCACCTGCTGTCACAGAGTTTTTGCTGTCCCAGAGAATTCCCCCAGCAGCACAATCCAAAATTCCATTGGCAGCCAGTTACACTCGGGTATGGTGACCATTCGTTTTCACCTGAAACACAACCAGACCAGCTGCCTCCTCTGACATGGATGCCTGCACTGGTGAGGACCTAAATGCTACCTGCCTCGTCCCCTCCAAGAGTCACAGCCTCATGGGCACGGCACAGTGCAGCCCCTGCCTTGACTTCACTGCTCTCATGGCTTCATGGCTTCACTGGGCTTCTGCTCCCTTCGCAAGGCTGTTTTGAGGGGCTTTCAAGCCTGGGGGTTTCTGGCTGTGGGAACCCTGTGCAGCAGCAGGCTGGAGGGAGGAGGCCATGCAGGAGGCTCTGGTAGTGCATGGCCATGGCCGTAGACAGTGGCCATGGGGTGCCTGTGCATCCCTGTGGGTGGAAGGGGGGACAGCCAGGCAGCTGAGAGGCTCAGCCCAGGGAAGAGGAGGGCACATGCCCAGGGACACTCTCCAGCAGTGCCAGCAAAGGAGCAAGCATGATCTGGTGCCTGTGCACCCCTGTGAAGGTGGAGGGAGGGGGCAGCCAGGGCGTCTGCTCTGCCACGGACATTCCTCTCCCTTCCTTTGTGCTGCAGGAAATCTGTGCTTCCTCCCTTCCCAGCGCTGCTCCCGGCTCAATTGCTACCAGATGTGGGTCCCATGCACTTCTCATTAGCCCGGCAGCTCTGGGAGCTGCCTTTGCAGCCTGGAGGGCTGGCAATGCAAACGCTGGGATTTTGGGGGTCCTGGGGCAGGGATCCGAGCTGGTGTGTGCTCCATGAGGTACCCGGCCCTGCTTTGCACTGGGATCTTTGCTGGGCTGGGATGCTGGTGGTGATGCAGGGCGAGCTCACTGTGGTGCTTCCCTGGGACCTGCACGAGCGCCATAGGGACAGAGGGACACGGGGTTTGGGTTGGAGGAAAGAGCTCAGTGAGCTGGACTACAGCTGGGTTACCTGTGGGGACAATCTGCAGCCCTAGGCTGGGTCTGGGAGTGTAGGGGAGGTGGGTGGGTGGCACATGTGGGGACTGGGGCTGGAGAGCACGGTGACCTGGCATGTCCCATGCTCTGTATGTTCAGGCAGGGAGCACATCAGGATATGCTGGGATGTGCAGGAGGCTCCTGGGGAGTGGGTTCAGGTTGAGGTGGGGTAGTCCCTGACCAGCTGACAGTGTTTGCAGTGGTGCCACAAGCAGCTCAGGTGACACAGCATGGGTGGAAGAAGCACAGATCCTTCCTAAGCTCCCTAAAACATGCCAGCACCCAGGATGAAACCATGGCAGCTGGACCCAGGGGCTTGAGAGCAGAAACAACCCTGCAGTGATGCCCAGGAAGAGCCTTAACTGAGCCTGGATTGAACTATGGAGGGGCAGACAGAGCTGAGAAAGATCCTCTGTCCTTCCTCACCCTGACACCCCCACCATGGAGTGAGAGAGTGGCTGGGGAAGAGCTCAATGGGACTCTTCCTCCTGGGCAGGTTGAGGCCACATTTGGGTGCTTATGGCCATGGGACCTCTGCATTGGGAGAGTGGGATGTTCCTTGCCTTGGCACAGAGGAATCTGTGGCTGATCTTGTCCTGCTGATGCTTCTTGAGCCCCTAAACCAGCTGCAGGGCTTTCTTCATGCTGCTGGTGCAGAGGAGGCTGGGTAGAAGCAGGGGGACAAGAAATACAACAGGAGTGGGGTGTCTGTGGAGTGTGGTGCATGGGGGCATATTGCCATGGGGAATAATCCTGTAGAGAACCCTGAGCACACACCCTCCTGCAGGAGATGTCTGTCCAAACCTGGAGTCCCTGGGAGAGCTGCCACATCACCATGGCTCTGCATCACCACTCCAGAGCTGGGAGTGGCCCCCCCCAGCCTTTGGTGAGTATGGTGTCACCAGGCAGCCAGCTGTCGCTGGAAGAGGCCAATGCACCACCAATTCTGCACCAAACATGCCTTTACTGCCTTTACTGTGGAGTCAGGGACAGGTCAGCATCATCTGGTCCTTGGGCTGAGAGCTGGTGAGCAGTGGCTCTGCTCTCCATGGCATTGGGATGGACCGAGATGGCCAGGGCCAGTGACTGGATGGCAGCTCAGCCCAAGCCACGGTGCCTGCAGTTAGTCCCTCACTGGCACCTGAACCAGGGCTGCTCCTGGAGCAGCAACCCTCCTGCAGGCCCAGGTCTGGGAGGCTCCTCTCCTCGAGGCTCAATCTGTCTCTCCTCAGCCAGCTTGGCTTGGATGGTTTCCTCAAGTCTCCTCCAACTCCTCTTTGGACCCTCCAGGTGCTGCACCAGCCCTCTGGAGTAGGGGCTCCAGTAGCAGCCCTCTGACTCCATCCTGCACTGGCTGAGTGGTCACCCACCACAGTGGCTTTGCCACCCATCCCCAGCCTTGCCCCCTCCTTTTTCAGGCCACTTTAACCTTGTGTGGGCCCTCACCTCATCCCTCAGGCGAGGGGAGGGCATGGCTGGGACTGCCAGAGCCTCAGCCTCAGGCTCACCGGATTTATTCCAATTTAAACACTTCGGAGTAAAAGTGTTTCCCCTGCTCTGGCCTCTGGAGCTGAATATCTGAACGGGAATTTCACCCCTGAGCTGCAGCTAAAATAAGACCTGGATTGAGGTGGTGCCGGGTGAAGCCTCCACACTCCCTTCCCAGCTGGCTGCTGGTGTAGCCAGCAAGGGCTACTGGGCTGGAAAGGCAGAGTGCATCATTGGAAACATGTCGGAAAACATGTCCAGGCTTTGGTTGTCTGGGCCAAGTTCCATGGGGACTCAGAGGAGATGCTGCACCCATGTGTCCTGACTGCGCATCATTCCTGGGATAGGACATGGATGCTCAGCCAGGGCAAATTCATGTGGGTTGTGGCTCAGCAGCCCAGGAGCATCTCATGTCTTTGCCACCTGCAGAGAGGAGGGTGTCACATCTACTTGAGGTGTGGTGACAGGTCTATATCACCCCATGGACAACACCCTGCCTGGGGAGCCTGGGCAAGGGGCGGGAGCTGCTTCCCCTGGACCTGCTGGAGAGGCTCCTGGCTGGCTGGTGAAAGTGCTCCCAGGTCACTGCACAGGGCTTCACAACCAAGAATGAGCTGGGATGAGACAGAACTGTGTGGGCTTGGCTGGGAGTTGTGTGCAGGGGCCACGGGCTGCAAGGGGTGAGTGCAAAGGATGTACGGGATGCAAGTGATACAGTAGGCTGCAGGGGACACAAAGGTTGCAGAGGGATATAAGGGATTCAGTGAGCTGAAAAGGATGGAAGGGATGGAAGGGATGTAAAGGATGCTGGAAGGGCTGCAGCAGGCTATAAAGAATGCGCATGCAAGGAGGCTGCAAGGGATTCAGAGGGTGCAACGGGATGTAAGGGTTGCGATGGGATGTAAAGGATCCAAGGGATGCAAGAGATGTAAAGGATATGACCGTATGCAGGGGTTGAAGCAGCCTGGAGCCAGCCCCTTCTATCCCTGGGCTGGGGCTGCCCCGTTGGCATCCGTGCCCCTCTGTGTCAGCAGCCTGACTTAGGGCAGGGGCAGGGACCCCAGCTCGTGGGTCCTGGGGTCCCCCTTGTTGTGCCCCTACAGTCACCAACTGAGCAGGGGGCAGCTGCAGGCTGCACTCCCTTCAGGATATTTTCGGGGTCTCCAAGCCCCTCAGGGAGACCAAACCCCCGCCCCAACGAGGCGGCTGCGGCTCCTCTGCTGCAGACAAGGGGCCCATTCAGCCCCGACCCCCGCCCCGCATCCTGCGCAGTTCCTCCGGGGGAGCGCGGCCAGCCCCCGGCAGCAGCCAGGGCCGATCATGTGGCTCCTAATGAAATCCAGATCCGGGCAGAGCGATGACATTGCGCAGTGATTTGTGCTCCCACACAGACTAAACACGGGCGGGCGCGATGCGGCCGGGAGCATAGGCTGGGGATGAATTAAGTACCCGGAGCCTCTGCCTGACTTCCGCCTAATTATTCCTCTTCTCCTGTTCAAAACACTTGGATAGAGTGCCCTCGTGCTTTCCCTGCAAAAATAAGGATTTTTCCCAAATGATGCTTGCAGAGGCTGAAACAAAGGCTCAGGCTCTTGATCTGCCCAGCGATGGCTTCATGTGTTAGAAGTCCCTTTGCTCTGTGCAGCTCATTGCGGCCAGGGATTTACTGGTGTCCTGGATCACATGGAAACGCTTCCACTACTGCATGGGGTGAGGGAGAGTCCTAAAATGGAGCCAAGGTGGGTTTGCTGGGTGTGCAGCCGGGGAGGTGCTGCATGCCCACCCGATGCCTGCGAGCGGGGGTCCAGCTGCAGCCCATCCCTCGGGGCACTGCCCTGTGCCCCGCTAAAGGCACAATATTGTGCACTCCATCCTTCAGGCCGGAGGGATGGGGGCTGCAGAGGCACCCCTGGAGGTCTCGATGAGCTGAAGGTGCATCCCCAGTTTGAAGCCCATGCAATGCATTGCAGCGCAGGACAGGGCAGAGGAGGTGACCATGGCTTTGCCCAGCCCTGAGTGCCCATCAGTGGGGACAAAATGACTTCACAGGGGTGCCAGGTCCCACTTGCAGAGCCTGGAGCTGCTGCTGGGATGGTGCTGCGAGGTGAAGTCCCCGCCAGACATCCTGTTGCCCTGCTTCCCTGCAGGTCCATGCTGGAGCCTCCTGAAGCCCAGATCCTCGGGGAAGTACCCAGCACAGCACTTGTTGGATTCAGCATCACAAAACCTGGTCTGTGGGCACGGTGTTGAGAGGTACCTGGGTGGCACTGCCATGAGGCCAGCGGGGATGGGGCTGGCACCTGGATGCTGTGGGTAGGCTCAGCCTGACCTCAATGTCCTCACCTTTGGTTCCTGGAGCTTAGAAAAATAGGTAAGTACATAAGTGTTTGTGTATATTACTGTATACATAAAACTACAGAAGTGTATATATCTATGTTATATATTTGTAAGTATATACTGTGTACTGCGGGAGTATATAGGAGAGTGTAGTTGTCTATATATGAAAATAAATATAGAAATAGAAAAACATTTACTCCTGGAGTGTATAAGAGTACATACAAGTNTATATTGACATATAAAAATTATATAGATAATATATACCCACATATTTTTGTGGGGGTACATATACTTCTGGAGTATATATTTTTATCAATGTCCTGTGTCTTGTGGCATCTCGGGCACAGGGTGCAGAGACAAACCACCCTCCGCCCCCCTGCCCCATTTCCTCATGAGGGAAAAGGCTGCAAATACCCACCCAGAGGCTCCACCATCCCAAGGGAAAGCTGCGGGTGCTGGATCAAGGTGTCCGTGCCATGCCAGGGCTGGTGGTGCAGGGTCCCAGAGCCACCACCCATGCTCACAGTCACCCCTGGGGCACAGCTTTCTCCTTCCTGCTGGGGGCTGATGCTGGAGCTGCCATCCTGCAGGAGTGCAGTGCCCATCCTCGGCTCTGCGGGTTTGGTGCCACCTGCATGGAGTGGAGCTGCTGGGCACAGGGAGAGCACACAAGCAGCAGCTGATGGCCTGCAAAAGGCTTCTATTTCTTTCCACTCAAACACCACCAGAGCCTTCCTCAAACACCAGCTATCCCCAAGAGATGTTGATGAGGTTGCTGATGGCTGTGGTGAGGAATGGGAACTGACTCTGGTGGGGTTGCAGTGGCTGCACCTCTTTGGGGTCCCAGCTGGGGTGATCCACACAGCCCAGTGCTGGCTGGATGGTGGCTGCACGAGGACATCACCCATATGGCCTGGGGACATCCCAGTGTCCCCAGCCTGGCCATCCCTGGAGCCAAGTGTCTTTGGGGAAGGCAGTCAGGACCCTGCATCCACTTTGTGAGGCAAAGAAGGAAATGGCCATTTCCCCACGTGTGAGGTAGCCACAGGAAGTGTCAGCTGCATATATACCTATATCCCTGTAATCCTGATAGAGCTGCACAAACCCCTTCACAATTTCACGTGCTCCCATCCGGCACAAAATTCCCTCTGACACTGCCATCCCCCTTCCCAGCAAACACGGAGACAGAAATTTCCTATATAGTTTTGAGAGCCCTGAGTTGTCTCCCGTGTGTTTTGTTCTCATTGGAGTTTCCCTTACAAGTTTATTTTTGGTAGGGCCTGAAATAGGAAATGAATTGTTGGCAGCAGGCTGGCTTTTATTGCTGCTTGCCAGCCAAGACAAAAAAACGTGCCGTTGTCCAACCCAACAGCTCTTTCTTTGCTTTGGGAAATCAGGAGGAAATGGGAGGAAGATCAGTGTTGCAGTGTTGGTGGAGGAGAGGATGAGCCGAAAGTGTCACTGTGCTCCTCTGATCCCATGGATGAGGTGCTGGTGGAATGGAGGGCTGGTGGTTCCATCCCAGCCACTCCCACAACTTCTCCTCAGCCATGGTCACCACATTGTCACCAAAAGCCTTACCTATCTATCAGGGAAGGTGGATCCTGCTCTGTCTCAGGCAAGCAGAACACCTGATTTCTCCATGTTGTGACTGGATTCAGCTGTTTTTTCCTTGAGGTCAAAGTTTTCTGCCTGCCCAAAACAGCCCTGGAAAGCAGCTCAGAACAGCAAGGATGTATCATTTCCTGGTGGAACTCACAGCTGCAGTGAAATTGTTTTGATGGTTTTCAGCCTCTGCTGATTTGTGGACCCCTGAACAAGACCTCCTCACTGGTGTCTGTCATGGGGAGCTGTCAGTCAGAGATATCCAACATGCAGCGGTGGGAAGAAAGCCTGCAGGATGCTTGGAAAAGAGATTCATCAGCCCTTCATGATACTGAGGTGTGGCAATATCTCATCCATGTCCTTCGCAGCCCATGGCATCACAGGACATTACTGGAAGATTCCGAGGTGTCTGAGCTACAAGGATCCTGTTGAAAAGACCCTGGAAGCAACAGAGAACCCCAGGCTGAACATCAGCTTGTTGATGTTTTTCCTCAGATAAGGCAAAGCCCATAGTGGGAGCTGCTGGGAAGGGCACAAGGAAGTGTCCAGATGTCATCTCCTAGTTCAAGAGGAATGTGAAGAAACTGGAGAGGCCTGGACAAGGGATATCAACACGCTCATGGGGCTGGGACACATTGCACCAGGAGGAGGGGGCAGGGCTGTGCTGGGGGAAGGGTTCTGAGAACAGCCAATGACTAAGGTCACAGAACCACAGAATATCCTGAGCTGGAAGGGACCCACAAGGACTGTCCAGTCCAACCCCTGGCCCTGCACAGACACCCCAACAATCCCACCCTGTGCTTCCCTGGGAGCAGTGTTCAAACGCTCCTGGAGCTCTGGCAGCCTCGGGGCCGTGCCCATTCCCTGGGGAGCCTGGGCAGTGCCCAGCACCCTCTGGGGGAAGAACCTTTCCCTGTTACTCAGCTTAAATCGCCCCTAACACAGCTTCATGATGAAGTTGAACCCTTGTTGGTGGTGCTGGATGATGTGATGGGGTAGAACAGTCACCAGCTGAAGCTTGGAAGATTCAGGTTGAATCTTGAAATAAAATTCCTCCCCAGGAGAGTGACCCTGGAACAGTCAAAGGGAGCTGGGGCATCTCCACCCTTGGAGAATACCAAGACTTAGCCTGATATTGCCATGGCCACCCTGATGTGGTGGTTGGGCTGGAGCCTCGGGTGACCTGCCTGCCTGTCTGTGACATGGGATTTTTGGATTTATCCATAGACTGCTCACTTGCAGGCTCTCCTCTGGCTGGCTGGGACCGTGATCAGAGCCCATGGATGGGCTTACGCCTGGGTGATCCTCTGCTGTCCCAGGATAGCCTGGGGACCAAAGAAGAGCTTACAGTGCCCAACTTTCCTGAGGCACCAGTCCCAGCTTTGCTGCCTGCATGAGTGAGAAGGTGCCCCAAGAGGAGTCTGGGGCAATTCACAAATTCACCTTGCTGGGTCACCATCATGAGCATCATGGGTGGCTCCCCTGAGTGCCCTTCAGCACTGACACGAAGAGATGTGTATAAGGACCACGTGATGTCTATGACAAACCTTTCCTCTTAAATTGTGTTTAGTTTTGCACTTTTATTGCCCAGATTCAACTCGTTTCCTTCTCTTTCCTAACCTATGAGTAGTTATTAATCTGAGTGTCTTGGAAGCCTCTTCAGTTCGTCCAACAGTGGCCTCCATGGTGGAGAGAGAGGGGCTTGGATTGCTATCCCAGGTCTCATAGATTCAGTGTCCCCATTTTTCTATTGATTTTCTCTGTTTTGTATCTGGTGACATTGAGCTGATTCATCCACTCCTTCTTCTGCACTGTATGATGTCCCAGGACTAGTTTCAGCCATTGTCCTTCATCTTCCCAAATAAAACCTGAAGGAATGGGGAGGGAGAGTGAGGGAACTCTGACAGGAGACCAGAAGCCTGTGAAGCAATGCTATGATGTCATTCTTCAGCTTTGTGTTATGTGATGGTGCTTCTCCAGCTAGTGTCAGGCACTGTGCTGGCTCCAGCTCCACAATGCTGAGCCATGCCCAGGTGTGGGCCACAGCCCCATCCCCTCCTGAGTGCTGTGCTGGACTGGTTGCAGTCCTGGTTCCATGTGGTCTCATCCCATTCTGGTGTTCATCAGCTGCCTCCATCACCTCTGAGATTGCTGTTGTTGACCTTTTGGCCTGGTGGTCTTCTGGGCCATCATCCCCCACTGTGGGCAGAGTTCGGGATGGGTCAGTGGTGGGCACCAATGCTCCCAGCTCCCCTGGAAGCAGACAGCCCCAATTCTAATGTCAGGGAGAGTCCTACGTAGGAATCTTGGGCAGAAGCTGTGTGGGAGAAGCCTCAGCTTCTGGGCTGCCCCTGGGTTTGTCCCAGCCTTGCTCCCTCTGGCAGCATTGTGCCTGGGGCTGTGTGGCGACTGCAAATGCTGCCAGGGTCGGCAGCCCCTGGGCAGGGGGTTAGAAAGCTGGGCTCAGAGCCCTGCACCCCCATGCCCCCCCAGATTTGTGTCCCAGCACCCTGAGCTCTCAGGGGTGGGCTCTCTTTGCTCAGTGGCCAGAGCTCTCCTGAACCTCAGGGTCTGACCCAGGCAACACTGAGGAGTGTCTGACCATGGGACCGGTCAGCCACTGCACAATACTGGATACTGGGGGAAGAGCTTCTCATCTTGTCCTCAGGGCTCATCTCTGATACCAGGTGAGCACACGTAGCAGCAGCCCCAGTGGGGACCTGCTTCCCACCCTGTCTCCTGCTTGTTAGCACCTGCTTGTACTGCTGCAAGGTCATCCATCTCCCCACTGCATCCCACTCAGGATCAGGTAGTGCCCAAGCAAGTCTAAGCACGTTGCCTGCCCACGGGAAGGCTGGGGCAGGGAGAGATGGCACCCAGCTATGGAAGAAATACATTTTTATTAGGAAAGCGCTCTGCAGAGGTGCCAGGCTATCTCATACCAAACTAATCCCTCCAACTCCACTGGATGGGATGCAGGAGCCCGAAGGGCGTCCAGCTCCATCCATAAATAGTGCTTCCTCCCAGCCAGGAGCAGCGCCGGGGCGGAGGGGAGGGAGGGTGGTATCGGTCGAAACCAGCTCGACCCCACTCCGGCATGCACCGGCAGTGGAGAGCTGTGCCTGGAGGGCGCCGGGGCGGGGGGCTGCTGCCAGCGATGGATGTGGGGCGCATCTCTGGCACTGCCCTGGGCACTGAGCAGCAGCTCCCTCCCTCTCTCGTGCTCCGCGACCCCGACAGACCGGAGTGGGGCGCGGGAAGCGAGCGGCTCGGTTACTGCAGAATATACCGTGGGCACGTCTAGTACAACAAGCGCTGCTTATGCGGTCGATAATACTGCTACAAAAAAGGGGGGTGGGGGGGGATACGCCACACGCGGAGCCCCCGGGATGGCGGCCGGGCCGGCTCCTTGCGCTCCCGCCCTGCGCGAGGAGGGAGGGCGAACTGAGACCCGGGCAGGGAGCAGGAGCAGGGCACGGATGGAGGGACCGGGTCCTAGGGCAGGGGGGATTAAGGCAAAAAGGGGGGTGAGTGAGGTGGAGGGGGATAAAGGGAGGCTCAAGGCTCTTCCAGTGTCCCCAGCCCAGTCCATGCTCCCACGTTCGCTGGTTGTACTGGCAAATGTCCTTCTTCCCGGGGTGCGGCCGGTGCGGGGCCGGTGCCCGGTTCCTGGTCACTGCACTGCCTGAGCAGGCACAGCAGCTGCCCTGGGCGGCTCCAGGTTCGCTTCCCGGCTCTTCTTCCTGGGAGGCTTCTTAATGGGGGTTTTCTTGGCTGCCTGCTCTGTGGGGAGAGCCTGATCCTGGCCGCTGCCGGCACTTGGCTTCTCCACCCACTTGGGCTCCCCGGCTGCCGTCTCGGCCGCCCCAGGGATCAGTTTTTGCAGATGGGGAGAGGTGGGCAGCAAGGGTTTGCTGGTCTTCTGGCCGCCGGCGGCCGCCGAGCGCTTGGCTTTCTGTGGAGGGGTGGGCTTCTCCCGCTGGGCACCGACCCCGTTCGCCCGGATGCCTCCGTCCACTTTGTTGAGGCTCTGAGTCTTTTCCTTCAGTTGGGCGGCCAGCTCGGAGGCCAGCTGGGGATGCAGCGGCTCGGAGCGGGGTTTGCTGGTGCCGGGGCTGCGAGGAGCATCCCTGGTGTCCCCGGCCCGCCGTTCCGGCTGGAAGGCACCCATCTTTCGGAAGGCGTTCTGCACCGCCCCGTTGATGCTCTCCATCGGCTCCGAGCCGGCTTTGCTCCTCTGTTTGGGTTTGGAGGGTGACTGGGGCTCCCCGGCGAGGCTGGATTTGCCCTCGGGGACGCCGGGCTCCTTCGGTTGCTTCTGCGCTTTCTCTTTGCCCCGGGCGCCGCCCTTCTCCTCCGCTCTGCCCTGCGCATTGGCCGACGTCTCGCTAGGGCTCCTCTTCCTCTTGGCCAAGCCCTGGCCTTGCTCGGGGCTGCCGGAGCGAGCGGCCGCTTGCTCTGGGGACCGGCTGAGTGCCGGCAGCGAATTGGACTGGCCAGAGTTGTACCTGCTGTGGATCCAGGAGACTTTGGGCTTCGTGGCCGGGTCTGGAGGACGGGGCTTGGTCCTTTCCGGGGATGGCGGCTTCCCGGGGCTGCGGGGCTCCGCAGTGGCATCCTCCTCCTCCTTGGACTGCTTGGAGAGGCGGGCCACTCGGGCGTAGAGCGCGGCGCCGGCCGAGCCCGAGCCGCAGGAGGAGCGTTCGCTGTCCGAGGACTTGAGCAGGGGGGTCTCACTGCTGTCGGCCGGGAAGGCTCTGACAGAGCCCGTCTCCTTCAGGAACGTGTATTCACCCGCTTCCTCCCCGCTGATCGGGGCCAGCAGCTTGTCCCCGGGGCTGGCAGGTGTCCCTCTGTCCCTGCTGTCACCCATGCTCTCTGCAGGAAGAGAGCACAGCAGTGTCAGGTGGGATGTGCCTGAGGAAGGGAAGGACTGAGATGCTCCCGCAGGGCAGTGTCCTCCCAGTTACGCTCCTAGTCAGGGATCTTCTGGCTCTTAACCCTGGGGCAGCAAATGCTGGAGGAGGGAGCTCTGAAACTGCGTGGGAGGCAAGACTGGAACCTGCACTCCTTCCTGGGGCATGAGGAACCAGGGTGACATGGTCCCCACCACACAAGAGTGACTCTCCATTGAGCAGACCCCTGGTGATGTCCCCAAAGTCCCCTGGGGATGCACCCTAATCCCTGCTCACCTTCATGGGGGACGCAGTACACAGGCCCCTCGTCCGTGGTGTCAAAGGAGGAGAAGGAGCCGCGGGATGACCAGGATGGGGAAGGCTGATCCACCACAGAAGGTGGCTCGATAAAGCTGCAGTTCAGGGTGTTTTCCAGGTCATGGTGGGCCACTGTGAGGGCAAGGAACTGTTGTCAGTGCCTGTTCTGCTGAGCCCCCCAGTCCCTGCTGCCAGCCAGGAGGGTGGAATGCTGCACAGCTCCCCGCTGCCCAACTTCCTGCTGGGTGTCAGCGACAGGGGACACCTCTTGCTGCACAGTCCCACCAGGTTCCTCAGCCAAGTGGCCACAGAAGCCATCAACCAGCAGTGGTGGTGACCAGCATCCCCCATGCTTGGGCTGTGGGCAGCAGAGCCTGTTCAAGCCTCACACTTCCATCTATCCCCCTCTCCAGCTGCCCAAATTGAGGATGCACATGGTGGGGGATGAGCCACCCAAACCCTGGGTCCCATAAGGACTTGGTGAGTGTCCTGGTGGTCACCCATGAGCTGTGCAACTGGGCACAGCCACCTTGCAAAGAGGGTCCTGGCACTGTGACTGTCCCCTTCCTAGGGAGAAAATTAGCTGCTGGCTTGAATCCACTAATCCCCTCTTCAGCATCACTGACTGCATTTTCCATGTGCTTTTGCACACGGACGCAGAAGGATGATCAAAGGAAGCCTGCAGCAGGGGGATGTACATTTTCCCAATTCTGCCACTTTTCAATCCCTTTGCCAGCTTCTTCCCTCCTGAAGCTGAGTAGGAGTATCCCTCCCTTCACCCCCTGGCACTGCCCCTCTGCCAAGGGGCCACCCACAGAGAAGCCAAGTGGAAGAGAGAAACCACCAGAGGAAAAACTGTGTTAATAAAATGAAATCGAGAAGATGAGCAGTTAAGAGTTGTCTGGGCTGGAGTGCCCCTTTTTTTCAGCTTGATAATTTTAAGGCTTTTTGCTGGATAAGCTCATGTCCCAACACATCTGAGGGGCTTCCCCAGGTGCCCACAGCTTCAGCATTGTCCTTGGGTACCCACAAAATGGAGGCAGCACCCAGTTGGGAGGAGGGACCAACCCTCCCAGAGAGCCATGCAGCAGTAGATGCACTTGTCCCCATCCCCTTCCACCGGCTTTTGTCCCCTGGGACAGTGACAAGCTGCCTCCAAGGCCAGGCAGAGCCTTGCTTTGGATGAAGGGCTGCAAAAGGGTGGTCCCAGGGGATGCTCAGGCACTGCCCAGGCTCCCCAGAGAATGGTCATGGCCCCAAGGCTGCCAGAGCTCCAGTAGCATTTGGACAATGCTCTCAGGCACAGGGTGGGATTGTTGGGTTGTCTGTGCAGGGCCAGGAGCTGGACTGATGATCCCTGTGGGTCTCTTCCAGCTCAGGATATTCTGTGATTCTATGAAAACCCCATCCACAGAGAGAGTCCCAGCTGTACATGGATATGTCCATGTATTTTTAACCTTTGACTGAACATCCCAACTGCATCCCACTCATGCTGCAATTGCCTGCCTGGACTGTTTGATTCTTGCAGCACATCCCTGTTTTACAATAAAATAACTTTTAGTGTTATTGGGATGCCCACTGGAACGTTTATCCATTATTAGGGAATCTGGCTTCAGACATGTAGGGCTGTTAAAATGACAGCAGTGCTGCACACTCGCCCCTGCACACTCGCCTGTTTGGCTTCTTGGAGTAAGGAAAAAAACCCAAGCAGAGCTATTTAAAGAGCAAATGGCCCAGAGAGGGGGAAGTGGCAGATTCAACATGGCTTTCCTAGTAATAAACACCAAAAAGAGAAAATTAAAAGCAGCCATCTGGAAGCAGATGAAGGGAGATGCTTCCTGAGAGGAGGTGTGACAAGTGGCTAGGACTCATGGCCACGAGGTGACTCCAGGACTCCAGTGAGACTCAGGACACAGCCAAAGTATAAAATGAGGATATGTAGTGCACCTGGAAGCTTCGGGCAGCTTGGGGGCTCCAGCACGGTCACCAGGGATTTTTCTTCCCTGGCTGTTGGGGCTGAGAGAAACTTGGATGCTTCCCACATATCCTACCTATCACTGCTCCTCAAAATCTCCCAGAGCCACAGCGTCAGGATGACAACCCCAGCCCTGCTTGCATGGTGGCTGGTTGGTCTCAAGACCGGGACGAAGCAGAGAAGAGCAGCAGAAGAACCATGAGAGAGGGATCTCAGAGTCCTCCTGGCCGCCCCCTCCCACTCATCCCAAGCTTCCCATGATCAGCATCACCCTTGGGGCTGGTTGAGCTTTGTTGCTTGGAGAGGAGATGTGGCGGGGTGCAGGGCTCAGGTTAGCCCTGGCATCTTGAGGGTGACATGACCAAGACCCACTCTGGTACCACTGACACCTGAGGAGCAAATCCCACACACAGGGGTACCCAAATGCTGGCCTTATGGCTGCTGGTGTGAGCCCAGAGTGGTGGCCCTGCAGGCTGCCAGCTCAGGTGCGATCCCCAGGGAGATGTTGTGGATCCAAAGCTGCTGCCAAGTCTGGGGAGCAGCTTTTGAGGGAGGAACCTGGGGCTCCAGGCACCTGATGAGCTTTAGTGGGGCTTCAAGACCTGCTGTCCCACCTGGGAAGGTTCTACCATGTGTAGCCTTGCACTCACCAGTGTTTGAGCCCAGAGGAGAAAACCCCCCTGGTGCCAGCAAATACATGGCCAGGAATGTGGGCAGATCCAGAGTGACCACTGCCCAGGCATCAGCCAGCGCCAGTTTCACTGTGACATCCCCACAAGGTCCTGAGCACCTCCAGCACTGACTTGACCCTTAGGTTGGGGCACTTCAGCAACTCCTGCTGGGGCAGGACCAATGTGGGGAACAAGCAGCCTCTGCCAGTGGATACTGGCTACTGTGGCTTCCACAGCACCAGGTGCGGTCACAACGTGGCACCCTGGTCACCGGACATCAGGGATGCAGCTGCCGTAGGCAACTCAACAGCTCCCTGTCACCCTGGGGTCCCCAGACCAGTGGGGGCTGGAGGCACTGCCAGAGCGGGTGTCAGTGGGACTGGGAGCTGCTGGACCCCACATGGACTCCACTGTGCTGGATAACACAAGGCAAGCCCTGACCAAAGTCTTTCCCTCCAGTGAGATGACAACCATCAGCCTTGCAACAGACTCCAGGAACAGCCCCAGCCTTGCTGGGATCTGAGACCATCCTGAGCACCCTCAGCCTTTCCTGGGGCCGCTGCTGCCCTGTGTACAGAGAGTGGCTGGACTGGTGCCAGCTGCCTGCAGGCAGCCCCACTGCCCTCACCGCACACAGGCACCATCTGTCCTCTCCAAGCCCTTCCCGGCCCCTTCCACAAACACAGCCTCTATGATCTCCTGTTATCCTTGCAGCAGGAATGTTACTTGGGCCCTGGCACACCCTGCTCCAGGCAGGGCTTTGCTGTGCCCCACATGGAGAGGGGTTATCTCCCCAGCTTGGATGCTGAAGGTTGTGTGTGGTGGTGCAGGGATAGGGGTCACCTCTGTGTCCTGCCTGGTGTGAGGGATTTAGCCTCACACTGAGCCACTGTGTGCCAGGATGTGGCTGCTCTGGGGGTTCCACCAGCATGGCATGCCCAGGGAGGTGCCGGGCTCAGGAGGAGGGGCTGGGGCTGAAGCACATCCCAGCACGGGGTGGGGATTGCTGCCTTCACACCAAATTTAGTCAATGGGACTGCAGCAGATCCCCAGCTCCCCTTGCTGGGAAGAGGTGCAAGGAGAGTCCAGAGAATGCAGGGGACAGCATTCCCCACGTGCTGGGATACAGGGGTTCCCCAACAGCCCTGACAGTGTGAAGTCAGGGCCTTTGCCAGGTATGAGCAGCTCCCTACAAGCCAGTTCTGTGCCTGGGCAGAGTGGGAAGCTCAACCCAAATCTCTGCCCCTCCATCCTCAACTCTGCTGCACATGGCAGGAGGGTGAGCATCCCCCCAGATGCTCTGGCTCCAGGCAAAGCTGGGGCAGGGTTACTTCAGGATCAAAAGCAAGGCATCTTGCTGAGTGACAGAAACCATTCCTCTCCTCAGGAGAGTAAACCCAAAACTACTCAGCAGAGCTCCAGAACCGGGCACAACCTTTGCATCCTCACAAAGCAAAATGTGCTTGGAGATCCAGAAGCTGCAGACAGAAAGGGCTGTGCCCCTGCGAGCCAGGCAGCTCATACCTACCACTGAAATCCTCCCAGGGATCCATGTGTCCCTGTCACTGCCCTGCCATGCTCACTGCCCTGCTTTGGGGCTGCAAACGATGCTGTGAGCCACACATGCTGCCCTGACAGGAGAAATACCTGGCTCTCTGCACCCTCCCAAACCCCAGCACCTTACCCATGACCTTGGGTAGCTTCTGGCGGCGCAGGGGGATGCGCGGGAGCTTCATCCCAATCTGACTGAACCGCCCACACAAACGTCTCGGAGGCTTCTTGGCTGCTGCCGGGTCCTGGCTGGAGCTGCAGAGAAGGGAATGGCACTGTCAGAGGCACTGTTCCTCTCCTGTGCTGGGGACAGCCTTCATGGGCAACAGAGAGAGGCAGCACCTCAGGGATGCTGCAAGTGCAAAGAGGTTTTGGAGTGACAATAGGGTGGATCAAAAGCAGGGGCATGCCCAGGCCAAAGGAGTTGGGGACCCACAGAGGCTGCTGCCAGCCCCGGGCACCAGCTTGTGCCACACCAGGATGTAGAGCAGTGCCAGGGGATGGTGGCAAGGCCAGATCCAACCATGGCCACTGGAAGTGCAGCTCCAAAATACCTGTAATGCCTGGTCAAGACCCTAAATCTTTAAAAAAAAATAAAAATCATCCCAACCCAAAGCCAAACATATGGCTTCTCTTTATTTGCTCTCTGGTTTTGAAGCCTCCTGGGGCTGCATTTTCAAGCAATTTTCCGCAGCCACAGGAGTGAGTGGCTTTGTGTGTTGACTCAAGGGAACCTGCACCATGCCCACCACCCCCTGCAAGGGACCACACTGGGACAGCGCCACAGGTCACCCAGCAGTCTGGGGACACTGTGGTCTGGGCACCCTGGGAGAGAGGAAACTCTCTGGAGCCATTCTTCCTCTCCCCATGCTATTCCTTACCTGCTGGGTTTGTGCTTTATCTGCAGGATAATTACCTGCAGCCCCCAGGCTCTCCAAGCCAGCTCTGCCGGGCTGGGATTGATTGAGCTTGCAGGGCTGCAAGGGGAGGCTTCTGGAAAATTCCTGTGCAGTGGCTGGCAGCACAAGGGGGTTTTCTCTGCAGCTGGAGGAGCTCCAACAGCCCTCTCATCCCTTGCTGAGCAGCACAAACCTTTCCCCCTGCCTTGGGTCTGTCCCCACTCCTATTCTCATGGTAGGATGTCAACCTGGTGCTGCCAAAACGCTGCCAGCATCCTGACCTTGCTGCAGGAACCCACCCTCCCTAGCCCTGATCATCCATCCCCATGTGGGACAGTCAGCATCCCCCCCATCCCCCAGGCTTCATCCCTTGGCCCATGGGTTTGTTCTGAAGGTCTTGGCCATGTCTTGATGCCCTTGCTGTATTTCAAGGCTCCCTTTGCAGATCAGCTCCAGACCCTAGAGGCTGGAGAGGACTTGGCAGGTCTCCATGAAATGATGGCCCACAAGAGAGAAACAAAGTTAGGGAGAGCAGGAAGGGGTTCCTCAGGAAGTGCTCACCCTGAGCACCTCCACCAGCCCTGATGATGCAGCAGGACTGCTCAGACCCAGGCACCCACACGGTGTCATGTGGGCAGCACAGTTCTGCCTCAGTTTCTCTGCAGCAGCACTGTCCCAGCATGGTCTCTGCATCCCCCTGTAAATCCCAGACTCCACTGGTCTTCCACATTCCCAGCCTGGTGAGATCCCTCCTGGTCCCAGCACTCACCCGCTGGCTTCGTCCTTCTTGCGGCAGACGCAGCAGCAGCAGAGCAGGGAGAGCAGGAGGATGAGCAGTAGCGCCAGGAGGGCCCCTGCCCCGATCACACCCATCCTCTGGTTGGCCTCTGCAAGGCAGACACATGGCTCAGCCCGGGGCCAGCCCTGTGGCAGAGCCCAGCCCCCGGCCCCCAGCACTCACCCATGTGGCAGGCACCTGTCAGGGGGTCACAGGCACCATCGTGGCAGCTGCAGACATTGGCACAGTTGGCTCCATAGCGTCCGGGAGGGCAAGTCAGGTTACAGCTGGAGGGAAGGGCTGGATGAGAGTGGTGCATTCCCTGCCCCAGGCACAGCAGTGGGGGGCCACTTGGCTGCCACCTTCTCCCAAACCCTCTATGCTCCAGGGAGCACTTCTCCAGCTTGCTCCAACACAGCTCCTCCACACCCTGGGGGAACCCTTAATCCACAGGGATCAGGAGCCCATCACCCACGCACTGGCTTTGCCCATTGCTCAGGGGATTTGGCCGGGCTGGATCTCAGACACTCTTACTGCTCTCTACATGGGACTGCACCATTAGACACAGTAATTAGGAAAGGTCATTAACCCAGCAGTCACATCTAAAGACACCCTGATGTCACACACAGGGATTCCAGCTCAGCTCAATGGTGATGTGGCCATGGCATCCCAAGCCCCACCCCCCACCAAGCCAGGCAGAACCACAGTGGCCACAAGCTGGGAAGGTGCCCAGATTGACTTTTTTTTTTTTTTGCCTCCAAGAAGGAAAAACAACAGAGCAGCCCTAAGACCCTCCCAGTTTGGTTAAGCCCAGTGTCAAATCTCCACTGCTGGTAAAATGACTTACTGATGGTGTCACGGAGATGATGGAGACGCATAAATGAGCACCAATCCACGAGTCTCAAGGGCTTGAGCATGGAAAACACATGCTGGGCATGTGCCAAAGCACGTGGGCCTTTTGGTGTCAGCAGGTCCAACCCAACCTGCCTCCCCAGCCGTGGGCCAGGCACCACAGAGCAGGACCCAGATGGAGCTGGGAGATGTTGGCAGCACTGCTGGGCACCAAACCCTCCACCAGCTGCATCCCAGCTGGAGTGGCTGCAGCAGGAAGGAGCCAGTGGGCCCCAGCCCAAAGCCGCTCCCCTGGGGACACAGCTGCCCCCAGCCCTTGGCGCTGTGCCCCGAGGCAGCTCGGCCCATTTCACACTCCAACAACTTGCAAAGCACCACCTTGGCCAAGCCTCATGCCTTCTGTGTGCCTGCCCTGTGCCTGCTGTGTGCCTGCTGCATGCCTGTCATGTGCCAGTCATGTGCCCATCATGTGCCTGCCAGGATGGACGCTGAGCTTCGGTGTCTGCTCTGCTGCCCTGGGCAGCTAATGCAGCACAACAGGAGCAGGGATAGTCCCCCAGCAAGGCAAAACCTCTCACCCCACCTCTTGGCCCCACATTTCTGCCCCAGGCTGAGATTTTGGGAGAGCAGAGGAGGGTGATTTTTTTCTAGGAGAGTCCTGACACTTCTGGGAAAGACAGAGAAGATAAAGTACTTTGTGCACACATAAATATTTTAGCAGCTGCTCCTTTAGCCTCCTCCCAACACAGCGCTGAGAGGACACGCTGCATGGCAAGGACGTTGCTTCTGCCTTCATTGCAGAAATTCTCTTTTTAGCAAAATTATACCCTGCTGACAAAAATACTGGTTTGGATACAGTCACAGGGATCTGCCTCAGCACCCAGAACATTCCTGAGCCTGCCCGACTGCACCACCTGGCACAGCTCAGCTCAAGCTTATGGCACCGAAGCTGCATCCCGAACATCCCCCATCCCCACCTTCCCAGTGCTGTGCCAGGGTCTCAGAACAGGTTAATCCAGAGTCTGCCCTCTGGCACTGTGCCAAAAGCATCACCACACCCCCATGGGGAGCATTCAGACTCTCTCACCTCTGCCTTTGCTATCAAATGTGGCCATTATGCCCAAACCTGGCATCCTGAACTGGTGCCAGTGCCCAGCAACTGTTCCAGCACCACAAGTGGTTGGCAAAGCCCCACAAAAAAAAACCCCAAAATGCAAATGCTCCCTGTTTTTATGCCCTGAGTGAAATGCCAGCATGGGCAGGATGCCAGCTCCAAATCCCTGTCCTTGCTGTCATCCTCGGTTAATTGCTGGGAAAATCTGAGCACCACCTGGCAGGACCTGGGCAAACTGTCTGCATGTCCCAGCAGGGTGGAAAACACTTTCCTCATCTTTTCAAACAACATTTCAATCCCACGCTGGGAAACACTACCTGGGGATGTGAGCAGACCCTCGATGGCCCTTGTGCCTCTGGACAGGGGGAAGGGGGAGGCCTGGAAAAGACCCCAGCCAGAGGCAGAGCTTTAAGCTTTAAATAGGAGCCCCTCATGGATGCCATGCCTGTGAGGCTGTTTGTTATTCTGAGATGTGGTTTTCTCTCTGTTTTTGGATAGAAATTCCACCCTGGACTTAAAAACCCCCAACAAACCACCACTTTCTTGATTTGTTTTTGCCAAACAGGCCTTTCCTAAAGCAGAACACCCCTTGCTGCTCTGTGAGCTTGTCCTTCCCTCTCTGCTCACCAAATCATCTGAACTATTGCCCATGAGTGCTTCCACTGCAGGAAACTCAGGTGGGAATAGCATAGGACCCAAGGGGGCAGGAGGTGCCTGAGCATCACCTGTGCCCCGAGGTGCCCCCAGGTGTGCTCACCAGTGCCTCACTTACTATGTGCCATGGGAGCCGGGGTGGCAGAGGCACTGCCCAGTCTCAAAGTGGCACTGGCCGTTGACGCAGTCGCTGCAGACGAAGGCGCAGTTCTCCCCGTAGGTCCCGTTCCGGCACTTGGTTTCACACCTGGGAGGGATGAGGGCAAGTGGCTGGAGCACCCATGGCACTTGGGGACCTCCAGCATCCCTCCACATGCATGGAGATGGGGCTGCATATCACTGTGATGGCTTGTGGTTTCTGAAGCCAGGAGAGGGGTACAGGGATGGACTGAGCCCACTGACACAGCTATGGAACTGGAGGGAGCCTGTGAGACCCCTGCCCTATGCCCCTTGAATCCTGGATGCTTGCAGTGGGGCTCAGCTCTCAAGCTGGGATGCTCTCCCACAAACTCTTGTGCCCAGGATTGTTTCCAGGGCTGCAGAACCCTTCAGTGACCCTGTTCCCTGGAAGAATCAGGGAATCCAGGCACTGCTCTCCCAGAACCCAACGCTGCATGCAGCTGCACTCACCGGTCTCCGATCCAGCCTGGGTTGCAGTGGGAGCATTTTCCATTGATGTGATTGCAGGTGTGGCCGTCCTTGCATGGGGGACAGAGCTTCTCACAGCCCTCTCCGTAGAAGCCGGGCGAGCAGGGCTGATCGCACTTGGTGCCGTTCCAGCCCGCCTCGCACGTCAGGCAGCGCCCATCGGCCACAGTGCACGGCTGCAGGCTCTTGCACTGCCCACACCTAAAACAGCCGAGGGCAACCCATCACCCAGCAGACCTCAAATCCTCCTGCTGCCACCTCCCACCCATGCCGGATCAGACCCAGCAGGGCTGGCCACTCACCGCCTCCTGCAGCCTTGGCCGTAGAAGCCAGCCGGGCACGGCTCGCGGCAGTACTTGCCCCGGTAGCCGGGCTCACAGGTGCAGGTCCCGTCCACCTGGTTGCACTTGCCCTTGTAGCACTGGCAGTAGCGGTCGCAGCGGGGCCCAAAGGTCCTCTCCCGGCACTGGCAGCGCCCTGTGAACTGCTCACAGGGCGAGTTGTTGCAGGAGCACTGGTTGTTGCAGCCACGGCCCCACCACCCAGGCTGGCACAGGCAGTTGCCCGTCTGCTGGTCACACTGGGAGTTGTGGCTGCAATAGCAGGAGCTGGAGCACTGCGGGCCCCACCAGTTGGGCTCACAGGTGCATTTGCCCGTCTTCTGGTCGCACTTGCCATGCTTGCAGAGGCAGATGTTCTCGCACTTGGGGCCCCAGCGGTTGAGGTTGCAGGTGCACTGGCCCGTCACGTCCTCGCACTGCCCGTTGGGGTGGCAGCTGCACATTTCCTTGCAGTCAGGACCCCAGAACTGCCGGGGACACTCTGTGGGGAGAGCCATCAGCCTCAGCACTGCCCAGGGGGACAACCCCACCACCAGGCACCAATGGAGACCCCCAGTCCCAACAGCACCTCTTGACCACAGTCCTCTTTCTCCTCCCCCCAGTGCACTGGATCTAAGAGGAGACCCTGGCCAAGGGGCAGTGTCCTGGGAACAGAGCCAGGGGACAGGCAAGGGCAGAGCAAGAGCATTCACAGCTCCATCTCTGATGATCTGCTCTGGAAAGTCACCCCAGGATGAGCCAGGTCCACCCCAGTGAACCCCCTGAGGACACAAAGGCACCTGCCAGTACTCACTGGTGTCGCAGTTGGCACCGAAGTAGCCGTGGCGGCAGCGGCACTCCCCGGGCCTGACGCACACCTCGTTCTCCTTGCAGGTGAAATTCCCCTCGCACACGGCTGGACAGATGGACAGACAGCAGGCATGATCACCAGTGCTTGCTCCCTAAAGCCCTCCAGACCCCTCCAGAGGAGAAAAAAGGCTGTGCAGTGACCCTCTGAGTCTTGCTGAGCTCTGGCAAGCAGCTGACCATCCTGGCAAGCAGCTGCCTGGGCTGGATGGGACCCTTGCCAGAAAAATGCCACCAGCCTTCTGTCACCCAGCTCAGCTCCATCTCTGCCACCCAGATAGGATGCCACCCATCCTGGCCACCAGCCTCCTGCCACCCAGCCAAGCCCTGTCCTTGCCAGCAGCTGCACCCAATGGTGTTGCCCCTTGCTCAGCTCTGCATTGCCAGAGGGGAGAAGGGGACAGGGAGTGGAGGGGTTGTGGGCACTGCCATCCCAGCACTACCTCTCCCACGTGGCCACCAGCTCCTAAAGGCCACCAGCCCCTCTCCTGCTGAGGGGACCTCAGGCTGAGGCCGATGCCTGGAGCCAGGCAAGCGCAGGACGCGGGACAGGCAGCAGGGACAGGCAGCACTGTGGTGCAGGCAGTGCTCACAGATCCCACACTGCCCTGGACAAGCTTCCTTAGGCACTGGGAGAGGGACAGACAACCACCCATCCCAGCCACCTTACCTGGGAGTTGTTAGACCTACGGTGATGGATAGTATAGAAACCCCTAAAATAGACAGATTACACAGGTTAGGAGCAGTGAGTCTAAAGGTTAGAGCAGGTCAGGGGGGCAGGAGATGGGGACAGCTCGCTGTGGGACCATCCTCCCCCCACTGTCTTGGCAGATCCTGTCCTTCTCCCTTCCAAAGGGGCCACATCCTGTTCCCAACGCATGCAGCGAGCGGTTACAGGGCTCATGCACAGTGGGTAAGTTGGTTATGTGGGCTTTGGTCCCAGCTGCAAAGTGCCGCCTCCAGCTCTCCCAGGGTATGGTGAGCCCTGTGGCCAGCCGAGACTGTGGGGGAACCCCAAAGCAGCTGCCTTCATTGTGGTGGCAGTGCAGGGAATGATGCGCCCAGGGTTTCATGCTGAGCATTCATGCTGGGCTTACTGCGGCCCCCAGTAAAGAGCTGTGACACCTTGTACAGTCCTAGTCCAAGCTCAGTGGTTTTTGTCAGCCCCAGCAGCCTCTCCCCAGTGGGGCCATGATGGACACATGCCTGGTCTGGGCAGCTTCGGCTTCACCGGTGGCTCTGGCTCAGCTACCCACGCTGATGAAGCATCTGTGGGGAATCTCAGTCCCATCCCTGCAGCTGCACCTTCACCCTGGGGGACACTTCACTGTCCCTTGAGACCCTGAGCAGCATTCCCAAGTCCTTAGATCCAGAGCTGGCTGGTAAGGAGAGAAACCCCCACAGCTCTGTGACCCCTGACACTGGGGCTGAGCACCCATTCCATCCACATGGTGCTAGCTTGGAGCACTGCAGGGAGGCAGGACTCTGGCTGCAGATCCCCAGGACAGGGGGTCCCAGCCACGGGACACATCACGGTGGCCCCTGACAGTGGTGGTGAGGCCAGGAGGGCTCAGTGAAGGACGGGCAGAGCCCGATGAAGCAAAATGCCAGTGTTTACCTATTAAACACTCGCTCCCTTGTTGCCTCCATCCCAGGCAGCACATGAGCACCGAGGAGCTGCAGGGATAAAAAAAGCATCACAAATAGTTACAACTCTCAGAAAAGTCCTGGCCCTTCTCAAAAACCCACCAGGAGCACTGAAACCCTGATGGTGAGAAGTCCTGCTGGGGGCTTCTACACCTCCAGAGGGGAAGGAGAGCTCTTGGCTCCTCCTCCAGCACACAGTGAGTTAATGGATCTGCTGGGGGATCCCATGGATGCCCCACCAGCCACTAAGGTGATGCCTGGAGTAAGAACAGGACCAGTTCCTCCCATTAATAAGGAGTGATGAAAAAGCAAAAGTCATGTTTGCAACCTCTACAAGAAAAAAATCCAAAGACCCCCTAAAAAAGCTGGGAAAAAAGGGAAGGTTCTAAATGTCCCAGGGGAAAACATGACTTGAATCCCAGGCTTGGTGTTTGGTGGCCTGGGGATGGCATCCCAAAGGCAGGTTGAAACACCTGGCTGGAATAGCTGGAACACAGCCAGCTCCCAGGGAATGTCCCTACGTACAAGCAGGGGGATGCCAACTGCAGGCAGCTGGAATGTGTCCCTGAGCTCTTGAGAGTCCTGGAGTGCCACCACCTCCAGGGAGTACCAGGCACAGGATCATCAGGCAGGATATTTTTGGCCCAAGCTTGACCAGGATGGGGGCTCAGACCCACTCAGAGGCTCAGCCAGGGATGCTCAGCTCTCTGCTGGGAAGGGACATGTGGCGACAGCTCACCCACACTTAGTCAAGGAACCCCCCCAAACAAATGTTTTGGAGGCTCATGATGCTGCAATAGGGTGTGGGGAGTACACTCCCCATGACCCCACAGAAATCCCTGTTTGTGGATCCCTGCTCATCCCTGGAGCCACCCACTCATCCTCGGGGTGACCCACACCGCCTGGTCCCACAGGCGAGAGAGTGATGCTGGAGGGTCACAAAGAGCCCAGGCGGATGCTGCAGTCAAGGAAAACTTCACCCGGGCTGGTCCGGCGGCGCAGCCTGGAATGCATTTGGCTTTTTCTTTTTTTTTTCCTCTTTTCCTCTTTATATGTAACAAATGCAGAAGAGGAGGAGACAGCAAGGAAGTATTCGCTCAAAACCCAGCACAGTCACAGGACCATGTCTGGCTGCCAGACCGCCTTGTCCTGGGGCTGGGGAGGGAGCTGCCAGCAGCCCCTCGGCCAAAGCGGGGTCTCGGGGCTGCAGCTCCCGCCCCAGCCCCTTGGTGGGCAGCACCCGCATGACCCAGCCAGGAGCACCGTGTCCCCCTTTTCATGGCGGACAGTGAAAAGTTGGAAAGGAGGCAGAAAAGAACCACAAAAATGATTCAAGGCCTGGAAAAAAAGCCTTGCAGCCGGAGCCCAAAATAGCTCCATCTATGCAGCCTGTGGAAGCAGCCGCAAGATGCTGAGATGGCAGAGGCACAAACACCCCCCAGGGGGACCCCAGGGCTCACTGGGGAGGCTCTGCTCCCACCAAGCATGCAAGGGGATGAATGGGGTTAATGGTAAAGGGGGGCCAACCACCAAATCACCTACCCAAGGACTGGGTGGGCTGGAGTCAAGGTCCTTCTCTGCAAGAGGCTTCAGACTGTGCCCCTCAAAAAGCTTTGCCAGCTGTGCTGCGATACTCAGGCACAGGTGGGGAAGGGTCCACGGTGCTCTTTCCCTCCCATGGCATGGCCAAAGCCTCACTGTTCCACCTGGGTTTGCTTTCACCACTCCACCCTTTAGAAATTCAGCTTGGTGGCTTTTAGAATGAAACCATCACAGGTTTGCAAGAGGAAACCCTTCCACCTGGGAAACCTGCCTCCAACAGCCCAGCCTGGCCACCAAAATGGGCATAATGGGGAATGTGCCAAAAAGTATCCTCTGTGGTGAAAGCCCCGAGCTGATGGTGGGGAGCTGGGAGTTACTGGAACATGGTGGCAGGAGGGAAAAACTTCTGCCATGAGCTGGAGGAGGTGAGTGGCACCACGACCACCCCCAGCTGGGACCCAGCCCACCCCCTCACAGGATTTCGGCTTATCTGTTCCCTGATAGCTAATCTCTCCTTCCCCGTGCCTGCTGATGACCTCCCACACCCTGCTCAGCCCCCACCTCATTTATCAGCAGCTCTGACAGCAAATAAACTTTGTCCTGTGGCAAGGAGAGGTAGCCAGGATGCGGCACTGGGAAACCAGTGCTCCCAAAGGACTGGTCCCAGAGCACAGCCAGCCCACAGAGGGTCAGTGCTGGCTGCAGGCCACCAGTGCTCATCAGGGTGTGAGACTAAAAGGTGTTTCATGGCCTCAGTTCCTTGACAAAGGGCTCCGAGTGCCCCCCGACCAGTGGGAAAGGATAACTGGGAGATGTATTAAAAGCTTGCTCCCGACCCACACGGACATGGCACTGCAGACATCCACAATGCAAATACTTTCTTTCCTTCAAAGCACTACAAATGCTGGGACAAAAAGAATGAAAAGCTGCCTCTGAGCTGTGGCCAGGGCTTGAGACCTCAGCTGATGTGGAGGAAAAGGAGTGGGATGTGGGCAGAGCTGGAGCTGCTACCTGCAGGGACGAGTCCTCCATGCCAGCCTTGCCCCTGGCCCATGGCCATGTCCTGCTCATGCTGAGCATCACTGGGATCTCAGCTAATGATCCCAGGCTTTTCACAGAGGTAGAATATTTTTCTTGTGGATTAGTACCCTACATTGCTCCCTGAGATCACTTTACCAATGGCTCTGAGGCAGGAGGGGTGGCTCCTCACCCTGACCAGCACAGCCTGCCCTGAACAATGAGGAGCAGGCTCACATCCCTGGAAGCAGGAGCAAGACTCTGGAGCTCAGCTGGGAGCTGCTACGTGTGGTCCCATGTGAGACCACCTGGCTCAACCCAGTGGATGGAGCTGTAGAGGAGCCCTGTGGACACCCAGCATACCCCTGGTGCTCAGAGAACCACTGGCACCTTCCCCATCCCCAGTGCTTCCCCATCCCTGCCCCACTGCTCCTTCCAAGCATCACCCCAGTGCTAATCTTCCTCTGTGTCACCCATGACTCGGTGCCACCCAGCTGGCACACAGTGCTCTTGGGACTACTGGGTCCCAGGCACTGGCACTCCCCAGCTGATGCCAGCTGCAGCTCCCTGACCCCAGCCTCAGGGTGCAGATAGACAGACAGACATCCCCAGGGCAGGCAGGCACAGGATCATGGGCATAAATAGAAACCCTTCAGGCAGAGAAAGAAAATAAAAGACCAACGATTGGAAAAGAAAGTGTTAGCAAGAGAGCAGGACAGGGACAAAGCACTGCCCAGGCTGTCACCACTGGCACCTTTGGTCATGTCAATGGGCAACCAGTTGTCAAAGAGCTTCAAGTTTAAGGACAAGTTGAATTTAGGACACGAAACCCCAAAGAGGCCCAAATATGACCTTTTTTTCTGCCCTAAATTATTCCTTGAATTGCTACTCGGGAGCCAGATCTCCTGAGCCCTCTGAAACCCATGGTGGCATCTCCACAGGATGTCTGGATGGGCTTCGCAGAGCCAAGGGTCCAACCAGCAGCTCCACCAGGCTTGGATGGAGGACATTGGGACCTCCTCCCAAAGCCACCTCCAGCCCCACTGCCTTTGGTCCCAGGCACAGGGCAGGACCTGCAGTACCAGGGCCTTGGGGCCACAGGGGTGGGTTTGGATGGTGACATATGGGGTGTCCTCCACATCCACTGTACGCAATAATGATAGGGGTGGGTGCCAAGTGGGTGGGTGGGGAGGGAAGAAGGGTTTACAGAAGGGTGAGGGATGGAAAATGATGCAAACATCATCTGAGCTTCCTAGGGACTGTCCCTGCCCCACCACCCCCAGCTCCCAGGCTGCCTTCAGGTCCCATTCCTGCTGGAGGATGGACACCACCAACCTGTCCCACTCAACAGCCAGTGCCTCTTGCATACCCCATGGCACCCACGGCTGCAGAGTGAGCGAGTCCGAGCCCTGTGGTGCTGGTGCAGCATCTCCACCCCTTCATCCAGTGGGAATGAGGGGGTCCTTCTGCAAGGGGGAGCACCCAGGCACCCCATCCCCAGCACGTGGGGCAGGATATGAGGAACAGGGTGGGGACACTGCTCAAGTTCCCTCTGTCACCCCAAGATGTAGTGGCAGCTTTGCTGTGCAGGTCACAGGCAGCTGAGGAGGGACGGCTCCCTGTCGAGGAACAGCACGGGTGGGAGCTGCGGCCACTCTGGCTCGTGAAATGCCTCCTTAGGAAGCTCCGGCTGTAATTTGAGGAGGGGGCACCAGCGCCCTGTGGCCCTGCTGAATGGAGCCATTATGCGGCCCCTCTCGCTCGCAGCACATGTTTTCCTTGTGGACTCGACTGACCTCACGGGCGAGATGTAAAGGTGCATTTATGGCTTGGGCCCCCCTTCAAGCGCAGGGGATCCAGCTCTCCCAGGCGGGAGGCAGGGGCTGTGGGCTCTCTCCCCCTTTGCTGGGGCCAGCCTGGCCCAGGAGCCTGGGCAGCACCGAGCCTGAGCGCTGCAGAGAAGCTCGGCTGAGGTGATGCTCTGCAAAGGGATCTGTGGGACACGGAGAGCACTGGGAGCGGGGACAAGTCAGTGCCACCTCCCGAGACCCTGCCTCCAGCCAGGCAGGCAGGATGTGATCCCCGGGACAGCTAGACAGTGCCAGCACCCACATTCTGAAGCCAAACATGAAGGTCCTGGGGCTGCCAACTCCACAATCCCCAGCAGCCCGGGGGCAGCTCCACCACGATACCCAGAGCATCCTGTATCCCACCAGCCCAGGCTCAGCAGTGCGACCGGCCCCCGGGGGGATGCAGGACCGGCCCCCACAGTGCAACCCGATCCCTGGAGACACCCAGGACCGGCTCCCCAGCGCAGATCCTGCCCCAGGGATGCAGGATTGCCCTGCATCCCTCTCACGACTCCATCCCCAGAGACACCCAAACCCAGCTCGCTACAGTGGAACCGGCCCCGGGCATCCAGGACTGGATCCGGAGGCATCCAGGACTGCTTTCCCGCAGCCCCGCGGGGATCAGTACCAGCCCCCACGTCCCCGGCCCCGCTCGGGCTCAGCTCCTCACGCTCTCCCAGCCGCCGGCTCCCCCCGCCTCAGCCGCGCACAGGACGGACTTTGTCTTGGAAGGCGCCCAGCGCCGCGGCTGTTCCGGCGAGCCCGTCCCGTGCCGTGCCGTGCCGTGGCCCCGGCCCCGCAGGGCGCTGGGGATCCCGTCCCGCCCTGCACACCTGCCCGCCCCCGCTCCTACCCGGCGGCCCTGCAGACGTTCCTGCCGCGGGGGCTCAGCTCCTGTGCGGCTCCGCGGCTCAGCACCGGCAGCAGCAGCAGCAGC
>VZRV01000863.1:149856-288625 GCA_013398115.1 Falcunculus frontatus
GGGCGGCCTCGGGGTGGGGCCCCCGCCGGTCCAGAGCCGGTAATCCCCCGAACGGGGACAAGACCCGCCCCGGAGCAGCCCCGCTAAGCCGGATCCCTCCCTCCACCCACCTCCCGGTTGTGCTGCACCAGCGGCTCCACGGCGCACAGCCCCAGCACCACCAGCCCCCGCAGCAGCTCCGCGCTGCTCTTGCTGCGGAACGCCTCGCGCGGGTCCCCGAAATCCACGGTGGGCGGCGGCGGGCCCCGCTCCGCGCCCCGCGGGGGAGGGGGNAGAGCCATGGGCACGGCGGGGCCGCCGCCCGCCGCCGCCTTAAGTACGGCCTGCGCGGGACCGCCCCCGGGCCTCCAGCTCCACGGCCCCGCTCCGCCCCGCCTTTGGCCCCGCTCTGCTGCCACCGGAACCGGTACCGCACCCCGGCACTGCCCCACCACCGGCACCGCCCCAGCACCGGCACCGGCACCGGCACCGGCACCGGGACGGGGACCGGGACCGGGACCGGGACTGCGATTGATTCTGGGATCGGCACCGGGACCGGAAGCGGGACTGGGAATGGGATTGGCACTGGCACCGAGACAGGCATCAGCACCTCCGGGGATGGGAACTGGGATCGGGATCGGGACTGGGACTGGGACTGATTCCGGGACGGGCACCGACACAAGGACAGGGACCGGCAGCGTGACTGGGACTGGGACTGATTCTGTGACAGGCACCGACACATGGACAGGGACCGGCAGCGGGACTGGGAACGGGACCGCCACCAAGACCGGCACTGGAACCGAAAACGGAAGCGGCACCAGGACTCGGACCTGGACAGGGACCGGGACCAGCACCGGCACCGACACTGGGACCGGAACTACCATCGGGACCGGGACTGCGACCAACACCGACACTGGGATAGAGACCGGGTCGGGGATACGAACCGGGACTGGCACCGTCACCGGGGCCAGCACCAGGACTGGAGCCACCCTGCCCAGTGCACCCTGCTCCCGCAGCCCCCTGGCCGGTGCCTTCCCCATTCCTATCCCCTTGACACAGCCGGTTCTGGGGACACCTCCCTCCCCGGAAGCCTCAGGAAGGGCCTGGAGGGGCAGGTGCGGCTCTAGGGGAGACGTGGGTGGGGCCTGAAGGGAACTCCCTTCCTTGGAGCAGTGCTGGGAGCAGGGCAAAAAGAGCCTCATGCCCCTGGAGAAGCCTTTGGGAAAATTATGAAGGTCCCAAGGGAGCCTTGAAGTGGTCCCTGAACGGGACCTGTGGGGAGCACCCGGGCCAACCCTGCAGGGCCAAGGGGCTACTGACTGCTCAGGGCAGCCCCAGGGAGGGACGGAGGATGTCTCAAAGGGTCTTTGTTCCCTCGTAGCCATCCCTGGGGCAGGCTGTGGTATGTCCAGACTGTGGAGCTGGAAAAACTTGGGGAGGGGATCTCAGACCTGCGGGACCTGTCATGAGAGTGATGTTTCAAGCCCCTGCACTTGCTCCTCCTGATGTGTGCATGAACAGTTTGGGGGTTTCAGCTGAATCTTCACTCATTTGGTCGGGGTCCATGGGTGCTTGGGGTGCTTGAGGCAGCAGACTTGGCTCCCTCGTCACGGGCTGGGGCTGTTTGGCTTCACCTGCTCCGTGGAGTCGCAAAGAGAGCTGGCAGGACCTCGGGATTTTCCCAGGCAGGGCGAGTGCCTGTCCTGCTCCTAGCAGGGGTCTGCCTGAGCTGTTCCTCCCCGGCACAACCAGTGCTGAGCTCCAGAGATCACCGAGCACCTCCCTGACACCCCGCGGCCACAAACGCTCTCGAGTCTTGGCCTGGGAGATCAGGTACCTCCCTTCCTTTTCGCAGGATTGTTTCACAGCACCATCAGAGCTGCATCCTTTCTACGTGCCCGTGCCCATTCTCTGTGCCCTCATCCCTTCTCCGTGCCCACATCTTCTCTCTATGACCATGTTCCTTCTCCATGCCCACCTCTCCAGTCCCGTTTCCAGTGGCTCCTGGAGGATGACTCCGGGCTGATGCAGAGCTGTCCAAATTCAGTTCCTCAGTGACATCTTGTGCTGGGAATGCTCAGCGCAGGCAGGAGCTGGGAAAATTAGTTCCTGCAATTGTGTTTTCCTGCCCACCCCAACACTGACATTGCTGTAACCACCAGTGAAACCATGGGGATTCCCTGAGCTCATCTTTGGGAGTCTCTTGTCCTTCCATGGAGACAGCCAGACAGTGGCATTGCCTCTGACAGAGCTAGGTACAAAGCTCTGAAAAAGCATCCACTTCCTTCAAAACATTCCCTGTGCTGTGTTAACTCTTTTGTGGCATTTAGAGATAATAATAATTCACCCAAAGTTCCTTGCCGTGATGAGACTGCACATATGAATTCTTGGGCTGCAGTTCAAACCTTGTTTCTCAGCCAGGTGCCACAGAGAAAATTCCCTTCAAAGGCTCTAATGGCACCAGTCCCCCTGGGAACACTCGCCTTGTCTTAGCAGGGAAAGCTTCCAAGTGCTGCCTGCTGTGCCAGCAGAGATGCAGCCCTGCAGCACCCGGCTGGCACTGGGAATTTGTGGTGCAAACCCGGGTCTGAGTTTCTGAAGAAACTTTAGTCTCAGACCCAAACTGAGAGATGAAATATAAAAAAGCCACTTTTAGGTGGAAGTGATATCTGATGGGGTTTCTCTTAGGGTGGTGGTACACGAAGCAGAGGAAATCCCTGAGCTGGCAGCCCTGCCAGTGGCAGGGAGACCAACAAGGGGTGCTCCAGGCTGCTGTGGGGACTGTGCCAAGCCCTCGTGGGTCACCGTGGCCTTGCAGAGCACTGATCCCCCTGCTCCCAGTCCCCCTTGGCTGTGACGTTATGCCCTCGAGGCCACTGTCCCTGTCCCCACCATGCCCAGGCAGGTGCTGCTGGCACAAAGGGGCCAGTCCCTTCTCATGGTGGCTGCAGCTGGCATGGGAAGCTCAGTCCAGCCCATTGCTGGAACACACACCAAGGAAGCAACCACGCTGCTGTATCCCACATGGGGAACATGGCCCAGGCCAGATAGCACACATCAAAGTCCTTCCATGGGCACTCTCGGCCGCACCAGCGATGGGAATAAATCCAGGAGAAGCTGTTATGGATAGCTTGAGAAGCTGTAAAATGTGTAGAAACATTTCAATGTGAGACAAATAGGCGAGGAGGGAATTTGGCACAGGAGGAGATGCAGTTTAGAAGGGGAGACCACGCCATGAATATTTCATGGGCCAGCCCTCAGCAGAGGCCTCATGGCAAGGAATAACAGCAGCCACTCCCAGCATCCGGGAAGGAGAGCTGTGGGATGATCACTCCTCCTGCCTTGTGGCAGAAGTGGGCAGGGGCACAGGACCTGGAAGCTGCTGGCTGTGCTCCCCTGCTGTGGGATTAGCCTTCCTCACCCTCTTCTTCCTCCAACCCAGTGCCAGGCTATGGGCAATCCTGCCCCATCCTCGGGGCTGGGGCTCTGTCCTCACTGTCCCCACAGCTCTGTGAGCACTCCGGCCCTGCTGCCCCAGCACTCCGTGCTTCCATCATTGGTCCTCTGAGGTTTCCTTGGAGACTGCTGACTCAGGGCCTCCTCTGTCAGGTGTTTCTCACTGACCATATGCCTGATGTGTGCCCAGCACCTGTGCTAGCAAACCACTCCCCACAGGCCAGCATGCAGGAGGGACACATCTACACATTGTGTGTGTGGGGGGGGGGTGGCTCCTCAGCTGGCATCTGGCTCTGCCACAGGTGCCCCTTGGAGCAGCAGGTGCAGGGGTGGCAGGAGCTGGGTGGGTCAGAGTCTGACATGGATCCACTGATAAAACTCAGGAGAAAGTGGACATGGGGACAGCGCTTCCCAAACTGCAGCCATGTGTGGGTTCTCATCTTGTGGAGGGTTATTTTTCTTCACAAGAGGCTTCATCTCCCTCTGTGCAACTCTTCAGGGAGAACTCCAGATCCAATACTGCCCACTCTGAGGAGATAAACCCCTTTGGGTTGCACAGGAGCTCCCAGCCTTAGGATGGGATGTGTTTGGATAATGAGTTGGTGCACTCTGACCCGCCCCAAGCACCCTGTCAGCCTCAGTGTGACCCTCCTGGGGGTGACTGACTTGTGCCACAACATGGACCGTACTCTGGCAGCAGGATGGAGGAAGCCTGAATGATGGAGGAAGCAGGATGGATGAAGCTCCCCAGCCTTCCCTCTCCACATCAGGGAACTGCATCCTTCCCCTTGCACCTGGTGCTGCAGAGGCCCCAGCAGGTTCAGCTGCTCCAGCAGGATTAGGGGTGATCCCCATCCAGGTGTGGCACAGGCAGGTGAGGCTGCAGCACTCCGTGTCCTGCCTCCATGAGACCAGAGTAGGAGTTTTTGGAACTTGCTGGTCACCTGGGGAGTCACAGGGTGGGAGCTCCAGCTCCTGGGGTGTTCCTTTGGGTTGGGGGCCCTGGGGAGAGCAGCTGAGAGCTGCCACAGGCCCTGCAGAGGAAAGAGATGCTGGGTGGTTCCTCTTGCAGCTGATCTCCTGGCAGCCCAGACCTTGCTCTCCCAGCATGGCTGGGATTTTGAAAGCTGGGCTGTGTTCTGATCCCTGGCATTTTCCACTTGCATCCCAATGATTTTTGGTGAATCACTTGCAGCCTAAGAAATAAATGTCCTCTTGATTCTCCCTGCGAGTTCTTGGGTGCGGCTCAGAAGCCATGAGAAAATACCCAGGTGAATTCCTGTCTCCATTAAGGTCAGTGCTATTAAAAAACCAAGTTACCTCTGAAAGGGAACCTAGGAAATATCCAAGGCAGGGACAGACACATCAGACAGACTTACCACATCAGCTAATTACTTCTTTTGCAGAGAGTCCTTCTCTTTTTCCGTCCACTGGCAGAAGGGAGTCATGTGAGATGTCCACAAGTGTGCCTGGGGGGAAAGGAACGTCAATGAAGACCTGAAACAATTTTGCTGCTCTTCCAACTGAGAAAGGATCATGCTGGAAGGTTTTTGGGGAAGTGGGGCCTGGGGAATGGACATGAAAAGCCTTCTTTCCTGGCTGACTCCCTTGGCGGGTGAGTTGTTTACAGAGCCTGGATGCCAGAGTGCCTGGAAGGGAGCCAGCTCTATTTTAGCCCTTTGTAAATGATTTAAATGTGCTGGGGGAACATTTAGGAGGAGATGGTGGGAGGCAGAAGGAGCCAGCCCTGGCAGGGACAGCAGGAGCGTGTGGTGGGGATGGCTGTGCCCCTCCTGTCCCCCAAGAGCTGCTGCTGAGACCTGAACCAGCTGCTCCTAGTCCAGCTGGCCAGAGGCATCCTCCCAAACCCCTCCCAGGTGATGTTCCTAAGGAGCCCCTCGACTCCTTTTTGCAGCCCTTGCCTGTCAGGAGCATCCCCTGGGAAGGCCAATGGGACCAAAGGTCCCGTGTGCCCTGTGGGACCCCAGTGAGGTAGGGACATGGGGCAGAGCTCCCTGCAACACCTGGGGGCAACCACACATCATGGGACTGGGGACAAGCTCCTGAGGCTGGAGCAGGGCAACTCCAACCCCCCTTACCCTTGAGGACCTGGCTGCTCCTTATTGATTAATGTGGTGGCTCATTTCTCTAAAAATAGGCTCTTAATTACTGAACCTCTGGAAACAGAATTGTCTCACAGCAAAACCTGATTGATTCGAGAGCAGCTGCAGCTGCAGCTCCAGCAATGGCCCTGTGGCCACAGAGCCTGGATGGCCCCTGCCAGAGACAGCTCCTGGCCACAGGAGGTTTCAGGCTGGTTCAGGTCAGTTCCCAGCTTGCAGCAGCTGATGCATATTTGTTTTTTCCAAGTGTCACATAGTTTTGCTTCTTAACTTTCTGTGTGTTTAATTGTGAGCAGGTGGCACTGAGGGGCACTTGGACTTTTCTTCCAGTGGAACAAAATGGAAGGAAAAATGTTAATTTTTGCCTCGTGCTCCTGAACTGTCTGTAGAGAAGGGAAAAAGCAGTTCTGGTTTATTTATTTATTTATTTATTTATTTATTTTGTGTTGTTTTCCCACCTTCTTCCTCTATAAGGACAAATACTTTGTGGGAGCCTTCATGCTTTTCTCTTATTCTCTTGTCCCCGAGAAGCTGTGCAAGATCCTAAAAAGGCTGAAAAGAGGAAAAAAAAAAAAGAAAATAGAACTGAAAATAAATTTGTTTTCTGGGGTTGTTTCATCTCTCTGAGTTTGGGTTTTTGTGTCAGTGATGCCTCCTCCAGCCACCTAGAAACAGAGACTAGACAAGAGTAAGGGAATAAAGACAGGTATTTATTTGAAGGGCCTTCAAGGTACACCCTGGGGGAGCTGCTTCCAAAAATTGGACCCCAAGATGGACGACAGGTCACGAGTTCTTCACACTTTTATAGGTTTGGATCATTTGCATATCAGGGTTAATTCTCCAATTAAAGCCCCAGTTTAACAATGTAACGCCCCTCAGCTTGCCCCCCCTTAGAATCTTTGGTTTACACATTTTGGGCCTAAAAACAGCCTGGTTGTCCTTGAAGGCAAAGCCTGGAGAGGCTTTGTTATGTCTACCTAGTACGAGAGAGCAGGAATTACAGGCTCCAAGGAACTTCAGAGTTACACTCTAAGCAGTACAGGATTTGAAAATATAAAAGTTAAAACCTAAGGCATCATCAGGAGTGTGTTCTCATGTCCTGGAGATGGAGTACTCGAGAGCCCTGTGGCCCCCACCCTCCCACCAGCACCATAACCTCTGTGCAGCTGAGCACAGCCTGGCAAGGGGAGTACAGGGGCCTTCTGAGACAAATTAAGGAGAAAAAGGGAAGAGTGGCTGCAGTTGCTGGCTGCCAGCACTGGCCTTGCCTCCCTCCCTGGCCAGTGTGAAAGCCATCTGTCACCTGACAGATCAGCTGGACACCACTCTCCATCTCCATCTGCCCCCATCCAGGCTCCATATCTGCTGTGTCGCCCTCCTCCTCCACCTCCCCTGGGGGCTCTGTCCTGTGATCCCAGCCAAGCCCTGCCCAGGAGCTGGGACGGGCACCACAGGGTCAGGGGATGCTCAGAGAGCCCTGAACTCCACATCCAAACCCATGGGTCTCTGCTCACTGCACGGGCTGCAGATCCTTGCTGACCTACTCATAGGTTTTTTCCACCCTTTATGTATTTTTTTATCAAGGCTGAATATTTCACTCTGGCGGTTGTGTGACTTCATTTTGCTCATTCAAAGTTTCTTCCAGTTGAAGTTTTATGGGTAATTTTTTAATTCTTTGCCCAAGGAAGTACCAAAGAGAGCATCCCTACTCAGAGGGATTCAAGCCATGGCATCCACAGGGGAGGCTCGCCTTGCTGAGCCACATTCCTGCTGTCCCACAGCTGTGACAGGGAGAGCACAGGACAGAGCCCCTCCAGAGCTCTGGAGGGTGCTCCACCAGGGACAGCCAGGGGACACTGGGCCTGGGACAGCAGTGCTGGCAGCTGTCACCATAACTCACACCTTGATTTATGAGAACTCAAATAATTTTTCAATGTCACCAGCCAAATTTCCCCAGATTTTCCTGGGGACAGGAGAAGGCAACACTCCAAGTCCCTGTTCCTCAAGCTGGCAATGTGACAGCTTTCCACTGGAAGGACAGAATTTTTTTTTCTTAATGCCGGCCAAAGTAATTTTCTCTCATTAGAGCTCCTGATGCAGCTGGAAAAATGAGCCCTCTCTCGAAAGCCTCGTCTGCTGGTGAAGTGCAGCATCCCTCCAGCAGATCTTGGGCTGTTTGGCTGCCCCAGTTTCTTGTCCCTCTGGCTGCAGCTCTTTGCACTGGAACTTGGAAAGAAAAATACTCTGGGATGGAAAATTTCAATCCTAAAGGGCAAAGTTGGCGTGAATCCAGGTGGGACTTGGCAGAGAGATCCAGCAAAGGTTGTTCCTTGTTCTGACATTTTTGCTCTGTGCTTTGGAGAGCCTCTCTGCAGCTCTGCTTCAGCCAGGTCAGGCTCTGCCTGTGTGAGAGGTGATGTTAACACCACCATATGTGACTTTCTCTGGGTTTTCCCAAAGTTTCTTTTTGTCTCTGGAGCTGTGGATATTTCAGAAGCAGACACTGCAGTGGTCTTGCATCCTGTGGGGATGGCTGTCCATCAGCCCACTCCACTCACAGAGGTGGCCCAGAGGCTTTGATCCCCTGGCTGCTTGTCCACACCAGACGCTGCACATCTGTAGTAGCACCAGAACAACCCTGAGATAGCCCAGCTAAATCACGTGATGGAAACGAAGAGGTGGGATCTTGTTGCAAACTCTGGTTACTGGAAACCAAAAGCAAAGAGCTACTCTGTGCTCTGGGATACACATGAGGCTGTTTTAACAAGGGACATGCTGGAGACTGCTGTGACTCCATCTCCCTCCTGTGAATTCTTCCACTCAGGTCTTGCCAGAGGATGCCAACCCATCCCTGTAAGGTTTGAGGAGCTCTGCAGAAGGACTGTCATGGGCTGTGCTGAGTCCTGGGCTCCTCTGAACCAGGAAGGACCCCACAGCACTCCATGGGGACCCCATGAGTCACTGAGAAGGTCTCCAAGTACTGAGGCCAAAGGCCTCAAAATTCACTTGTGGAGAAACAAGGCGATTAGATCTGAGTCATTCCAAGGGTTTAAACCTTTTGTGTTACTAAGAGGATGCCCTTGTGCTTTGGGTATTTTGTTTTTCCAATAAAGAGAAAGGCAGCAAATTCAAGGTAAAAAAAAGCAAGTTGAAGATGAGAGATGAACCTGCTCGGCCTAAGTTTGGAGAAGTCATCACCAAATTTGATGTGGGGTTGCTGTCCTCTCCTTCCCTCCAGGGAGCATTGCGGCATCTCCTTCCCCCTGGATTTTGGAGGGAACAGATTTGTGTTTCTTACCCAGAAAGAGAAATAAAGCTCCAACAACCTGCCTGTGCAGGTCTCTTGTTCCCTGCTTTGCTGACTGTGTTCCTTCACCAAGAGGATGACAAGAGGCCAAAGACACACCAGGACCTGTGCATGGTCGGGAAGGGGCTGCTCATCCCTGGGGAGGTGGATGTGTCCCGGAGCAGAGGTGCTTAAAGCACCATGATGCAGACAGGATCCTCAGTAGATGCTCCTGCCCCTCCTTGGGTCACATCACCCACCCGAGACAGCAACTCAGCTGGGAAATGATTTTGGAGGCAGCAGTTCCTGGCTGTCCTATGCTGAGGGGACAGCTGGGAGCAGCCAGGGGGGTGAACAGGGGCCGGCTGTGGGTTGGGCATGCTGGTGGAGCTGTTGGAGAGAGTTCAATGGAGGCCACAGAGATGCTCTGAGGGCTGGAGCCCCTCTGCTCTGGAGCCAGGCTGGGAGAGCTGGGGGTGCTCACCTGGAGAGGAGAAGGCTCCAGGAAGACCTCAGAGCCCCTTCCAGGGCCTAAAGGGGCTCCAGGAGAGCTGGAGAGGGACTGGGGACAAGGGATGGAGGGACAGGACACAGGGAATGGCTTCCCACTGCCAGAGAGCAGGGATAGATGGGATATTGGGAAGGAATTGTTCCCTGGCAGGGTGGGGAGGCCCTGGCACAGGGTGCCCAGAGAAGCTGTGGCTGCCCCTGGATCCCTGGCAGTGTCCAAGGCCAGGTTGGATGGGGCTTGGAGCAGCCTGGGACAGTGGAAGGTGTCCCTGTGCACGGCAGGGGTGGGACCGGATGGGCTTTAAGGTCCCTGAAGCGTTCCCAGATTCCATGATGGGAGCGGGGAGGACGCAGAGGGGCCGAGGCGGTGGCACCTCTCGGCCGCTGGGTGACGCTGCGGCCCCGCTCCCGGAGCTCCCCGTGCCGGTCCCGGTGACACCGCGGGGACACCGCGAGCTCCGGCTGCCATCGGGCACCGCCGCCTCGTCCTGCTGTCCCTGCTCCCTTCCCTTGGGTGTGTCCATCCCCAGCCGGGGTTTGGCCCGCTCTGGAAGCGGCTGCTCTCGTGAATTTATCCCGCCTCAGGCCCTCAGGCTCCTCCAGCCTCTGCCCTTCTGTCCTCACATCCCTCCCTCAGCACAGCTCTGGGGGCCTTCCAGTTCTCCTGAAAACTCCAGTTATCCCGCTGTTCTCTAGCCGAGATGTCCTGAGGTCCATCTTCCAGCCTGAGCCCGGGCTCTTTAGGCAGCAGGGTGAGCAGGGGGCAGGGGTGTTCAGCTCTCCCAAAGTGTGGGTGGAATTTGTGAGGTGTCAGGGGCTGGACAAGGTCCCCAAAGAACCCCAAGGTAGGTGTCCCAGGTGGGTGGCACTGAGGCTGCCCTTGGATGGTGGCATCTATTCCTTCACTGCCTGCCCCCACCAAGGCTCCTGCAAGGTGCTGGGGGGCCAGGTGGGCTAGGGACACCTGGGGTGTCCCCTGTTCACATGGTATGAGACATGGCAGCTCTCTGAATGAGCCCTCCTCCCCTGCGTGTTGTCATGCAGTCCCAGCAGTGCCAAGTGCCCGTGTGGGATGGTGGGGGGTGCTGGGGAGCAGGGCTGAGCACACTCAGGGCTGTGCAGAGTGTGTGTGTGTATTCTTGGAGGTGCATGCGAAGGGGATTTGGGCAGTGGAGGGTGTTTTTTGGGGTACACACATGTCCAGAGGGTGGGAGGAGGAAGGGGTGTGTGCATGGAGCAGTGCTCAGCAAGACCAAGGTGGGTCCATCAGCCCTGTCCCTGCTCTGCCCCAGGGGTTCCTGGCTGGTGCAGGGCTCCCCAGAAAGGCTTCTCTCCAGGCTGTCCCCCATAAACCTCATCTTGGCCCAAACGGCAATGGAGTTTAATTGCTGCTCCCGGGAGCTGCTGTGGAGAGATCCTGGGAGGAGCTCCTAGCCCGTGCATCACACACTGACTTGGCATTTATGAGGAACCCGAAGCAACAAATTCTCCCTGGGACATGCGTGGGTGTTGGTGTCAAGGACAGGCTCAGCAGAAGTCCCACATCTCTGGAGGTTCCCCAGCTTCGGAGTGCCATGAGTCAGTCATGAGTTGAGCCCTGGAACAATGGCGCAAATGCCCAAGGTCAGAGGACAAAGAGAAATAAGAATCCAGTTTTGTTTTCTTTTGGAAGCATCTCTAGTTGCAGAGGATGGACAGCAATGGAGGGAAAAGCTGGTTGGTGGTGGAAGATGTAAGAGAACTAAAGTCCCAGAGCTCCTTTAGCTGTCCAACAGCACGAGAGGACACCAAAGGGAAATGTGGCATGTTCCCAAATAAAACAGCAATTCAGGCCCAGTTTCATATTTCTCCACCTATAGGTGGATCATGGTAACAAAAAAAGATGATAAACAATATACAGTTCGTCCAATATTTGGCAATTCTTTCCATGAAGGGTGTTCGGATTCTGATGAAACCTGGTTTTATCATGACATTTTGCTCTGTGAGAAAGCTCTTGGCTGTAGCCAAAACTGCGTGTTGCTCAGCAGAGCACAGACAGCCTGACACCAATTTGGCTGCTAAAACTTCTAAAAATAAAAGCCATCCTTTTTTCTTTCTTTTTTTTCCTCTCCAAAGGAATGTTGCAGCATTACACCTTCCACCCAGTACAAACTGTCAAACCTCTTCAGGCTGAGGGACTGTGCATGACACTGAACTCCAAGATTGTGTCATTTTAGTTTTCTGTGCTATTTTAATCACAAAATGGGGTATTTTCTCTGGTCTTGAGAGAAAAAAAGGAGGAAAGCAAAGGTCATAGGGTGGGTTCAAAATGCTTTTTGTTGTTTGGGGTTGCCCAGGGAGGAGCATTTGGGAGCCTCTTCTGGAACTGTCTGCTCTGATGAGGAGGCGGGGCTGGAGCTCACCCTTCTGCTTTCTGGGGTGCGGGTGGTTCCTGGTGGTCTGTGCTGAACTGGTTTGAACTGGGAGCTCCACCCTGCAGCATCACCCCTCACAGCAGCAGGGCAGCTGCCTGAGGCTCCCCTCGTGCTGCCCCAGGACCGTGTGACAGAGCTGACACTGCTGCTGGTCATTGCTTAACAGCCAGGAGACTTCAGAGTGGGGCTGCAGTGCATGAACCAGAATTAAATTACAATAATAGATTTTTTCATCTGAATATGTATCTATGTATATTTATATCTATATCATCTCTTTCTATCTCTATCATCTCTCTCTCTATATCTCTATATATATCTATATCGATATCTGTATCATCTATATCATCTATATCTATATCTATATCTATATCTATATCTATCTATATCTATATCTGTATCTATACCTATATCATCTGTAACTATGTAACAGGCCTTTACTCAAAGCCATGCACCTCCCATCACCTGAAATGTCCAGTTAAGAGGAATTGCTTTAACTTGCAGATGTTTTGAAGAAGCTTCTGCCCTCCTTCCCAAGGGAAACTTGGCACCACTGAGTGTTTGTCAGGGGTTGGAGGTCCCTAGTGCCTTGGGAATCCACAGAGATGTCACCCCTGCATTTGGACATGTCCATCAGTCATGCTGTAGGCAAATAAAAGGCATCCAGACCATGAGAACAGACCTGCCCCCCCCTTGCCCCTGCTCTCAGCCCCCCAGCTTTGCTTGGAGCACCTATTACTCTCAGTTTTACCCATCTCCCATGTTTTCACTCAGATTATACTTCCCTGCCTGTTCCTGGGAATGCACCAGAGGCTTTGCCTAATGGATCACATCCATTGTTTCTTCCTCCACTAGAGCAAATACTCTGGCAAGGAGGGAAATTAGATCACCCTGACATAATTTGTTCCTGGTAAAATTGTGTTGGCTGGTTTTTATCCTTTATTTTATCACATTATTGGTACTTAAAAATGGATTGTTCAATAATTTGTTAAAAAATTTTTCAAGGAACTGAAGCCAGCTTGGCTGATCTGTAACCCCTCGAACTCCTAATTTCCTTTATTTATGTATTTTTATCTTTCACAGAAGAAGTGCTTTTTCTGCACTTCCCCAGGATCCCCTAAGCCTTCAAAATTTGTCACAATCTGCTGCTAATTGTTCAGAGGTTGCTTACATTTCCCGGGGTGATTTCTCTTGACCCCTGACTACTGAATGCACTGAGCTTTTCTCACTAATGGTGATGGCTCTGGGCACTGGTTACAGGCATGCACTGTGCAGCCACAGTGAGGAAGTCACTGTTTGTGCCTGTGTGTCATCCTTTTGGTTCTTTCCATCACAAGACATGAATCCTGACTCTTTTTTTTTTCACTGCACTTCCAGTATATTTCTGGAACTTATTTTCTTTCCTTTTATTCCCCTCACTGGCTGTAACTCTCTCTGCTCCTTACCCTTTCTCGTTCTGCCCCCATGTGGTTGAGCTTTCCCTTTACAATCATCCTTATACCCTCATTCCCGTTTTTATAGGATTCCTTTTTGATTTTCAGGACACTAAAGTGCTCCTGATGCAGCAATATTGGCCTTTTACTGTTGTCCTGTGGTTCCTCTGCAGCAGGAACTTTAGCAGCTATGCACCTCATATACTCTCTTTTAGTAACTTCCCCCAGTACAGTATTTCCCATTTTTTCCTTGGGATGTTTTCCTGAGGGATGTTGCTGGTGGAAAAGCATCCCCCTGTGTTTTTTCTGTTCATATTTGTGCAGCCACCTGTCTTTTTTTTATTTTCTCTTTTAGTTTCAAAACCAATGAACCACTGTTGGTGATGGCTCTGCCCCACAGGACCCAGCGGGTCCTTGCATACTGGTCAGAGGATGGAAGAGCTGCCCCCACCCTACCACCCCAGAACAGCCCTTTGGAATAAAAAATGTATCCAGAGAACTTTCCAAATGATCTTTGGGTGGGCTGTGTCCTCCTGCATTTGTCTGTGTAGTGGAATGTCGAAATGGGATGATTTAGACATAAAAAATTGCTGTTTATTCAGCCAAATGCTTGCTGAATGGAGCCCTAACTTGAGAATAATTGCAGATAAAACAAAGCTATATTTTTGATTAATAAATTGCTCTTCTTTCAAATGTGCTCAATTTGAGGTTTAGTACCATGGTAAATCTTCACTAACTTCTCTTCCTGAGAGAAGCAGCAGGAGGGAGGGAACGTGCCCAGCCCGATGCAGGACAGATGGTCCAAGCAGTGATCCCACAGGGAAGTGAAGCCTCCTTCCTATGGGAGGGAGTGATGGGGGCCTGCCAGGTCTGAGCTCAAATGTGTAAAGGGAAGGGGGAGTGGGAGGGCAGGAGGGGTGCATTAAAGAGTGGTTATCACCACAAGAAATGTGCCCAAAATGCCACACTTGTTCTCTAGCCAGAGTCAGTCTGTCTACTCAGCCTTTTATCCATCCATCTGTCCATCCATCTCTTCATCCATCCGTCCATCCATCCATCCATCCATCCCTCCATCCATCCCTCCATCCATCCATCCATCCCTCCATCCATCCATCCCTTCATCCATCCATCCATCATTGTCTTAGGTTACAATGTAAGATGTGACCAAAAGTATGTATTCTATCACCATCTGTTTAAACCAGGTGGGGCAGTTCTTTGTCTCTTCCATGACACATCCCTGATAACTCCCTCTGGAATGGTACTTTTCTGTTAATGGCACATCAAGGCCTCCCTGCATGACTCATAAAATTACATCATCCCATTGTGAGATGCTCCACCCAGAGGGAGGAACCAAGCATTCCTACCTGGATATCATCTGGGGTTTGGAACACCATACTCAGCCTTATCCACTGGATTCCCAGAGGACAAGAGCTCCATAACCCCCACTGGACCTTCAGGTGAAGACCAGACCCTTCCACAGGATCACTGCTTCAGCAGAACCACATCTATCACTTCAGGAGGACTGCAGCCACCACTTAATCAGACTGCTACCTTCACCCTTCCCGACACGGTGTCAGGTTGTATCCTGACTCTGTCAGTGTTTTTTGTACTATTGCATTTATTTTTAATTTTCTTATTAAGTTGTAGTTCTGATTTTGAGTTTCCCACTGGTTTGCTTTCAAACTAGTATAATCATCCATCCATCATCCATCCATCCATCCATCCATGAACTGGGTTTGCATAGCTAGGTTTAGGTAGCAGGGAGGGTCCAGGGTTGGCTGCTGTGAGAATCTGCTGGAAGCCTCCCCCATGCCCAGCAGAGACAAGTCCAGCTGGCTCCAGGATGGACCCGCTACTGGCCAAGGCCGAGCCCAGTGGTGACAGAGGTAGCAGGACTTGTGATCCTGTGGGTGACTCACATGGGAGGAATCTGTTCCTGAAGGACTGACTCTGTGGAGGGACCCACACTGGAGCGGGGGAAGAATGAGGGGAGGAAGCCGTGGCAGAGACATGTGGCAGGGACCACAACCCTGTCCCCATGCACTGCTGGGGGGAAGCAGGTGTAGAAATCAGGAGTGAAGTTGAGCCCAGGAAAAAAGGAGGGGTGGGTGGAAGGTTTAAAATTTGGATTTATTTTTTATTGTCCTTCTCTGATTTGGTTGGCAATAAATCATATTTTTCAATAGTCAAGGCTGTTTTATCTGTGGTGGTAATGGATGGGTGATTTCTCCCTGCTCCTATCTTAATCCAGAAGCCTTTTGTTATATTTCCTGTCCTCTGTCCAGTTGAGGAGGGCAGTGATGGAGACACTTTGGTGGGTGGCTGGTGTCCAGCCGGAGCCAACCCCCCACAATCGGCTGCCTGTAACGGTGGGAAGTGGGAAAAGGGACTGTCTATCCTGCAAAACTCTTGGAGCCAAGGAGGCAGGGGTGCACAGTCCAAAGCACATCAGAAAGGGCTGGGGAAGCCTGGAGAGGCCAAAGCTGGAGCCCCGTGAAGCAGCCCAGGGAAGGTCAGCAGGAGGCTGGGATGGGGACAAGGACTCAGCCATGGGCTGGGAGGTCAAAGGAAGCCAGAAACTGTGGGCAATCAGAAGCACCAGAAGACAATTTCCCATCCCAAAATGTGAAACCACGTTCAGTGTCACTTTGTGCAAATTTTTGTGCAAGTTTTTGGCCTCAGCAATCGATACCTAATGAATAGTTCAGGAAACATTATTGCAGTAGCCCACTGGCTACAAAAATGTCATCACCAGGCCTGCCATGTCCTCGGGGCAGTGGGGACTGCTCTGCTGGGAAGGTTCTCCCAGCACAGCCTTTTCCACTCCACGTCCTTTTTGGTTCTGCCCATCATCTGCCATCACTGGATCAGGACTGGGAAGCAATGGCCAGTCCCCATGTGGGCTTGTATCAGACCAGAAGGACGCTGGAGGGGACTCTGCCCTGCTGGGAGACGTGGCAATGCCCATCACTGTGAGCTGTCCTTCTGTCCTGCCCCTCACATCTCTGCCAAGGTCTGAGAGAAGAGCGGGCTCTGCCCTTTGTCTGGCACAGAGTGGGCAAGGCGGGACCCATGGCCACAAGCATGGACCTGTTTGGGGACATCTGCTGCTTGTGCCACCAGGCAGGGCAGAGCTGGCCCTTGACCCAGTGGGCTGCGAGGGCTGCCCAGTCCTGCCCTGGGAACAGCAGTGGCTCAGAGGGCCACACGTCACATGTGTGACCTCAAAAGGGAAACGCTAAGCTGCTCTGCTTTGTGAGAAGCTTAGCACTTAAAGCTGATTTCAACAGCTTTTGCCTGAAGTTTTAAGACCCGTCACTAATCAGCAGCTGGTTTATGGCTGCTGTAAAAGATCAGAAAAAAAAATAAAGAAATCTCCTGAAGTTGGGGGAGCGCTTCCCAGCTCCCGCATCCATCACGGCTGTGCTGACATTTACTAGGGCAGGGAGCCATAAATCCATGAGGGACTGACATCGGCCCAGGACTCAGTGCTGAAAGGGAAGAGCTGTGTCTGAATCCGTGTCCTGCCCGGGGAGAAATTTCATTAATGCTTTGCACAGTGAGACAGACACATCCAAGCCCTGGGACATTCATCCGCACGTTTTGCAGGCTCTCCTGCCTGCTCCTGCCGCAGCCTGACACTCCTGGGGTGCGGTTTTATGCTCCCGACCCTCCTTGGGGCAGGAGATCCGGGTGTTTTGTTGGGATGGGGAAAAAGAGGTGGCACATTTTGCTGTGATTTTCGTTACTCTCCTGCCTCTTGTAATTTGTGGAGCAGTTCTGGTGCAAACTACCTCTCTCCTCAGTCTTGGAATTGAATGGAAGGATTTGTTCCGGGGGGGTCTTTGGTGCATAACTGCTTGTTCATTGGACAGAATTGCTCTGCCTCAGGTTTTGGGATGCTCTGGGCCACAGGAAAAATCACCTGCACGGGCTGGCTGTGGTCTGAGATGTCTCTTTTCAGAATACAAGCATTTCTGTGGGTAGCAGGTGCAGACACTGCTGCTGCAGGAACCCGCTGGGGAAGGCTCCTGGCCCTGAACTCCAGGCTTGTGGTAAAATTCAGCCCAAGGGGAGGCTGTTGTGGGCCAAGTATCCTGGCTCTTGTCTTTGGGCACAGCTGGGACCTCCTGGGGCACTGGGAGCTGCAGCTGGGAGTGGAGGAGCTGGAGTGGTCTCATCCAGCCCCTAGTGCTGGGACTGGACATGTCTGTGGGTCTGCTCAGCCTGGTGCAAACCCGAGCTGAGCCAGTTGGCAGCAGAGACCAGAGCCAGCCACCTCCCCTGGTGCTGGCAGCTGTCCCAGAGCACTCTGTGTGTGCACAAACCTTGTTCATGGTGGTTATCACCTGCCATGGCCAAGCCTACTCTCCTCAGAGTGCAGCACCTTGGTCCTTTCCCTGTCAACCACGGAGCAGGAGCAGGAATGAGCATGGGACAGCTGAAGTGAGGGGAAGTCAAGGGAATGGTCCATCCCCAGCCTGGTGAGCACAAGCAGAATGAGGTGCTTGTGGAAGCCAGTGATGTGTGGCAAGGATGCCTTGGCCATCCTGAAGGTGACATGCTAGCTCAGCCACCTGCTCCAGCAGCTCTGCTTCCAGCGCACGACCTCGCTCCATTGCCTTGGAAAATATTTTCTTTTCAAACTTAAGGAAACTCTGCTTGTGTGTGTGCAGTGGAGAGGCCTGAGATGTCCCCAGCCACTGCCTTGCTCCGCTTACACATAAATTGACATCTTGTAGGAGAGCTGTCCGGAATACTGAGTGATTATAGCTCACCCTGAATCATAGACGAATGTGGGCACAGCAGCTCTTTTACAAATCACTGCAAAGGCCTTACAGATTACACCCTTCTTCCCCCCCATTAAAGAGCTGGATTTGTGCTGTAAACAGTAAAAATAAAAAGTGTTGTTATTAATGAGGATGTGCCGCAACTGCTGACTCAGAGGCACAGCTCGTTTCCATATGGCCATTACAGTTGAAGGACAAAACCAATATTTTATGTTTCTCACAGTTACTGTTCATCAAATGTTTATGAAAATGCATAATCACTGCGTATGATGAGCTTGCTTTTCAGTAACAGGAGTGAGACGAGGACCTGTGTGAATTTCCAATCCAAATAAGTAAGACCATTAAATTAATAGCTTAATTACACGATAAATTTCAAAATATTTTCTAGAATGCATTTTATTTTTATTTAACCTAATAACATGTTTAGTTGCAACTCTTTCTGGGATACATGTAATAAGCCCGCAGCAGGGGGGATGCTTTCCTCGGTCTCGGTTCGTATTTTTATTGCCCTTCTGGAGGGTGCTGATGGTTGGGGCCCTGCTGCTGTGTGGTCCCATGGCACACACCAGGCTGGGGGTGTGTGATCAAAGACAGGTTCTGAGAGGGCTCTGAATTCCTGCTTCCAGAAATGATGAATGCATTATGTTGATGATCTCTATCCAGCAGGACCTGCGTGGGTTTTTTCTCCCACTCACACACTCCGAGGTGCTCCCTGCCAGCTCAGGGCAGCACAGGCTGTACCAGTGAGATTCAATAGTGCATCTTTCAAGGAAGCAATTGCTGTTAATTACCTTCCCTTCCTCACTGGAGCTGTCCAGCTTCGTGCCAAGTCCATGTGCTGCCATTCCCAGCTCTGAATGGGTGACAGGATCCTGTGGTTGAGGACGGCATCTCCACTTTGTCAAGGCTGTTGATGAAGTGGGAGATGAACAGAAGAGAGCTGCAGGAACGGCAGAGTGGCTGGAAAATCTGCCTTGGCCTGGGCAGTGAGGGGCAGGTGCCCCAGTGAGCCACTTGGTGAGCAGGAGACCTTGCTTTGGCAGAGTGGCACAGGTGAGAGACAGGAATTTGGGTGAGAGCAGCACATAGAGAAGAGCCCGTTGTACAAACAGTCATTAGGATGAGTCAGACCAGAAATAAAAGATGTGCATGAACAGCTTAATTAAAGAGCTATCAGATTTTGTGTCACTGACAATCTCCTTCCAAGGAGCTGTCAGGGAGCCTTGGGTCTCTGGTCAGTGAGAGATGCTGGGAGCTAAATCCTGCAGGTTTGAGGTGTGTGGGGTCTGCTGAGGGTGTGATCCTTCCTCCCCATCCCCGTCCCTTGGCCCTGCCCATGTCCTCATCCCCTTGAAGCCACGGGTGCCCCGTGCACCTCCAGTTCCTCCTGAACATTCCTCGTGGTGCCTGCTCACCTAAAAAACCAGTGCTCACACCATGGCCCAAAAAAACTCTCTGGGAGTGGTCTTGTAGCAGTTTTGGGAACAGCCAGTGGTGTCCCATTGCTGTCCTCTCATGGATGGGCTCTGGGCTTGGCCAGTGCACATCGCTTTGGAAAATCGGGGCAATTTCTCGCCAGCTCCATGAGAGAAATTAGCAATTGGGGTATTTCCTATTCCTTTTCTGGCTGAAAAGGAAGTGGAAATGTCCCTGAAAGCAGCTAATATGTCAGGCAGGGAGATTTGAGGCTTGTGCTACTCAGCAGATCTGCTGAGCACTCACAGCTAAGGGTATGTCAGTAATTACCAGTGCCCCAAAACAGCAACAGGGCCTTGCAGCAGCTTCTGAGAGGCATCATGCACTTAGCTGAAACTTTTGTAAACAATAAATATATAATTGGAGTCTGTCTAATGAGTTATAGTGGTGGAGGGATATGTGTGTGTGCAGCTCCTGGGCACAAACTCCTCCTTGGCTGAGAGCAGCACATTCCAGCAGTGTTGCAACATTTACGTCCCACTTAATATTCCGCTTGCAAAAAGGTGTTTTATCAAATGACAATTTGAAACTTAATTGTATTAATTTTCCATTGATTGCATATCTAATTCTAAGTGAACTCACTGGCAACTCAGTTCCCTGCTGCACACTGAATTAGTCTCAATAGTTGATATAGTTGCAAACACAACGTGGAAGGAGTCACAGGCTTGTCACCTGCCCGTCACCCACTCCTGCAGGTGCTGAATACTCACCCTTTGCACCCAGAGAACAGGGCCAAGGCTTTTTCTCTGCAAGGGAGGGTGCTCTTTGGGATTTCCATCCAGTCAGGGCTCTTGGCCTGACCTTGGCTCTTGGTCCTCTGCTTGCTGAAATCCTTTTGGAGGCACATGAGTCATGCCAGACACGCCAGGCTGGTCACAAATAGTCACCCTCAGGAGGTGTGTGGGTGTCTCTGAGCTGGTTTACATGGCCCCATGATTGCTCCAGGGATGGCCAGGCCCCTAAAGGAGCAATATTACTCTGCTCTTTCTTGGAAGAAGGAAGTGCCCCTGGCCGGGACCTTTATGTATTTGGATTTCTCTTCTGTGCTTTACCATGGAGCTGTAGCTCTCTGTCCATGGCCACTACTAGCCTTGAGCCCTTCCAGGCCCTGCTGCCCTGGTGCTACCCCCATATGTCCAAGCACTGGAGTGCACAGTGTCTGTACAGGTGGGTGCACAGAAGGGTGGGATGGACTGTGAAGACCCAATGAAGTGACCACAGCACCTCTGCCATCATCCACAGCCACTGCTGCCCTCTTTGGTGGGTCCTTCTGTGCCATCTGCCCCTGGCTAGGGTTGCCCGTGTTACCAGGAGCTATGCTGGATCAGTGGCCCTGCCTGGTGAACTGGACTCTCTGGGGTAAGATCCATGATATGGGAGAATACTTGACACAGCTGAAATTCCCTCCTGCAACCGCAAGAATGAGCCTAGATGTTTCTCCAAACAGTCTTTGAGGTGTGGGAGATGCTGTGCAGTCCCTGCCCCTCAATACTCTCATGTCTCCTGATGCTGGATCCAGAAGATGAGCTGAAGAACATCACCAACAGTTTCTTCATCCCTATTCCATCCAGCGGCTACTCCAGATGTTCCTGTGACTGGAGAAAGGAGAGATTCCCAAGAAGAACTATTTGCAGGTGCCAAGCAAGGATTTGCTGAGTCCATGAACATCACCATGGGCTGTTGTCAGTGTTCTGCTGCCCTGGACCCTCCCCAGCCCCAAATCTGTGTCCTTCTAATAAAAGCAAAAAGCACATCTCACTTAGGAACACTCATACTCTGGTTCCTACTCCCACAGAAGCTTCTCCATCCACACCAGGTGTGAGAAGAGGCATGGGCAGGTCCCTAGTCCCAGTTTCCTGGATGGGTAGGGTGGTGGTGGGAGCCTGCACGGAAGGTGTGAGCTGTCTAGTGGCCAGAATGGGGGTAGTGGCCCTTCCCTTCAAAGGGACATGGGACACCCTTGTCTGTCGGCCTGTGGGATAACAGCCTGTGTTCAGAGCAGGCACACAGAGGGGTCTCTGGGGTGCGGGGGTGGGTACTCCTGGCCCTATGGACTGGAATGGCCACAGGAGCTGGGCACTGTCCTTGCCCCAGGCACTGTGTCCCTGCTCCTGCTGCACCCAAGCTCAGCATCTCTGCTGAACAAGGTGATTGTCACTTTTATAGGCACTAGAGCAGCCATTGCTTTATTCGAATGGAGGCTTCTTACAGTTTAGTATCATTGAATACAGATGCAACTTGTGTTCCTAAAGCCATAATGCCCTTTCCTGTTACTGCCTCACAATTAACTGGGCTATAAAGCTTTCAAACATATTGCAGGCACTAATTCAACTGGATGGTGAAGAAACATGGTTTTATTGGGCAATTACAGTGCTTGGAACATGTTCCAGTCCGCATGCTACCTTCCCAATAGGAACAAGGGCTGCCAGGCCATGTCACTGAGGAAGGTCCAAAGGTGGCACCCAAATGGCCTCATCTCCAGCCTGCAGGGATGGTTTTATTTACATGTTAATAAAAAGCACTCCAGGAGTGACGAGAGCTCCACGATCTGTGCAGATTGGGCTGGACCATCCCCTCTGCACCTCTGCTCTGCTGCTGCCCAGACACTCCCACTTCACTGCTGCTGCTGCAAATCTGCTCATCCTGTTGCTCACAGTTCAGCTTCAGATTCCTGGGCTATGCCCTCCACATTCAGCCCATACCTGGAGTTTTGGTCTCTGGAAAGCTGGGTGGAGACTCCCTTCATTCTCCTCTGACTGCTGTGCTCTGGGGAAGCTCAGGTTTCTGGGCAGGAGGAGCACTGAGGTCACAGCAGATCTACGGGTCTTTTTCTCATGTGTGGGGTCTTGTTCCTTCAGCAGGATCCTGTCCTGACTTCAGGGTTCACTGCCGGGGGGGGTGAAAAAGGATGCTGAGCTGGGTGGTCCTGGGCTGCCAGGGGATTAGGAGAGTCTGGGAAGATGTGAGGGGCCCTGGGATGGTTGGTCTGATGGCTCCCAGGTAGGAGAGGGTCCTTATCTCCTGATGCACCTGGCACATTCCCCCGGGGACAGATCCCACGGGAAACACAAGAATAACTTGACATGGCATGATGTGACATGCACCAGACATGTGGGCATGTGGGTGGGCAGGACATGAGCGCCTGCACGAGTTTCTCCAACTACACCAAGTGCAGGGCTCTCTCTGGGGAACCTCCTCCCACCAAAGTGTCCCTTCTCATCCCTGCAGGACCTTGGAAAGGCGAATCTGAATGCTGTGAGCAAAATGCCACATGGGATAGTACTGGGCAGGCAAGAAAGCAAAGGCAGGTGACCGTGTCCTTACAGACCCTTCAGCCTGCCCTGCTATGGAGTTTTGCTGAAGCCATGTGGCTTTGCTGATGACTGTCATCTGCTGGAGCTGTCAGAGTGTGTCAGCTGGGAGCTGATGGGGCAGCTGAGACCCAGGTGACAGTACAAAGAGGGGCTGTCTGCTCTTCCTGTACTGTCACAGCTGTTGGTTCCAGTTGCATCCAGAAAAGCATCAGGGAAAAGTTGCTTTTTGGTTCTTTGCAAGGTCCAGCAAGATACTGTTAATTACCTAGGAGATTCCCTGGCTGGCAGAAATGGTACAAAGCCAAATGGACAGACCTGGGTGTGAGCACCCACTGTGCTCCCATGGACACTTTCCTGGAAGAGGCACAACACTGGGGATATCCTGTGCCATTCAAGGACGAAGCCCTCAGTCTGGGGCAGGATGCTAAACCCCCCAGTTACTGACTTACCCCCTGTGACCCCCTGCCTTGTCAATGAATTTGCTCTTGCTTAGCAAGAGCCTTTCCCTGCCTCTTCACAAGAGATGTATTTCTGTGGCGTCCAACCCCCCATGGAATATAAATCCACTCCCATCCTGGTGCTGGCTGTGCCTCGAGCTGGCAGTGGCTGCCTTTTCGTGCTGGTGGCCGTGGGTGATGGAGGCAACCTTGCTGGGAGCAGTGAGGGGACAATCTGCCTGGAGAGTGATTTTCTCCTCTCTTACCAGAAAAGGGGTCATTTTCTCAGTGTGGAGAAGAGAGTGGACACTCCTCACTCCCAGCAGCCTTTGCTGGTGCCAGCTCAGCTCTCCCTGTGTCCTCAGGTGGGAGCAGAGGCTTCTTGTATATCTACAGCCATGCAGTCCATAAGCTGCTGAAGCTGTGTGAGAGCAGGACGCAGACAGCAGCTGGGCAATTCTTCCAGGTCCCAGGGTCAAGGATGCTCTGTGCCACAGAACAGCTTGGCTGAGGAATGGAGGAGGGATGGAAGCTGTTTAGAATCTCCTTGGTAAAGCTGTGCCAAAGGTAGCAAACACTTGAACGTTCCCAGGGTGCAGGTGTGGTGCCCTTGTACCCATCCTCCTGGATGGCCATTCCCACCACAGTGCTTTGCCATCCTGCACAAAATTATGTCTCTTATGAGGATGGCTGAAGGGAAGGAGTGAAAGAACTGCTCCCATGTCACCTGTAGTGACTGCTGTTTACTGACAGTGACCCCTGCCAGTGAAGGGCCCAGGGAATAATCCCATCCAGGGACATCCTTATGCACAAGAGTTGCTTCAGCCTGCTCACAGTTTGGAAGCCTCGGTGACATGAGGTGGGGATGCTCAGCAGGCCTCGAAGGGAAAATGTTCATCTCCTAGGAAGGGAAAAGTACCCTGGCTGAGTCTGAGCTGGGGAGTTTTCCTGCTCATCCCTGAAGGTCACTCACAGCAACAGCAAAGGTGGCATGGCAAGGAGCAGCCGGAGGGCTGGGAAAAAATGCTGGTGCCAGCAGGGCTCTGTGACACTTCTGAGCCCAAAGGTAAGCAGGAACATAGGAGTGGGGCTTCAATTTGGGAATATCTTTGGAGTTAATGACCATATTCATGAAAGAAATCAGAGTCAGATAATCCTTCCTGAAACTGACACATGCACAAACTGGGAGTAAAAGCAGACTATATTCATATTCCTTTTAATTTTTTCCCCCCGTTTTGTAACTGGAGAAGATTTGTTAAGTCTTAAAGAAAATGTGCTATAATAGCAAATTTTTGTATCCCTGTTTATCCTTGATATGAGTGCTGCTTTCATGATACTACCTTTAAGAAATGACTTCTCATTTATATTTTTCTCTCTGGAGAGGAAGGTCATATCCCTCACAAATGGGCAAACTAATTAGAGAAATAATTCAGCTGTTCCCCGATGGGTCAGATATCGGAAATAAATACAGACGTCAGTGCATTATTATGACAGTGGTTTTTGCCCCTTTAGTGAATTGTCATGAAAACATGTTGTATTAAAATATTAATTTTTTCCCCAGTGGTGGAGCAGAGGGGCTGTAGCAACACAGGGAGTGCTGACCCAGCCTGCACAGCTGGGAGACTCCCCCGCAGCCCTGGAGAACACTACTGCAAGGGCCCTAAGGGTGGGCAGCAAAGCCTGCTTGAGAAGAGATGTGGAATCATGGAATTATACAATCCTTAAAGTTGGAGAAGCCATTTAAGATCAACCATTGAGTCCTACCATTAACCTAGGACCACTGTGTTCACCACTGACCCGTGTCCCCAAGTGTCACATCTCTATGTCTTGTAAATCCCTCCTGGGATGGGCCCTCCACCACTTCCTTGGGCACCTTTGCCAGTGCCTGACCACCCTTTTAGTGGAGAAATTTTTCCAATATCCAGTATAACATAATCTAATCCCTGGCCCAGCCTGAGGCCGTTACCTCTCCTCCTGTCCCTGTTCCCTGAGAGAAGAACCCGACCCCCCCCCGGCTGCCCCCTCCTGTCAGGGAGTTGTGCAGAGCCACAAGGTCCCCCTGAGCCTCCTTTCCTCCAGGCTGAGCCCCTTTCCCAGCTCCCTCAGCCTCTCCTGGGGCTCCAGCCCCTTCCCCAGCTCTGTTCCCTTTTCTGGACAGATGAGCAACATGAACAATAAGAAGAATGCAGACGAGCAAGTGCATATTCCCTTCCCCCAAACTTTTGCAAAGAGTGCAGCTGATACGCAGAGAAGGAAAAGCAAAGTCCCTCTTCACCAGCCATGAGCCTACTTGAGATCTCTTCAAACATCTGCTGGGGTTAGGCACATCCCAGGCAAAGCTCCACCAAACAGCAACTCTGGACTCTGTCTCCCAAAGCCCTGCATCTTGAAGGATACACCTGCACCTCTTTACTTGCTTCTAAATTCTCTGTCTTTGAATGTGCCTGGGAGTGGGCTGAGAAGGCTTGTGTAGCTGGTGTGGTGTTCAGAGGCTCATTAGTGCTTTTGTGCTGCCTATGATCATCCACTTGGAAGCCCAGTGTTGGTGAGACCCAACACAGCCCCGAGCCCAAGGGGCAGGAGCAGGAGCAGCTTCCTGTGAGAGCATCCTATGGGTGGGAAGGCAAGAAGTCCCTCCACACAGCCCCAGAAATGGAGCCCAGCTGGGCTGGTTAAGGACACACTCGTTGTAGCTATTTACTGCTTGCAAATGAGCCACAGCCTCGGAAATGTTCACAGGAACAACTCCGAGTAACAAATTCATTCGAGAAAGCCGCAATCTGCTCATGGCTAAATCGAGAATTTAAAGAGAGGAGGGCTGGGGCATGTGATGAATTATTCACAGGGTGCCAAGGGGTTGCAAGGCGGCCCATGGTACAACAGGGTGATGCATCCACAGCTTGGGCTTTGCAGCTTCAGGTGGAGTGTAGCCTGAACCACCCCCAGGTCTGGAAGCAAATTCCTCTCCTTTTTCTCAAAATGGGGAGAAGCAAGTAAAAAACTGGGCTAGCATAGGCAATTTCAGGCCATGAGGTGCCTGTATGTGCACAGGAATGACTGCAGCCAGCAGAGAAGTTACACCTGGGGAGAATGGACAATGTGCTTTTGGTGCTCCTGAACTGGGAAAAAACACTGCCCCCAGCCCAAGAGTGGCTGAGCAGCCACCTGGGAGAGAAGGTGGTACAGCAGGTGGGTGTGCCATGGTCTCAATAGGTCTTGGTAGTGCTGGTGGTGTGCCTGTGACCTGCCTGGCCAGGATAATTGTGGGCATGGAATTGTCTAAATGCAGCTCCAGAATTACATGAGATACGAGGAGCAGGAGTGAGAAAGGGGGACAGTGCAGGAGGGCACAAGTGGGAATGATAAATGACAGGGATGCTGGAGGTTGAGGTGAAGCTCGGCTGGAGGCAAGGAAGGAGAGGGAAGATTGTGTAGGGGAGGTGGAGGGACAAAGTTTCTGACCTGTTCAGTAAACCTGGCTCTGGGATCCACAGCAACAGGCAACAGATTGTTCAAATGGACACTTCTTTTTCAAGGGATTGAGCACAAAAATTGTCCAGACTGCCCCACAAAGGGGTCAACTACAGGGCTAGAGGCTTCTGGATCATAATGGTGCTGCCTGGCTGGGAAATTGTCCTAAAGCTGGGGGTGTGCAGACAAGGTCAGCTGCTCCCCAGTGGTCCTGAAAGGCTCAGCATCTCCTCAAACTGGAAATCAGCAGGGGCAAATATAACCTTGGGCACAGAGCAGATTGGGAAGTTAGACACCACCAGTACCTGTCTGGCCAGTGCTGCTGGGGCACTTAATGCTACAAGAGGAAAATGAGATCAGCTAGCACTGACAACAAACATTTTTGGACAGAAGTGACAACAAAAACAAATCCTTAACCTAAAGATAGTCCAGGTGAAGCAATAACGTGTCATTTTCTCATTTAAGAGGTTTTTTAAAAATCTGCATGTTTCCTGTGGATGAAAGGGAAAGAGAGTGATTACTCTCCAGCTCTGTGCTTTGAGCACCCTCTTCCTACAAATGCCATCTCTGTCCTTCAGCCCCTGTGCACTGGATTTGGCTCTTCCTTTCCTTTCTGAAGGGCAGTGTCAGTTGGGGGCAGTTTCCTTTCCGCAGGGCTCAGGAATGGGAGCCTCTATTAACCTGCCCCATGCCTGTGGGAGGAGGTGCTGGCCCTGGTTGACCGTGCTGTTTGTCATGGCTTTGTCATTTAATTTGAATTTATTGATTTGTTTGTCACAGTACGGGATCAATCACTGACGTGATTGGGATCCAAAGCTCGGGAGGTGCTTCGGACCTGCTCCTCCTTTTCCTCCTGCTCCTAGTGGCCAGCCTGTAACAAACCCTAGAACCCCAGAGCCTGTGGATGGCTGTGAGGAGACTTGGGACTGCCACCCCCACCACCCACACTGCCAGGCTGTGCCTCTGGGAGGGATTGGGTGACATGTGAGGAATTGTGACATTGGCAGGCAAGGGGAGGAAGGCAGCCAAGCTGTGACTAATTAAAAAGTGACACTTGCATGCGGATCTCTGATATCTAAAAGCACTTTTGTATCTCAGCAGCATTTTCTGAGTGATGGAGGGAGCAGTGAGGAGCATTAGGGTGGGGAGTGCTCCATGAAATGGGCCTTCCCAGGATAGAAGCAGTCCTGTTGTGGGGGTGGACTTCTCCCATCAGAAGGCAGAAAGTGCACACATGAGCTCTAGACACTCTGGGAAGATGGGAGACATTGTCTTGCTGCAGGGCTGAAGGGATCTCCTGTTTTAAGTTTGCTGTATGGGTGGGGAGGCCCTGGCGCAGGGTGCCCAGAGAAGCTGTGGCTGCCCCATTCCCAGAGGTGTCCCGGGCCGAGTTGCACGGGGCTTGGAGCAGCCTGGGATAGCAGAAGGTGTCCCTGCCCATGGCCTTTAAAGGCCCCTTCCAACCCAAAATTTACTGTGGTTCTGCTGGAGGTGCTGGGCTTGGCTGTAAGCAGTAATGCAGAAGGATCTGCCCAGGGCTTATCCCTTGTGCCACATGGCTTTCTCATCATTTTCCTCCAAGCCTCTGCTCTCGAAAACTCCAGCTGGATGCAGCCTGTGACCCAAAATCCAGCATGAGCCTGGCCCCAGCAGCAGGCTGTGTCCATGGCACTTTGAACCCTTCTTGCCCTGGTCACTCTGTAGGTGCTGTACATGAGGGGGCATTGTGTTGGATGCTGGTCACCACAGCCGTCAGAGCAGGGTCCTGCTGGATCCCTTCACTTCCAAGGTGAAGGGGACATGGCCAGATGCTGCAGGAGAAGGTGCAGCTCCAGGGGTTGCATGTGAGGGATAGTTCTGGTTTCTGAGAGCTGGAGACCAGCTTCTTCCTAAGGTACCCAGCAGAATCTCTGCCAGACTCGCTGCTGTGCTCAGCAGCACGTGAATAATCTTGTTACTATTGAAGATGTACAAGATCTGCTTCTGTCCCATTATATTCCAAGACTAAAATGTCTTCAGGTACTGGGAGGCCCACAGGCACCTTCTGCAAGAAGATATATCCTCTTCCCATGGGAGCTGCTGCTTTTGAGATTCACTGGGTGTCCTTGGATTTTGAGGCAGGGAGAAGAGATGCTCCGAGTCACTCTTTTCTAGATCATTTATCACATCATCAGGCTCCTCTGGCCTGAGCCTTCTCTGAAAAGCACTTAAAGGCTGTCTGACCTCTCTGCACGGCTGAACTGCTCCAGGCCCCAGGCTCTGCTTGACATTCTCCAGGAGGAGTTTAGCTCTGCCACTTTCTCCTAGTGGCTCCATTTTCCTGGTTTAAACCACATCATCAGCACAAACAGAGGTTTCAACCATCTGCATTTGCTCCCAGACCATGGAGGTGCATCACACCAGATTACTTCATGGCATGTGCCCTTGGACTCCTGATTTCTGGATAGGGTTGTCTCGAGGCCATGCGCCCCTTCCACCCCATCAGTTCACCATCATGCTCAGTTTGAATGGCTGGAACATCCCCAGGGAATTTCGAGCTCCTTGGCCAGGACAGGACACCAGGACAGGCTGCTGCTTGTGGGCAGCACCAGGTTTGTCCCAGGGTGATGTTGCTGGAAGGATCAGAGAGATTTGCTGAGCAAAGCCAAGACTTGACTACAGGCAAAGCTCCAGTGTGGATGCTGCAGGAGGTGTGGAGCTGCTCCCACCCATGCTGGGAAAGTCTGGCCCATGGGGAGCAGGGACACCTGTGGCACATCAGCGCTGCTCCTGAAGGAGGATGCAGCGGAGGCGTTTTGCTGAATGGTCACTGCTTGCTGTGAGAGATGAGTCTACTAGGAGCTGAAAACAAAGAAAGTGCTCTGATGGCTGAGATTTTTGCAAATATTTGGGGAGTGCATTTGACTCCCTGCCTAACAGGGAACACCACTGTGCCCTATCCGTAATGGAGAGATTGTTTTCCAGGTTTTCAGGGGAATTCTGGTTGTCGCCTCCATCTGGAGCTGTTTTCAACCTCCAGCTCTTGGACTCAGCTCACATCTGTTTTGGTCTTGACCCAGCCCGGGGCTGACCCAGCAGATGAGAAGTTCTAGTCACAAGCGAGGGAAGCTTCCTCTACCCTCCTGTCCAGGAGCTGGGATGCAGCAATTCCTGATGGACTATTCTAGTGGTCTGTCTGGTGATAGGGACAACCATTACGATCTCTTTGCTGTGATGTAAGTCCAGGCTGCTCCAGAAGGGAGTCCAGGGCAGGGCAGGACATGCAGAGCATACGGACACAGGGGTTTGTGTGCCATTATGAGATCCCTTAGGTCTATTCTAGTCCTTGCTCAGTCTTTGCTCAAACGACCCTTCTCAGCATCATCCTGGCTGTGAGGAGAGCTGCTCGCAGAGCCACACATCCTGCTGCCCCTCACGTCTCTCAGGCTGTTACTCCTGCCCTCCTATTAGTCCAGAAGAAGTCTCATGTGATGGCCTCCAGGACAGAGAGCTAGGCTGGTCCCAGAGGTCCTGTTCATCTCAGGCTCTCCCAATCTCTCCCTCTGTTTCTGACCTGATGGATCCTTGACACAGGCTCTCACCCTGGGATGCAGCCTGGCTGCAAAGAGGATTTCTCACTGATGCCACATCAGAGGTGGCAGAATTAAGCTTTGCTGTCCTATGGCAAATTCGTTTAATTGATTGAGGTTTTTGCTCACAGCTGGGGCGCAACAGGCTCTGGAGGCACTGCCGCACCTGCAGATGCTCTGAGTGTGGGGGTAACCCCTCCCAGGGGAGAGTTTGGGGTGCACTGCTCAGCTGCCACTGCCCTCAGCAAGTGCCCAAAGAGGCTGCCCATCTGCTTGCTGATAGACTTGCCTGAGTGCATCTCCACCAGATGCCTTATTTTCTTGGATAGAAATGCAATTAGGAATGAGATTTTGGCCTATAAGCTGTGGTGAACAGTCATATCTTTAAGGGATATGGGGGTATCCCAAAGGAGTTTGTCCTGGAGGATTGGTGAGGCTTTGCTAAGCAAGGATCATTGTAAGCAAAGTTTTCCAAGAAGGGAAGTAGAAACAGGTGACAGGCAAGTTCAAGTGAGGATGCTTGTGGCTTCCTGGTCTCCAGCAAGTCACACCCCATTGCATTTCACCCACTCAGGCCTCCTACAGAGTCGTGTCACTCGTTTTCAGTTCAAGCTTCTCGAGGACAGCATCTCTCCCCAGGAGAGGTGGAAACCTGAAGAAGCTCCTGCTTCCCTTTCCCACTCACTGGGACATTTCCCTAGTAGTTAAAGCTCCTTCCAGCATGAACTATCTCCTCCACAGGAAGGTCTTTGTTTGGGATGACTGAGCCAGCCCGCAGACTTTATATTTGTCAAGACAGGCACGTGGAACTCTTCTGAGTCCCTCATTTTGTGTCCCTCTCACCCCGAATGCTGCAGCTCTGCGCAGCCAGGCTGGGCTCAGCATATGCAACGTTGACATTTCCGCCCTTCTTCCTCTGTCCCCAGTTCACACTCTCACAATGACCAACAGAGACCATGTCCAGCCTTTTAGGACTCCTTGATGAAGCTCTGGGCTGTAACATAACACGTTATGGGACAGGATTCAGTCTCCTGGGAGGTCCCACCCTGTCCCAAGCCCTGCTGAGTGCTCCATGGGATTTATCAACCTCACTATGCTTTGTGTCAACAACAGATTTCATGTTAATGAGTTTTTAATATGTTGGTTTGAATCAGTGATGAAAATATTGACTACCCTGAGCCTCCTCTTCCAAAACATTATGAGAAACACAGGTTTAATGACAGCTCCCCATCAGGGGCTGCTGCCTGGGCTCGTCCCCCGATTCCCAGTCTCAAATATGTCTTCCAGCTGCAGCCGAGTGCTCGTTTCTAATCAGCTGTGCAGCTCCAAGTCAGACATGTTCCGAACATCACATCTATTCAGCCACTTCCATCAGACAAGCATGGAATCTCCTCTGTGACTGAAATGAAGGCTGACAAGACCTCTTTTCTGTAAAAAAAAATGATCGGCATAAATCTTCCAACTTTCTTTCAGCTGCTTCCTGGATCCCTTTCCTTTGTCTTTGCCCGTGCCTGGTGCTCAGAAGGAGCCTCACCCACCCTGCCATCTCCTTTGGGATGCTCCAGCTTCCCCAGTGGGCCAAGATGTACCGGGAATGTTCCTGTACAGCTTTCTCCAGGTCTGCCTGTTGTGTCACTCATCCCACTCAGTGCTGTTTAACACCTACCTTGAGCTTAAAAATGCTGCTGTGTTGTCAGCATCCTCTTGTGATACACACAGCAAGGCAGCCCAGAAACACATATTGCATTTCTGACTTACCAAGAGTTTGGCCATCTCTTATAAACAAAGCTTCCTCACCAGATTTTTATTGTGGTACACAGAGCATTTCAGTTGCTTCCTTACTGCCATTCATCCCTAAGTCATGCATTTTTAACTGATGAATGTATCTTCTCATATCAATTTTCTGTACTTCATAACTTCTAATTTAAAATCAATGGTTATCTATTTATCTCCTACACTCCATTTTGTTATGTATTGCTTTTTTTTCTTGATTTCTAATAACTGCCTCCACATCATCACTGAGGAGGACGGGCATCTGACCAAATATTACTTGACTACGGAATTATGGCTTTTTCCCTCAAAGAAAAATTCCCTCTTTTCACTCCTATTTTTCTGTCAATGTTGTGTCTTTTCCAATTAGTTTTGCTCTCAATTCACCTCCGTGCTGGGGATGTTCTCCTGTCACACCAGGTGAGTCACTTCTGGTGGTGGGTCACTCTATCTGCCATGCCACTGGGGAGGAGTGGGACTCTGCTTCTCCAGGGTCCCTCTTAGTTTCCATTCCAGTAATTCTACAAGTAAAATAATTAGAGGAGTTCTTCAGCCACTTTTGCTCATTTTCAGCCAATTTCCGTCCCACCTTCCAGGTGAACACCTCACAGCCAAGTTAAGCTCTCCAGATGTGGATTTCTGTTCAATACCCAGCTTGTACCCAACCTTATGTGTGTTTTTGCCTGCTTCTCTCAGGACTGATTCTATCAGGGTGGCCAAACAAAAGCCCCCTTGGGACTCATTTGAAGGAACTGACACCCTCCAAAAGGCAGAGACACCCTGTCCTGGTGCATGGGGGTGGTGCTGCCTTCCTCCATCACCTGAGCACTTCTGGGGCAGGTTTAGTGAGAGCCCCAGACCCTGGAAAGCTGCAACCTGAAAAGAAAACAGGGAAAATTGAAATTAATAATTTATGAGTGACAGTAACAACTTCCACCATTCGAGGAAGCAAAAAAAATTGCTCCATAAATATTTTTCTTTTCAATTTCCTACCAGTTACTTGAAATTTGATTTCCATCTAGCTTGTTTCATCAAACCTCCCCAAAGTGATTTAAAAGGTGTCACTGGCAATTACCCAGCTGCAGAAGAAAAGAAATGGCGTTGGGGCAGCTGCAATCCACCAGCCCAAAAGGAACTGGGAGGAGGAGGGTTGGGGTCACTGGCAGAGAAACCATCAGCCAGCACAGGAAATGTCTTGTCAGTAGTCTGGCCAGCACAGCCTCAGCCACACTCAGCTGCACAACAGAGCCTTGGGGTGGCAGGGACAGCATGGTTCTTTCCTGGGGACAGTGAAGAGGTTCAGGGACTGTGGGCAGAAGCAGGCGCTCCTCTGACAATGCAGCAGCCTGCACATCGCTCTCCCTCCTCACTGCTGGAATTTCAGCGCTCCTCAACTCCTCCTTTCCAACACTACTGGGGCTGGGGTTGGTTTCCACCATGTGCTCCTCTTCTGCCCTTGCTGGAGTGAGGGGCCCTCTTGGCTTGGCCTGTGCTTGCTCATGGGATCCCTCCTGCAGAGCGCTAAGGGCATTTGGAGCTGCTTTTTCTTGGACACTTCTGAAATTTGGTGACATCGACTTGGTTGTCCCACCTGCTTTCTACTTCGGGCTCTGCTTCTGTCCCTCTTCTAGGGATATTCTGCACCTTTTTCCAGTAGTAGAGGGCAGTCTCTTCTGCAGGACCAGTTACCTCTGATGATAAAAATGAGCAGGTCCCACCACTGTCTTTCACTGCTATTCTCCCGTGTGGCTGATCAGGCCTCCAAGCACCACCCTGAAATTTCAAACTTACCATGGTCTTGGCACTGGGGCAAAACTGCTGTGAGTGTGTCAACAAGAGCAATCACTCCTTGCTTGGATTTGCTCCAAGAGCTGGATCTCTTCAAGTCGCTCCCAGACCGGGGAGTTGCAGCTGGGGCTGTGGTGGCTCACCCTCACTTATCCCAGCAGTGGGATATTTCCCTGGAGATCAAAGACAGGGGTTCCTCTGCAGCTGGCATTCTCCGAGGTGCCACTGGAGCTGAGTCTCCTCATCTGCCAGCAGCATTGCCACTGATTTAAATAACACACACTGATTGTAGGGAGATGATATCTAGAAAAAAGGGATTCAAGGGGCTGGAAGGCCGGTGATTAATAAATATTCAAGGCCTGCAGTGAATCAGTGCACATCCTTGAACATCCCTGGGCACAGGGGCACTGTGCCAGGAGTCAAGGAAGGCAGGGAGAGGAAGCTGCTCGAACTAAAGCCTCACCAAAATTTCCCTGTCTTTCTGATAATTGAGAAAGAAAAGTGTTGAGTAGGCAGAAACCCTCAGTGGGCATCATTCAAGCCTGGAAGTGTTCACAGCGTCAACTCTTTGAGCATAATAGAGCATTACATTAATAAGTGGGATAAATTTTTGAAGGAATAGCTTTGTTAAAAGCAGTTACGATCAAGTGCTGCTCGTCAGTGCTGTCAGTGCCGTGGCTGCCTTGTGGCCGTGGCACTCCCATGTTTGTTGTCCTGTGACTTTCTAGCCAAGTAACACAATTTTTTTCCTCCTGAAGAAAATAGCAATAAATGAATACAGGAGTTAAGAGCAATTCCCAGAACCTGTTTTGTAGGTGCACTCTAAATGTCCAAAGCCTTCGTGCAGAGAATGGGCGGTGCTGATATCCCCACAATGGCAATGAGCTGTTCTCTAGATCTTTTGCATTTAAACAAAGACCCAGGGTGGTGATAAACTGCTCTGAATGTGAATTCATTATTCCGAGGGATCGGTGCAGGAAGGTGGGAAGGAATTTGTGACTGCGCTGAGGAGAGACACAACAGGGGCTGCATGTGTGGTGCAGTGCCTGTGTTGTTCCCCCTCCCCAGGGGAGAGCCCAGCACACATCAGAATTAATACCACATCCACAAAGGGCAGGTGTTCCCCCTGGAGAAGTGGATGTCAGGTGGGATATGTAGGATTCACGCCTGGGGATCAAATGGGACACGATTTTGCAGAGATCAGATCCTCTTGGCTAGGCAGCCAGACCCAGTGATAAATAATCTTCTCTTTAGGATTTTCTCTCGTTCCAGTTTTCTCTGCGGCACCCAGTATCCTACCCCAGGTCACAGACACAGTGCAAAACCGGTGTCACATCCTCTCACCATAAGTGCTAACGAGGTTTCCATGGAGATGCTATTTTTACCATGTCACCCAGCTGCAGAGTTCTGAGGACTCGTAAGCGTACTCTGGGAGCTAATTAGAAGTTTTTTGCAAAGTTTGAATAATATTGTTCAACTTGTCTTGGAGAGCTAGGTTAGGAGGCATCTCTCAGACTTGGACTTGATCTCAGAAGAGTAATTTTTGAAGTAGGTTCATTTATCTTAAGTAGAAAAGCTTTTCACACCTTCCATGGGCCAGCCCAGGCCAAGGCAGGAGAGCAAAAGTAGTTAAGTACAGCTGCTAATGACGTTTTTATTCAAGGGTTAGAAGTGCATATTTTGGTGGCCATTTTAAGTGTAGAGGTCACAGATGTGAAAGTCTTATTCGCTTTAATAACGTTTTGTTGAACGAAAGGGAGATGCAGACATAGAGCTGAGCTCCTCTGCCATGGCACTCCCAAGACCCAGCACAGCCTGGTGCTCATCAAGGGTGTTTATCACCCCTCTGTGTTCCCTCTTGCTGCATGGGCATGAAGATGGAGAGGGTGGGATAGGGAGAGACCAGGAAGGGAAAGAGGTGTTGGGAAAGGCAGAGCTTTGTTGCAGAGGTGAGGAATGGGCCCTAGTTAGGTCTCTTGGCCATGGTTGTTTTGGTTGGTGAAGACTGTGGTCTGTGGATTAAGGAGATGGGTGAAATGCTGGTGTCTCCAAGGAAAGAGAGATGGTCTGTGCAGGGGATGAGGCAGAGTCCTCTCCTGGCGCTGGTGATGGGGCTGGCCCACGGCAGGGTGTGTAGGCAAGTGTAGGAGGGTCAGTCTAGGCTGGGCATCACCTACTCTTGGGAACAGCCACTGCAGGATGTCACCTGCCTTGCAGCTGCATGTCCAGGTGGACCCCTCAGTGCCAGTGTCACTGCCTCCCGTGAGGGCAGTGCCCAGCTCCCCTCAGCAGTCCTGGGGATGGTGGCCATCCCTTGCTGTCATCACCAGCTAGGTCACTCCCTTGACCCACCCAGAGCAGTGTGTGCTCTGACCCAGAAGCTGTGCCTTGTGTACGGTGTGTGCCACTGTCCTGTCTGCAAAGCCATGCCAGCTGTGCCTGGGCATTGTCCCCCACGCTTTGTTGACAGGGTGAGGATGCTAACGCTGCTCTCCTCCCTCTCAGCCCCACAGGCATGGTGCAGGCTGGGGATGGTGGAGGTGGTGGAGGTGGTGTAGAGCCCTGCTCTGCTGCCTCCATCCTTCAACACTGAGGTGAAGCATAACCTGGTGTCAGCGCTGGAGCCCCACACCACCCATGGCCACCACAAAAAGTGGTGGTAGTCGGACCGAAGTGATGCCTTGGGCTATAAATGTTCACTCAAAGCAGGAGAAGCCCTGAAAATTTGCTGCATTTTTCCCGTGTTTGATGACAGAAAACAGCCTTTCTGGCAGACATTTAATACAAATCCAGTGGCCATTAATGAGGCTTCTCTTTTTTCCTTGGAGGGCTGTGGGTTGTTCTCCCACACGCCCACCACACCCGATCACGGCAGACCCTCTGTCTTTGCCAGCTCTCACCGGTCTGTGTTTGGCTTGCTGCTCTGCTGTTTCAGAGAAGCCAGAGCCCTGAAAAATTCATGTGGAGTGCTAGGAGGAACAAAACCCAAACTTAATTTGGGGTTTCATGACACACAAGCCCTCTATTAGGCCTTGTAAAATTTTTCTGATTTTACGGCTTCATGAAAACTTTGATTTCACCTGTTTAGTAAATCTTTAATCTCCCTCTACCTGCTAGATCCCTATCCTTTTCTTACCGAAAAAAACCTTTTGGATTTTACTTCAACAGCATCTTTCAAATGTCAGCAGTTACCAGACTAACACAGAATACAAAGGCCCTGGCAAACAGTCTTTTAAAAGGCTGGGGCATATAAATTCAAAGGCATGATATAATCTAGGAGGAATCCATCAGCCCAAGGAGCCTCTTGCATGAAGTGTATCGAGAACTAAGCACAATATGAACAGAAGGAAAATTGCTTTTACTCTTTTGAATTTTTATTCATTTAGCAGCAAAATTTACTAGCAGTAGGCAGAACCTATTTTTCATTTTCTGGGGAGGTGCGAGAATTCCATAGTCACTCATCTTGTTGCTAGATTACATCTGTCAACTTGCTTCCAGGTCACTGTGATATTAATGATACGCTTGTAATCCCTTTCTTTTGGGAGGCCTGTAGATAGAGAGGTAAGACAATTGACCATTGCTCACATATTGTAACAGAAGGAAAAATATCACTTCTGAAATCTTGGGAAATTGCTGCTCCCTCTGTCATTGATTCCGTGTTCACGGAGCCGGGCTGCAAGCAGCTCTGGCAACTCTGCGTGCGAAGACACAATATCACCAGCCTCATTTGGTAATTAATGAGGAGAGAGGAGCAGTGGCAGGGGCTCCGGCAGCTCACTGACTCCAGCTGTGAATGGCCCGAGAGCAGCCCGGGAGAGGAGCGGTGCCTGGGCCAGATTCACATCTTGCCACCGGCCGGGGCGGTGACACCTCCTCCTTGTACTGCTGTGGGGATGAGCAGCCACCACTTCCCTTCCAGAGGGACAAATGAAACACACAAGGAAGGAAAGGCCCCAGTATCAAGTACCAGAACACAGCTGGTGTCACGTCCTCTGCTGCTGTGACTTTGTTTAGTGAGGAGTTTGCTGTGGTTGGAGAGGGGTCTGGGACCTGGGGCGGCAACAGGGGGGCCTGAAGTCTTCAATGCTCCTTTTGAGCCAGCTGGGTGACGGGGTGACAGCACAGCCATCCCTGGAGACGTTCAAGGTTGGACTGGATGTGGGTCTGAGACACCTAGTCTAGTGGAAGGTGATGCTCCCATGGCAGGGGACTGGAATGAGCTGAGATTTAGGGTGCCTTCCAACCCCAACCATTCCATGATTTTATGATGACTCAGGGTAAGGTGTCTTGCAACAGAAAAAGTCTTACTCTCTTTAGACTGGGGATTCCTCAGTATATCAAGCAGAGAGTTCCTCTCCTTCAGAGCTCCCAGCTGCAGCTGGTCAGGAGAAGCTGGGACATCTTTAGGAGGCTTTGGAAGAACCACTCGTTTCTCAAGCCAGTTATGGGTAAACACAACCCCAATGAAGCTGAGCTCTTTCCAAATTCTGCACACAGCTCAGATCTTTCTTGCTTCCTTTCCCTAAAGCTCTGTATTATCTAAAACCTATATGTCCAGCGGTGTTTATGAAATGGGGCTGCTATGGAAAAGGCTGAATTCCAAATGATGGATTTGGCTTTGAACTTCCCTGCTGAGGGGATATCTGGACTCTGTCTGTTTTGAATCCTGGGGAGAATGTCCTCCATGCTGACCTGACTGACCAGGGACACGGCAGTGCCTTGCACCCTGTCTCCTCCTGATTGCCCCCCCAGTAGGACAAGAGCAGCCCCACAGTGAAGTGGCCTTTGAGCCCCACTGGAGCATCTGCCCCAGGCAGAAATTGCTTTCCTAGGGCAGGATGGAGGGAGTCAGGGAGGCTTTCTGGGATTATAGCATGTCTATGCCCTTCTCACTCACCGTCTCCCAATCAGCATTCCTTTGGCACACTTAATTAGCACATTCCCGCCTTTAGGTTATGGGCTGCTTTCTTATATTTACACTCTCTTAAAATGTCAAGGGAGAGGTCTATAAATTACATCTCATGAAAAACAGTAATAGTGTGAACCCCTTCTAGCGTTTATAAAAATCAGCTTGTTCTTCGTTACACCCAGAACCTGCAAAAACCCACAGAGAGGGTTTTACACACGTGCTGCCTCTGCTCCCTCGTGGGACTCTTTTCTCCTGCACACGGGTGAACACACGTGCACAGAGGTATCCATCACACCCAAGCCAGGGCTGTCCAGACCAGCCCCAAACACCTGCAGGAGCACCTCATGGTCTCTGAGGTGCTTGTCCAACATCTCCTGACCAAACTGGTGGGCTTGGAGACTGCAGTGAGTTTCAGCTGTCCAGGAAGGTCCCAGCACAGCACCGGTGTGTGCGGAGTGCCTGTTTTATTGCGCATAAGGGCCTTATCTCAGCCAGCCAGGACGCGCTGTCTCTTGCAGCCACTGTTTTACAGTGAGTTTCATGCTAAAGGGAAGTACTGGGAAGTATGTTTGCGCTTCTGAGAGCCTGACAGCATTGAAGGTGAGAAAAAACCTGTCACCAGGGCCTTGGCACGGATGAGATGGAGTTTGAACACAATGACACCATGATCCTGCATCCTTGAGACTTGCTGAGACTCCTTCAGAAGTAAAAAGGAAGAGGAGCATCCCAGCAAGGAAGCTCAGTGCAGAGGTGCCAGCTGTCTCAGAGCCATGCTCAGGAAGAGCCATGCCCCTCTGCATGCAGGATTGGACTACAGCTTCCTTGCCAATACTCCTACCCTTTGTATTTGCCTAATCTTTCAGATAGTACAATTGAGCCTCCTGCTCTCCAGGCTGAGAAAGAAAAATGGAAGAAGAATGATTGCACTTTGGGAATAGCAGTATGTAGAGATCAGAAAATCAACGTATATCAAAGGAAGTAAGTCTAAGGATTGATCCCAGTTAGAGAGGAATCCTAGAAAATAAGTGCAGGAAGGGTCAGGCATGAGTCCGTGTTCGGGTCTGTTTGCTTGGTGCTGCAGTGAGTTTTGTGTGCCTTGGTCTTTTGAGCTCCTCTGCAAAGCCCAGCCCAGCAGAAGCCTCCACCAGTAACAGCAAGGGAGGTGCTGCTGAGCTTGTGGGGTTCGAATATTCCTGGATCATGGGATGTACAGCGTGCGGTCACCCCCGAGCAAGATAAGGGTTATATCTGAACTCCAGTGGTGAGTTCCTGCTTTCTCCAGCTTGTTCTTTGGGTGACATACTGCTGGCCATCCAATACCTCTAGGAACCCTCAAAGAAAGATGGAGAGAGACCGAATACCAGGACCTGGAGTGACAGAACAAGGCTGAATAGCTTCAAACTGAAAGAGAGAGGTTGAGATAAGACATTACCGTCTTGATTGCTTTGATGAGTATCCAGTGTTTCTTTTTTATCTGTTATTTGAAGGACAGCAGCTTCTATTCAGCCAAACATACGGACATGGTGCAGGGTCAAAGACAAGGAGAGAAACCTCTGTCCTGGCACAGGCAGTGCTGTGACACCAGTTCACCTTTCTGGTTTTGGTGTTCTAATCATTTTTTGCTGCTGCCTACAGAATTTACCAGCAGCACAGTCGTCTCCAAAAACCCCACCTGTGGGGATTCTGCTGGATCTGCTGCCCTTATGAGACTTTTTCCTTCCCCATCTCTCCTTCAAACCATACCAAATTTCCGCCAAGTCAAGGTGCATGGCTTTCCCTGAGCAACGGAAGAGATGTTTACTGATCAGATTGTCCACTGGATCAGGTGGTTAATGTTCTTGTGGCCTCCAGGAGCTGGATGACCGAAGGCTCAGGATGGCAGAAATGTCTGCAGCCGTTTGAGAGCCTGGTCAATGAACCAGGTCCTGTAGGCAGTAGAGAGTCTGAGGCATCTGCATCCTGCCCCAAGTCTGGGAGGTGAGTAAATCTCACTTCTCAGCCTCTATGTCTCTTTGCAGGCTCTCAGTGGTTACTCCTAAGATATATGGGCTGAGCCACTGCCGGTGGTGCTGCCCCACTGTCCTTCCCCTGCCAGGGGTCACCTTTCTCTCTGCTCTGGAACTCTCCTGGATGGGTCACGCCTCACACGTGTCCGTGGTTACAAAAGAGAAAAGGTTTATATATGTACATATAAGTTTATCTCTCTATATCTATCTATCTATCTATCTAGCTATCTATATCTAGATACCTGCATGTATATTCATATATAAATATGCATATCCCTCCATCCAGGGAATGGGTATGCAAGGCTGTGGGTGATACCTTCCAGGCGCTGCACTAGCCCTTGTGTCACCAGAGAGCTAAACAAAGCAAAAAAGATTTTAATTTGGTGACTCATTTCAGGAAGAGCTTATCATTGAATCACGAAGTGGTTTGGGTTGGAATAGACCTTAAAGCTCATCCATCCCACCCCCTGCCATGGGGAAATCATAGGGAAAAATTCACTGTTTTTGAGGGGGATTGTGCTGGTCTCTTATGCCACTGTTTGATCCCTCCTGCTCTTCAGCTCCTGCTGCTGTTCGGATTTCACATGGCTCTGGAGAAAGCATCTGGCTTGTGCATTCAGCAGCTTGTGGTGCAGGGTGTGCCCAGGCAGCTCCAGCATCCGCGGGCTTCACTCTGGGCTGCTTTCTTTTGGTAAAAGGAGCCCGCCTGGGAGATTTCTGTTCTTGCCTCAACCTCTGGGACTTGATGCAAGGATGGGCAGATGTGCTCTGGGCACTAGCTGCAGCAGCAGACAGAGACGGTGGGCTGTGGATATGTCACACAACCGTGTTGACCGTAACAGGGGAAAGAAATGCAGCACATGCAGCACCTGCAGTGTCTCCACCAAGACCCCACTCTCTCATGTCTGAGTTTTTAATGGTCCAGGTTACACTTGGAATGGAACAAAATGGGCATCCTAGAACCGGGAAACTGGCAAGGCTGTTTATCCCAAACATCTACCATTGATGTTCACCAAGATAAAAGAAATAAAGGAGGGAAAAAATGCTGCAAACTTACATGACGAGCCAAATCCTGGGATTTATTGCTGCCTCCTGAGGGATTAGAGTAGCAGGAAGGAGCTGAGCCTGTGTTTTCTCTCTGATGTGTGATTGCAATGGATACTGTGTCTCCCTAACCTTCCTGGGAAGAACTTTGGCTTTGGTTCATGCGTCTGAGCTGTGGGATAAATTGGGGTGATCATATAGACCCTGAGCAGCTTAAGTTACTGTAAGTTTTCGCTGCATTCCAAAGTGCCTGGTGGAGTGGGAAGCAGCCCTCCCATGACCACACATGACCCCACGCTTCTATCACTTTGGCTGGGTCTCTTTGCTGTCCCTGTGCTCCCCAGTGCGTGTCGTACCTGCCCGTGCCATGGTGATATTTGCTGCGTGGTACAGGTGTCTCATGAGGTGTCCTTGGACTGTTCCAGCCCCATCCTTCTAGCACATTTGTAGGTTTCACGGGTCTTTCTCAAAGGGATAGGCTTTTTTCCTGTGCCTGCATGACTCCAGGCACTGGCCTCTCTGCTGCATCCCAGGAAGCTACAAACATGTGTCTTCTCTCTCCTTGTGATGTTGCACTGCTCAGGCACTGTCCCCTTTGGGGTCTGCAAAGCACCAGGCAGACACAAGGCTCTAAATAGATCCAGGTGTTATTATGGTATCAATATTCCAATGTCATAATGAAACCCAGGACAGGAAGAAGGTGGCTGCATATGGAACAAAGCCTGCCAGATGCAGCCAATTCTGTTATTCCCAGTCTGACAGGATCATGGAGCTCATGGCGAAGCATTTCTGCCCCTTCAGTGTTGTCCCACTGCCCCTTCATGTCAACACACACTTGTGGCCTCCCACATGTGTAAATTCATTTATTTGCTGGCACAGCTACTGTTGGGCTTTTGATGGGATACCCTCCCTTTTCGGACGAGGGTGAAAAAGTGACGGGACTGCTCTCCTGCTAAAGCTCTTTATTTCATAGGCTCATAGTCGTCTGAAGGCAGAGTTAAAAAGGGTTACATGAAAAGGACGGGCAGTAACAGCAACAGCAGGCAAAGAGCAAGCAGAAAGCAGCTTCTTCTTCTTCCCTAAACTTACAGAAGTGTGGATTATATTTGTTATTTGAACAACTAAATTGACACACGATTCTAGTTTATTTTCTCTTAACCTATCCTGATCCAATTCTAATAGCCGTAAATCTTACACAAGTATTACATAGGGGTTACACAGATTTGTATATATTTTTTTATCAGCTCTTATTGTTTATGTGAACACTCTATCTAAAAAATATGAAGAGCATAGTTCTCTCTGTGTTTTGTCTAAAGGAAAGAAATTCTGTGAAAAAGTAACACTGCTGCAGTAAGATCCATGCTTAAGGTCTTTCTGCTTCATCTTTTCAATGTTTAAAGCACTTAGCAGATATTTTTACTAAAAGTTAAAGATCCATATTTCTATTTCACTTTAGTGTGGCTTCATGTATCTCAGCTTATCCAAATATTTTAATTCAACCCCGGTGCTTTGGCATTCCTCTGGGCCTGGGTCCAGAGGAGCTCCCACTCGAGGAACCCACACCCACCCAGTGAAGACACTAAAAGGCAAAGTGTGACTCAAGCACTGAGCTGGATCGTCCCCACGGTAGACCTGACAGTGATACATACTTTGGATTTTTAAAACTTCTTTATTCTGCTGCCTGTCATTCACCAGCAATGCATTCCATAGGCGGCTTTCACCAGAGATTCCCTTTGTCTCTTTTCACCCTGTTCCTGCCAGACTATGGCATTGCTCCTGCCCCTTCCAAGGAACGTTGTCTTTCTTGCATCCCTGCGTAGCCTCTGCTCTCCTGCTAAACCAACCCCTTGTCTCTGTTCCTTCCCTGGCCACATTCCAGGGTTTTTTTGTGCTGCACGACCACTCAAGGTGGGACATCAGGTGCCAGGGACATCCCTGTCAAACTGCAGGGCTGGGATTGGATGGGTTCCTAAAAGGCACCAGAGGCCCATCCATGTTTGGCAGATAGACCCAGGGATGTAGATGATGCCCAAGCCCCCAGTTTGGCAGAAACAATGTGTCCAAAAACTAGTGTATTTGTGTGCTATGGGAGCTGTCTGAGAGCAGATCGTTGTCCTTGTGCATGTGCCATGGGAGGGGGGCCGGGAGAACCTGAGACAAAGGGAAAGGTGGCCATGGATATTTGTCCACACAAAATTCTGAGAAGGGGAAGGAGATCCCATACTAAAATATCGACGGGAGGTTTGGATTAGTTATTCGGACAAAATTTCTTTCCGGAAAAGATGGTCAGGCATCGGAACAGCCTGCCCAGGGCAGTGGTGGAAGCACTGTCCCTGGAAATGTTCATAGGACATCTGGGTGTGGCACCTGGGGGCATGGCTTTTTGATGAAAACAGTGGTGTTGGGTTAAGATTTGTACTTTTCAACAATGATTCTATGATTTGGTGATTTTATCCCTGTGGCTGCACCAGACAAAGCTGGGGGTACCGAGAGACTGAAATATCTCAGGAAAAACACTCCTACCATCTTTTTTTGGCTCAGCAAAACCTTCTCAACTTCTGTTGGAAAAAAAAGAACAAGGGAGATTAGACCTAGATATTTCCAAGCATCCTAAATAACCGGGGAGATTACACCTAGATATTTCCAAGCTTCCTCCCTCTTTGTCCCTTCAGATGCAGGGGACAAACACCTGGTTGCCCCAAAACATGGAACGGGGACGATGACTCAGTGTGTGAAAGACACAGCATTCCAAAGGACCTCAATGGGGGGACTGAAATTTATCCCTGGGAGTAGAGAGGTGGTGGGGCTGCCATGAGAGGAGCTGAAAAAGAGCCATCAGAAGCACTAGTCAATGGCTAGGGAAGGGTAGCTGCCTGTCCAAGGGTGGTGAGGGCACAACCAGTATGGACCAGTACAAGGGCTGTGGTCCCAGGAAAAGCCTCATAGTGGCATGGCCCTGGTGGTGCTGCGTGAGAAGCAACAGTGATAGAACAAGTGGCAATAGCTTTAAACTGAAAGAGAGGAAGTTTAGTTTAGAGATTAGGAAGAAATTCTTCCCTGGGAGGGTGGGGAGGCCCTGGCACAAGGTGCCCAGAGAAGCTGTGGCTGCCCCTGGATCCCTGGCAGTGTCCAAGGCCAGGCTGGATGGGGCTTGGAGCAGCTGGGGATAGTGGAAATTGTCCCTGCCCATGGCGGGGGTGGGTCTAGATGGGATTTAAGCTCCCTTTCAAACCAAGCCATTTTATGACCCTATGATTGTATGACATCGTTACTCAGAATTTACTAGTAATTTGGTAAAGACTGAATTTCCCTGGGAGCTCAAATAATGTGATGCACTCTTGGCTCAATCTCGGCTGGTAGGATCTGGAAGAGTTAGGGTGTCAGGGTAAAGCAGCATATGGACTTCAGAGAGATGGTATCAAAAGGCACTTAGAAGCCATTCCCAGGACCCTGGAGTTTGTGACAGTGCATGGAGAGGGATATGGGGCACGTGGTGCAGAGCCTGAGGTGTTCCAAATCAGAGATCAGGCTTTTATCTTTAAAGCTGGTACGCCCAAGTGCTCAGTAAACAAATCCGGCCTGGAGAGGGAAGGAGCCAAGCTCCGATCTTGACTCATTATCCAGGGGGAAACAGAGTGATTTTGTAAAAGTGCTGTCAATGCATTTTAGCTAAACAACACATCCTGTTTGGCTGGGCTTTCCTCAAGTAAGTCACTGGTTTATCTGATGCAGGCAATGAAGCACTTTCTTTCTACTTATTCTTTGATTTTGCTTTTCTAGCAGGTATGGCTCCACAACCAGCATGATGAAAGACCAATTATTGCTGGTATCAGAAATCATTATACTCCAATAGGTGTCTGCATTTAATTTCAAATGTATCAGGATATCTATAATTCCCCGGCCATGGGAAGCTGGTTGTTGTGAAATTCCAAATAACTTTTATTTGTTCTCTAGTGTCACTCTAGTGAAGCTGAATTTAAAAAGTTAAGGTAAAATGTCTACTTGTCCAATTAGAACCATCTCAGAATGGTGGAAGCACCAGTTTTATGTGTGCAAATGAAGTTATTGCAATTAAAATTATGCAAGAAGGAATATTCTCTAAAGTTTCCAGAAGACTAAAGAGAATACAAGTTATAGATTCTGGGAAAGAGGGCTGTTAAAGGCAGAGACTTGGGAAATATTTGCTGCAATATATTAAGGGAAGCAGAAAGGCAACTTTGTTAAAGGGGGTTTTTCGTACTTAGCAGGAAGCAGCACTGAATTTTTTTTTGGGAGCACAAGGCAACAAGGAAGCCCTTGACGTTTTTTGATCCATGTTTGTTCCTGCGTGTTCTGAGATAGCGCAGTCTTAGTATTTGTGATTGATAAATCATCTGGAAAATGATTAATGTTATTTGATTTCAAAGTTATTGCTTTGTCCGTTTAATAGGCAGTTGAGAGCTTTTTTGGGGCAGTCATTTCAGGATGCCTTGAGGTGTGGGAAGGAGATTGCTGCCTCTGATTCACATCTGCAGGTTCCTCCAGCAAACATCAATGCTATAAACTTTTATTTGCAATGAAATTTTAGATTATGGAACAGTCTGAGGATGAATTCACTAATTTCTTCATATCTGAAATTAAATGTGAGAGTAGAATGGTGTCTGCAAATTTCAGGAACACGGAGACATGCTGTTTGGGACACAACGTGTGAGTACTGGACTGCTCAGGCAGCTCTGACAGCAGGGAGCAACCGCTGTGTTCATTCACTGCTGGACGAGTCCAGAGGAGGCCACAAAACTGCTCCAGGGGCTGGAGCCCCTCTGCTCTGGAGCCAGGCTGGGAGAGCCTGGAGAAGGGACGGAACCAGGGAAAGCTCAGAGCGCCTTCCATGGCCTAAAGGGACTCCAGGAGAGCTGGAGAGGGACTGGGGACAAGGGATGGAGGGACAAGACACAGGGAATGGCTTCCCACTGCCAGAGGGCAGGGATAGATGGGATATTGGGAAGGAATTGTTCCCTGCGAGGGGGGGGAGGCCCTGGCACAGGGTGCCCAGAGAAGCTGGGGCTGTCCCTGGATCCCTGGCAGTGTCCAAGGCCAAGTTGGATGGAGCTTGGAGCAACCCGGGACAGTGGAAGGTGTCCCTGCCCATGGCAGGGAGATGGAGTGAAACGAGTTTTAAGGTCCCTTCTCACCCAAACCATTCCATGGATATGTGAATATCCCTCCTGATCCCTACAACAAACTCAGCCCCCTAGGGCCACTTTGGGCACACAGAAAGTGATATCACCTACCCTCCATCCCTATCACACGAATGAAAAAGCCACAGGGTGTGACATGGAAATCATGGATCTTCGACTTGCTTCAGTGCTCTTGGTTCTCCAACTTATTCACTAAAAAACGCTGTAAAGCCAAAGAAGCTCCCTGCCTCCTCTGCTTTGCGTATACTCATCTGATAAGGATCCTATAAACTTCTGTTGCCAGACGAAAGGGAATAGGGAAAACCAGGATGAAGAATAAATGAGCCCATCTGTCCATCTCCCCTCCAAAGTGCATCACATTGACAGGTGCTCACCTAACAAACCATTAACAAATCCCCCGTTAAGAGGATTTCCCTGACCTCTTATTCCAGGGCTCTGCTCTGCAGATTATAAGGAGGTTTCTCCAAGACCAAATAGCTTTTAAAATTTGCTAGAGTTCGGGCTCAAACCTTTTCTGAACTTTCAATTTATTTGCAATCGTATCTTTTGTCTTCCGTTGTATCAGAAAGAAACACAGAAATTGTGTACAATTAAGGCCATCCCAAGTGCTGGACCTACGAACAAATTCAAACCGGAGCATGCTTAGACACTTCTCCCTTCTCATTTTCCCTCAAGGAAGAGCTGCCAGGGAAAAACAGAAAGTTTGAAGGCAGTTTTTATTGACAATTACTTGTTCTGAAGGTCCTGAAGAGTTCTCATTTTCCAGACAAGTCAAGCAGAAGAGGCGAGGTGCATCCAGCTGTGGCAAAGAATATTATGGGGTTCATAGCCCGTGTAGAAAATAAACCCCACGAGCGGGAGGCTTTTATGCAGAGGGCACACAAAAAGGTAAAATCATTGGATTACTCGTGATTGATCTACAGAGCAGATTAAATCTTGAAATATTGGGGGCTTGCCTAGTCTCTGATAAAAGACAGGGCTGTGACAGAAATCTGAGAAGGAAGAAGCACATGGAGAGAGGGAGAGAGAAATGACGTAGGAGAAGACCCAGCTGTAAATCTCGACAGAACAGCCACAATTTCCAAGTAAAGAGATCCTCATGATGGGAGAATTTGGTCACTGGAGGAAAAAAAGAGAGTCCAAATGCTGCCAGATGAGACTCACACCACGGATGAAACCCTTCCTGACTTTCTGAATACAGTGACTGTTTGGGGAAATGACTGATATCACCAAGGCCCCGTGAGAACGGCTCACCCGAGATTGGTATCACAGGGACAGGAGCTGGCTGGCTCCACCAGAGCTTTAAATCCTGCAAAGCTGATGCTCAAACAAGGAAGCCCTGGATCCACCGGGTGTGGGAGATGGCCCAGCAGAGGTGGTGGCAGCAGGAGGAGAGCAGGGAGCTGCCCACCTTCTGCGGGGGCTTTGCCCAGGGCAGCACCATGCTGTGACACCAGGCAGCCTCCCAGAGCACGTTCCTGTCTGCAGCACCAACCGGCCGAGTTCCTTGAAATTTCAGACAACTGTATGCTGCCTCTCTGGTGACAGTTTTTCACTTACGCACTCCCAGATGATGTATGATGAAGACAAATTGTCGTGTTATGTAATTTAAGGTGAATTTTGCCTGTCAGCACAGTTAAAATAAATGTGTTCATTTCCCCAAAATGGCCGATCTGTCACATTATCCCATGTCCTCCTTTCCACCATCCAGTCTAATAGTGGAAATTGGAGATCTGATTCTTTTAAAAGTGAATTTATCATACCGCTAATTTCCCTCTACTATGAAGAGCCATCTTTGACGTTTGTTTGTCCAGTCCTAGCCCGTGCTTTCCCTCTGATTACCCCAGCACGGGCAGGGTGAAGAGCTGCTCCGGTGGGTTTGTGTGAAGCACCCCCCAGAGCTGCTTGGTGCTGGGCACGTCATATCTCACTGAGCCAAAGCTCGCCCCACTGTTTTCCTAAAAGTGAAGTGTCCTTGTGCTGGCTCCTGCTGCTCTTCCACAATTTTATCCCGAAGCACTGCTGCAGTCCTTTCCCATGCAGCCCACCAGGGACAAGTTACCTGCCTGCTATTACAGTGGTTGTTAATTCGACAATTTAATTCTTTTTCAGCTGAAACTTCTGTTGGTTTTCCTATCATCTTCTGGGACTGGTTTCAGATGAGAGACCTACTTTATTCATGGGGCACAGCAAAGTAAAAGGTCAGTGTTCTCCCCATCTCCTTCAACTCCCTGTTGTCTCTGATGGAGTCAAAATTAATAAAGGACAGATATCTCCTTGTTAGCTCATGGGGTGCAGGGGTGCCTTGTCTGTTGTGATTAGTTTGGAAGTACTTCTCAGAGAGAGGTTATGTTTAACCCTCCACAGCAGCGAGGGAATATCTCCTTGGCTCTTGTGGAGAGCCAGAACATCATCAGGCTCCCCTCCACACAGCGCATAAATATTTCTGCTCTTGTTTTCCCTGCCTCATTATTAGCAATTTTATCATCTCTGTCCAATAACAGTCCTGCTGACTTCTCTTCTTTGATGAATCCTCTGTCTCCTTTCCCAGTGGGAAGCTGCCAGCTGTGGTTATCTGCATCCCAAAGAGCTGGAGAGCTACTGGCTGTGGTGTTTCCACATCTGCACTCAAGCCCTGTGCCTGCTCCTGCCCCACTCTCTGGAGCTCACTCCCAGAGTGTTTTGATGGAGCAGGTGGCTGTAGATGGGCTGGAACCACTCAGTCTTGCTCACTGTCTTGCTCAAGGAATCATGGAATATCCTGGGTTGGATGGGACCCACAGGGACTATCCAGTCCAGCTCCTGGCCCTACACAGACGCCCCAACAATCCCACCCTGGGCATCCCTGGCAGCGCTGTCCAAACACTCCTGGAGCTCTGGCAGCCTCGGGGCCGTGCCCACTCCCTGGGGAGCCTGGGCAGTGCCCAGCACCCTCTGGGGGAAGAACCTTTCCTATCCCTAGCACAGCTTCCTGCTACCCAGCTCCTCCCGCAATGCTGTGGCCTTCCACCACCCTGGCTCTTTTTGCTTCTCAGTGTCATCCTGGCACTCGGAAAGGCTGCGCCTGCAGAAGCTGCAGCCAGAGCTCAGACTGCTGAGATAACGTCCTGCTTGAGGGCCAGATCTGATCCTGCGTGCCCTGCACAGAGCAGGGAGTAGAGGAGTAGGATAAACTGGAGTTCTCAGGAACGAAGCTGAACCAAGCTGCTTTTGTCCCCGGCAAGCACCCTGGCTAAGGAGAGAATGCTTGGCTCTTGGGATCCTGAGCAGTGCTGCATCCCCATGTTTGTCACCGGCCCTGCAGAGCCCCTCGGCACTCCTGGGTGCATTCACACTGGGTCTGCCGTGTAGGAGTCCGGCATTCGGCATAAATGTTGGTTCTTATCTTCACCTCTGGGAAGTTTTACCTCGAGTCAGTACAGATGAGAAACCCCAGCAGATGCTGTTTCAAGATGTTTGTTTCTTCTTATCTCTAATTTGTTCTAAGCTCTGGCTGCATGTCTGATGCCAGCCGAAACCAAGCAGGGACTGTCCAGACTTGGAATGTCCCTGTCCTTTTTGTACCCCTTCCAAGATCCAACCATTCTTCACAACGTATTTATTATTTACTATTTTATAACAATTAATTTGTACCTATTCTAGACACGTTATTTCTACCTCTTTTTCATTCTACCAATCATTTTGTGCCACAACTACCAAAGAAGATGGAGGAGAAGGAGAAAAAGAATAGGGTAATGCCCAAAATCCTCCATCTTAAACCCTTCGTCCTCATATTAAAAATCCTAAAATCTACTTTTTACCTTGTAAAATACTAAACTACTACTCATTTTTGCACTCTCGCAGTTTGCACTGATTCTTGCAGTGTTGGTAACTTTTCCCATGGTCTAAGGTCAAAGACAGTGTTATTCCGGGCTACTTGCCAGGGTTTGGGACCCCCTTGCCAGGGCTCCCAAACACCCAGGACAGCCTGAGGCATGTCCTGACGTCTCAAGGCAGCCAGAGGTGTGCCTTGGACGCCAACACTGCTTGTCCACAGGCTGGGAAGGCAGGAATACAGCTGCACTTTCCCACTGTAGCCTTGCAGTTTAATTGTCTGATGGACATGGACAGACTGCTTTGGTGGAATGTGTCCCTGCCCGTGCCTGGGGTGGAATGAGAGGAGCTTTAATGTGCCTTCCAACCCAAAAAATTCCATGATTCCATGATTTTATTGAATGTACTACAGGTGAAAGCTTTGGGTGTTGCAGAGCTTCTTCCAGCAGCAGGGCAGAGGTCTCCTCTATCCAAGACTTTGTCCATGGCAGGAAGGATAAAGCTACTGTAAAACCACATCTTAATTCCTCCCAAAGCCTAAGCAAAAAAATTTTTTGCTAAAATGGAAGATTAATGAATGATATATAATAAAAGTTTTTTTTATAGAGTAAACCGAATTTGGTCTGTCCCTTTCCAAACACCTTGCAGCAGCACTGGTGCAGCTGGAATGAGGTCTGGAGGACTGCAGGCTGGGAGGTGGGCAGGGATCAGCACAGATCTCCTTGTGGACCAGGACAGTCCATACCATCCATCCCAATGCTCCAAGCTGTCTATGAGCAGAGGGTCTTCAGTGTGAGAAGGAGTAGGAATGAAAAATCAGGGATTTCTGCATTTCAACACAGTCCCTTCCTTCCCATCCTGTGTGTAGGGAGGCTGACCCCTCTGTCTGCTCCTCTGCCTACTTCCGCTCCATCATTTTTATATCAGTTCCTGAGGTGAAGTGTTTTATCATATATTTCCTAGAATTTTCCTTCCCCCATGCTAACCTGCACTCCATATCCCACAGTGCATCTTTCCCTTTGCTGGGAATACTTTCTCCTGCCCTCTCTGATCTGTGATAGGCTCAAAGACAGAGGGAACATGAGGTTTTTTCCCCTGGGAAACCTAAGCACTCCTATTGGAACATGAGGTCTGGTGGCATAGCCATTCTTGGGCAAGGGAACAGTTATAAGATTTTGATTCAGTGAATCTCTTCCCTCCAACACCACCAATATTTCATACAACTTATTCTTTCCTTTGAAACCTTCGAATAATTTCCCTCTATAATCAAACTTTTCTACCCTTAAATCAGTTTAATAACCACCTTATTATACCTTGAAACAGAAAATGAAAAAAACCTGTTATAAATAATTTGGCTGTGTTGTGAATACTAAGCACACCCGTGGCTTCCGGAGGATGGGATAACAAGGACGTCCTCTGCCACCCACCTAGGGAAGAGCTTGCTTGCTTTTCTTCAGTGCTTCAAGTGGGGTGCAGAGAGGAGAGGGGAGGTGGAATTCAGTCTTTGCCAGGCTCTGGACCTGCGCTGGAGTTAGTAGGAGACTCTGTGGCATTGCTGTGGGTCGTGTTGGTGAAATCACAGTGATCCTGGTGTTCGCTCCACCTCGGAGCTGCAGCTGTGCACCCCCATTTGAGCTCAGTTTTCCCCAGAGTCCTCACATCTACAAGGGGTCAGCCCTGAGCTGAGAGCATCACTGGGTGCTTTCCCAGTGTCCCTGCGCTGTCTCTGCCCACAGGAAGGCTCCCGAGTATGGCTATGGCACTGCTGAGCTGCAGCCCATGCTCAGCTCATCGGTGCCTTTCCCTACACCAGGGGCTGTGAAAACCTCCAGAGCTGGAAAACCACATAATCCAGACTGGTGTGGGGTGGAAGGGGCCTTAAAACTCACCCAGTGGCATCCCTGCCATGGGCAGGGACACCTTCCACTATCCCAGGCTGCTCCAAGCCTCATCCAGCCTGGCCTTGGACTCTGCCAGCGATCCAGGGGCAGACACAATTTCTCTGGGTTTTTGTTCTCAGCCATTTATTCCGCCATCTCAACTTGCACTAAGCTGACACAAGGTAGAAAAGTGCTTTTCCCCCCAGTCTCCCTTTTGGAGATTGCAAGGATCTGTCTGTCTTCTCCAGAATGAGATGTGCCTCCAGGAGATCTCCGGCCATCGCCGCATTTTCAGGAGTGTGGCAAGGAGAAAGAAATTGTTCCTGGCTTGCTACTTGTGTGATGGTTTTATTTAATAGATTCACAGAGATTAAAGCCAGCGTGATGCATTAGATCATCACACTTGATTTCCTGTAAATACCCGGCCATTACATTTCACTGGGTTCATCATGCAGTGCACCCAGTGACTTGGTTTTAACAGAAAGACATCTTTCAGGAAGATCTCTTCAGGCTACTTTCAGTGGTGGATAAACTTTTTTCCTCCAAAAAAGTGTCTAATTTGTAATTCAAATGTTGCTGGCTTCAGCTCCCAGCTCTTGCTCTGCCTTTCGCATTGCAGTGACAGAGTCTTTATTGCAAGATATTTTCTCCCCTTGAAGGAGTTTAGATGCGATGATGAAGTCACCTCTCAGTCTTCTTTTTTAAAAGCTAACCAGCTTGAAGCCTTTAAATCTCTGCATGGAAGAGAGTCTTCATGGAAGATGTTTTTCCTGGCCATTAAATCAACTTTGTATCTTTTTTCTGCAACTCTCTATTCTTCCAAATATTTCTAAAAATTTATTTAAGCAGAGACCTACGGAAACATTGCAATTAGGCGGAAAGTGGTGTTGTACTGGAGAGTGGGGAACAGACTCATCCTGGGCTCTAGAGAACAGCCCGTGTGCCTGCCACCCAAAGAAATAATTACAGAGCTATAAATTAGGAGCAAGGCAGCTCCTTTTTCCCTGGGCTCCCTCAGCAGCTCCTGGCTCTGCCAGAGGAGTGGTTGAGCAGGAAGGGGCCAAAGGAGACCAGAGGAACAATATCTGTGATGGCATGAGGAACCTTCCTCTCTCCTCCTGGGCTGCAGCTGGGGGATGGAGGAGATGCTGCCCTGGGAGCCTGCTGTGGCCTCTCTGCTGGAAAATCCCTATGAGGAGTCAGCATATCCCTGTGATAGCTGGACAAATATAGGTCTGGGTTTTTACAGTCTTTTACAAAAATACGTTTTTGTTTTCCTTTTCCAGGCACATAAATAACTGTCCCTTCTGACCCAGACATCAAAATCAATATCTAAACAGAATCTGATGCTGGAAGGAATCCTGCATCTCCTGCTCTCCTGATGCTGCTCCTGAGATATGGCCTGTACATGCAGGTCATGGACATCCTCAGAAACTCTGAGGGGTGCAGGTGAAACACACAGGAAGGCATTACCCAGCACTGGTGGAAATCCTCACACAGCATCACTCCCACACTCCAAGGCTCTGTGTGGCTGCATATGTGAGGAGTGAAGTCAGATTCTGAAGGCTTCCCCTCCATTTCATGGGTGCATACTCTTGGGGCCGTTGCCCTTAGCCCAGTAGCCGAGAGATCTCCTAACTGGCTGGCAATAATTTTCTTTTTAAAAAAAGGCTGAAATTTAGCCAAGGGGCATTTGAATGCCCAGAGGCTGAGTGTTCCTCTGTGTCTGCTGTTCCCAAGAGCTGGTCTGTTATCCACCACAGCTGAGGCACATACAACAATCACAGTACATGAACATGACTTTTTAATTATTGAGGAAAGGAGACAGAAGAGCAATTATAAACAGTGGCTGCAGACATTAGCTCCGCTGGGAGCTGATAATTGAGATGTGTGAGACATGACCATGTGTGCCTGGAGGGTCTCTGTCCTCTGCCATCCGGGAACAAAGCACATCCTTTCCTGAGTTGCTGGTGGGCTCCCCATTACGCACTTTAGACAACTAAAGGAGCTTTGAGATAGGCACAACAGGCAAATTCAAAGGCTGGAGAATCCTCTTTATATATGTCACATATTCTAAATAGTATCTGCATATATAAAGCTGATTAATCTCAGTTAAATCCAGTGCAACCAAAGAAAACATTTAAATCAGTTATTTAAAAGAAGCCACTCAAAGGAGTAGTACTGAAACACACCAAATATCTGGATACAGAGAGTCCTAAACCCAAATTAAATCCCACTATTTCTCTGTGTTTATCAAGATTAGCTCATGTATTTTCTCAAGGAACACATGGTCTAAGCAAGTTGGTATTTAACAGGAGAAGATGTTAATACCTTCAATTACAACAGCATTTCATTATCCCATTAAATTCATTATGAGACTACATTAACTCTGATTCCTTGCCAGAACGCTGACAGTCTCCTATTGCTCTCAGTACTGAGGAAATAATGTGGTGTGTGGTATTAAAACCTGGTGTGTCATGACTCCTCTGTGTCCACCACTCTCTGCTTTAGATGTCTGGCCACTGCTTACCCCCAAAAAATTTAACTGTGTGAGCTCAAAGGAAAACTGTCATTTCTGTCATCCTTTACCTGGCTGGATGCTTTGACCTTCTTACGGCTACAGAACCCCTTTGTGTGTGCAACATCACCCCAGTGGCTCCTGCTGCTGTCGTGGAGGAGTCCCAGAGCATCTGCAGTGTTCACCTCTCTGCTTTGGTCCACTCTCTCAAAGGTCCCTTGAGATCATCAGGAATTTAAAGGTGTTGACACTTTGCTTCACCCATGGACAAATCTCTGCTTTATGACTTTTTAGCATAACTACCGTTTTTGAGAATGTTAAATTTTAGAGAGGGTTCTGAAACAGAATGATCATCACTCATTGCAGACTTCATTTGGACATTAGGAAGAAGTTTTTCACAAAAAGGCTGGGCAGGCATTGGAAGGGGCTGCTCAGGGAGGTGGTGGAGTCACTGTCCTTCCAGGTGTTTAAGGAAGGACTGGATGTGGCACTCAGTGCCGTGGTCTGCTTGACATGGTGGTGTTGGTCACAGGTTGGACTCCATGATCTCTTTGCCAGTCCAATTGATTCTGTGATTGTCTTTTTAATGTAACTCCTTAGGACCGAGTCCTGTCTTGCTGTGTTTGTGCTGGGCAGCCTCACTGTCCCCCTGGAGAGCACCTGTGACCTGCAGGGGAAGGGGCTTTTGCCACACAAAGTAGGCAGCCCAGGAACCACAGCTCTGTGTGCCAGTTGAGGCATCCACAGCTCTGCTTAGATCGGGGCGGGCTCCCTTCTGCTCCACTCTGTACTCAGATATTGCCTGCTTTGAAATCCAACTATGACGTCAAATGGCCTTGCTGCACTCGTACACCTCCATCTCCCACATTCAGAACAAAAGTAACAGGAGTTATTATATCAGGCTTGTATGTGGAAGCTGTTAATTTGTAAATAAACACCTCTGAAGGAGCTTATCAAGGAAAAAACACCCAGAAAATCTTTGACCTTTATGCAGAAACATGAATTTAGATGTAAGGAAGGTGTTCAGAGGTACATTCTCCAGCTGTAAATGTTCTACTTAACATTTGAGAAATAAAGATGTTAGCATGCTTATGAAATTGATTCATTTTAATAAGAGTCATTCTTAAGCCACACAGAATATTCTTGAAAGGAAAGATTTTCTCTTTTTTTGTGAGCCTGGGTCAAAGTTATTTCACTTTTATGACGTAGTTTACAGCTTCTGGTAAGGATCCCTGGGGTCATCCTTTTTGATCCGAAATAAATCTCCTCTCTTTTCCTAAAGATGGGCTTTTCTACACCTGAATGGCTGGGAAAGTTTTTTCTCTTGCTATAGTGCTACTCCCGTGTTTGAGAGGCATCTTGCTTTTAAGAGGCCAATCGCGCAATTGTTTCTTTCTGACCCAAAATTTCTTGTGGTGTGATTTGTCCTGTGTTTACTTTCACCGTGTACAATTAAAGAACTGGGTAACAAATTTTGCGGAGGGCACAACTCCAAGTGACAGTGCTCCATGGTCTGCTTTCAGACTATGGCACAAAGGCAGCAGGACTTGGAGCTTCAACCAGGGGGAGGGACAGGAGCAGAGCTGAGCCCTGGGTGGGTACAGGGGAAGAACAGAGAGCTACAGAGCCCAAAGGTGAGCTGGGTCTGCTGGGCCAGATCTGCAGCTTCCCGCCTTGAAGAGCCTTGTCCCTGCCCTCGTCATGGCTGAGTTTCCAGTGTGACAGAGCTGAGCAAACATTTGCCTTCGGATGTTTTGGGTAAGGTTCATTTTTATCCCAATCCCCCCAGGATTCCGGCAGGCAACAGGTCCAGCCTGTTTGAGCCTTCGTTAGCCCTGTCCTGCCCACAGTCACTTATGCCCCATGGGGTCACAGCCAGTGGATGTCACCTTCCCTGACTGTGGCTCTGACTCCCAGTGCCCTTCTGGGGCTGAAGGGTCATTCAGCCCGCCAGGAGCTGCTGCATCACCCTCCTCCTGCCATTGGAGGACCAAAGGGGTGTTGGACCCTTAGCACTCTCCCCAGACTCTGTCAGGCTTGAGGTCTGGGCCGAGGATGGCCCTGCAGGGCCAGGGGCACAAGGATCATTCCACATGCTGGCACTGGTGGATGGGGAGCACCCCACTCCTGCTGCCAGGGCCCCCAAAAACTGTGCTTTCCTATGTCCTCATCTGTCACCCCAGTCCCCTTCAGCACCACCCCTTCCCTTCGAGTGCAGCTGCACAGTGTGTGCTGCTCACCACTGACCATCCCAGCAGCCACTGGTGGGTTTTAGGCTCTCAGCCCGTTTCTGCACAGCCTGAGGAAGCCTCTTCTCCTTCCCACCACTCCTGGCAGGCTGTTCCTGCTGCCAGCAGATAACAACACAACTGCAGATGTCACTTACAGCAATGTGAAACCATCAGCTGAGTTGAGACCAGCTGTGGGACCTCTTGGCTTTGCAGCCTTGGACATCCTTGACAGGGCAAGGGGGAATGGTTTCCCACAGCCAGAGGGCAGGGATAGATGGGATATTGGGAAGGAATTGTTCCCTGGGAGAGTGGGGAGGCCCTGGCACAGGGTGCCCAGAGAAGCTGTGGCTGCCCCTGGATCCCTGGCAGTGTCCAAGGCCAGGTTGGATGGGGCTTGGAGCAGCCTGGGACAGTGGAAGGTGTCCCTGCCCATGGCAGGGGTGGGTCTAGATGGGCTTTAAGGTCCCTTTCCAACCCAAACCATTCTGTGATTCCACAATTCTATGGACCCTGACCTCTATCCTGCCCTGGCTGGTTATTTCCTCCCTGGTTTAAATACCTGCACTTCATCCCTTTCCCTGTGCACCCAAGCTCTCTTCCGCCCAGGCCTCCAGGTGTTTGTGAGTGTGATCCTGGCATGAGGCGTATGCTGCCCACAGAAGGCCCTGCCTTGGCTTCCCACGAGATCAGCAACAGCCAGCACCATAATGAGCCCAGTGGCATGAAAAATTCCAGAGACAGGGGCAGGTTTCCCTGTTCATCTGGGACTTCCCTGCTGTGTTCTCACCAGCTGGTTATTTGTTGGAGGGTGCTGTGGGGCGTTTGTCATAACTTCACAGCCCATTGCTGTCCTGCCTGCCAAGGTAATTGCTCCTTCAATGCATGACAACACTTCCATCTATTTCTCCCTGAAGGTCTGAGTTCCCTGTGTGGTGCCACTGCTGGGTGGCCACTTGCCTTTCTGGGAGAATCCGGGGTGGCTCCCTGGTGGCTCGGTTGCAGAAGGTGGTTGACTGTGCTGACCCAAAATCTGGGTCCAGTGAGCAGCGTGTTCAGAGACAGAGCTTCCTTTAGCTCTTGGGATAAGTGAACAGGTCAATGGAAGGCGTATTTCCCCTTCTACCAAAACCCCCAAATGTAAGAGACATTGCAGGCCCGTTTGCCTGGCAGTGAGGGCTGTACACCTTCGCTGTAGTGGGTTAGCTGTGCTTGGTCAGCAGAGAGCTGATGTGTCACGGGCTGTCCTGATCCCCTCAGCTCTCCAGGGAAAACCCCACCGCATCCTCTGCCAGCACTGAGGGGCTCAGGCAGGACTGGATCCTCCTTCCTGGACCTCCACTTTCTCCACAGGCTCTCAGAGGAGGCCCAGAGGGCGCTGCAGCAGCTGGTATCTAAGGTGAAGTACACCTGGAGAGCAAGGTAACCACGGCTCTTTGCTGGTGGTACCGTGGGTCCTGATGAGCCAGAGTGACCAAAGGTCGGGGGACGTACACCTGGAATGGGGCTGAGGGGACTGATTGTGGATCAGGTGGTGGAACGGCCAGTGAAGGGTTTATGTGAAGGGGCCAGCAGGATGGGCTGGGCTATAGAAGCTGAGGTAGGATGGAGTCAAGTATTTGGAGCAGAGGCTGGGGGGCTGGGAAATGGGATAGAGGGGACAGTAAGGCTGTACAGGTGAGACCTGAGGTGAGAGGGCAGGTGTGGCCCTGACTAAACCTTTGGGTACCGCTCTCCACAGACCCTGTCCCCTCTGCCCATCCATCCCCTGGGCCATCTCTGCCCTGCAGGGCTCCCACCCTGCATCTGCAGGCACACCCAGACCCTCTGCACCTCCCAAAGAAAGGTCCCTCACAGGTTCTGCCATGGCTGTTGTCCTTACAGCCCCTCCAAGCGCTGAGACTGCTTCACACCAGGTGCCACACACATATATATATACACATATATACAGCTATGTGCAAACAATGACAGTGACATTCAGCAAGCAATAATATATAGGCATTTCACATTACAGATGGTCTTCACCCAACAATCAGATCTCCCTGCAGTATAAAATATGTTGTCCCACCTCTTTTCATTACCCACCAGGTGCAACCAGGTCCCTGAGCAAAGACCACCCCATGGATGGGTTTGTCTGTACTCGAGGCAGAATTAACCCAAACACGCTTTCCTAACAGTCCTCTGGCATGCACTACTGGGACCTTATCTCCATCTACTGTATGCAGGGGCTCAGATTGAGCAGGACCAGCTCTGTTGGTGGAACCTCGCGTGTTAACTACCCAGGTGACCTTTGCCAGGTGCTGCTCCCAATGTTTAAAAGTTCCCCCACCCAGGGCCTTCAAGGTGGTTTTCAACAGTCCATTGCACCGTTCCACTTTGCCTGCAGCTGGTTCATGGTAAGGGATATGGTACACCCATTCAATGCCATGTTCCCTAGCCCAGGTGTTTATAAGGCTGTTTTTGAAATGAGTCCCATTGGCAGATTCAATTCTCTTAGGGGTACCATGCCTCCAAAGGACAAGCTTTTCCAGACCCAAGATGGTGTTATGGGCCATAGCATGAGGCACAGGGTAAGGCTCCAACCATCCAGTGGTGGCTTCTACCACTGTGAACACATAAAGCTTGCCTTGGCGTGTTTGAGGCAGTGTGATGTAAAACTGGCTGTGCTGAGCCCAAACCACCTGCATCCCGAGGCTTTTGAATGGGACCAGGAGGTGACAACACCTATGTCATGCTATGTGCCAAGTGTCTGGAATTAGGCACAAGGTGGGATTTATGCTGCACAACCAGTAGAGTGAATAAAAGCCTCTGATATTTTCTAATTGGGGTCCTGGAAACATCTCACCAGCTCTCATTCAGCCGTTTTGTGTAAATGCTTCATCAAAGTGGCAATGTATTCTAATTATTAGCAGAGCCCTGGCTGCCTCATGAACCCATAATATTTTGTGGCATGTGACATTACAATGAAAATATATGAATAACAATTTTTCATTTAAATTACCAGCTGTATGATCAAGTTTTTTGTAGTATTATGAGGTTTGGGGTAAATACTCCATAAATATGTAAATAATTTGTGATGCTGTTGTGTTAGATAATTCTAGGAGGACACGGCTTGTGGTACAGATGAACCAAGAGTGGAGCACCCTGAGATTCTGTTTCATTTGGGCCCGTGGCTGGGGCTGCCTGATTCTTGCATATGCTCCCTAGGGTCTGGGCTCCCACCCTTGGAGGACACCTGAAACACCTTCTCAGCTGCTGCACCCTTTGCAGCCACTTTTCCCACCCAGCTGGGATCTCTCTATGCCACCCGGATGGCAGAGCTGTGCTGCCTGGTGTGGGAATCTTCCTGGGGATTCTCACTGACTAGGGGAGACTGGGTCCATCCCTGTTGTTTTTCTGTGATGAAATCTTCTGAAGAAACTCTCCTTGCTCCTTCCCCAGTCAACCTGGCCTTGGGGCTGACTGCCTTCACCCAGAGGAGACCCACTGAGCCTAAACGAAAGCTGTGAGCACAAATCCAAGTATTTTTTCACATCAGATAAAAATCAAGATATTTGTCCTGGGAAAAAAGAAAAGATTAATTTGGTTTAGCTTTTACTTTATTTGTCTCCTTAAACAGCTTTCTAACCTTTATCCAGTTCAAAATCAGGCAGAACTGGGGAATAAGGACGTGTGTGTCGAATTTCAAAAGCTCCTGTTTCCACCATTTTTTCCCATCTGGGTTTGACCCTGAAAGCCTCCCTGTCCATGCTGTGCCAGAGCCACTCTGGCCCTTCAAGCACATGTGGTCACAGGCAGGAATGCAGGTGTTGGGCCAGTGAGCCTGGACATCATCCATGTTTTCTGTGGCTCCGGCTGCTATTTCCATGGGGAAAACGCAGCACAATGTGTCCCTTTTGCCATCACCTGAGTGAGGATCCTCTTCTCTTCACGTCTTCACATGGCTCCTGAGACACCTGTCTTTTCTGTGGCCCATCTCTTGTTCTCCTTGGTTGGAGCAGTTGGTCTCTGGACACACATGCAGGGTGTCCTGGGACAGGATGCTTCAATCTTGTCTTCTCCTTGCCTGGGGAACACGAGCAATGCTGCAGGTCTGCTGGAGGATGGGAAGCCTGGCCAGTGGTTCATGGCATGTCCTTCTCCACTGCAGTTGTGTGGACTTGTGGGAGGAGATGAAATGTGCTGTTCTGAGTCAATTTTTACAGTGGAAATACTGGAGAGGAACTTGAGAATTAAAACATGAAAGAGAACAAAGTGTGTCTGCACCAGGGAGAGGTGAAAACAGTAGCACTTTTATTATGAAAATGGTACTTCTGGAAGAAAAACAGTAGGAGTGCAATCTCCTGGAGCATTTGGGGTCAGCGTAAGAGTGCTGAGAAGAGACTTTCCAGTGTAGTGACAGGCCAGAGGGGGAAAGGAGGGATTAAGAGACCCCCAGCAGCAGCAGCCTGCCCATCATCACCAGCATCGTGCTGTGTGCACTGCCCAGCCTCCAGGGCTGAGCTGGGCCCGGTGCTTGCTCTGCCACGCCAGGATGAGAGCATCTCCCTGGGGCAGGATCTGCACAGGGTTTGCCCAGAGCCCGCGCTGGGACACGGCAGCTGCCAGAGCAGTGATCAGGGAGCTCCTGCACTCCTGAGCAGAGCCAGTGGCTCACGTGCCAGGTGCACACGTGCCCTGGGCAGCTGGAGGACATTGCAGCACTGTCTGTGCTGCTGCAGGTCCAGCAGAAGTTGTTGAGGTCACCTCATGCCCTTGCTGCTGTGGCCTCTGCTGCCTGCAGGACCTGAGGATGCAGGAGGGCTCCTTCCCCACTCTGAACGAGGGTGCTGGGATGTTCCCTGGTCCCCTGGCATCTCCCTGTGCCCGGGGCATGACACCTCCCCACTCCTGTGCTGCATGCCCTCTGTTAGAGTGACAGTCACTTTGGGACAGACACCTTCCCCTCTCATCCCCACACCCAAGGCACACTGGCCAGGGGGTTGAGCTCCCAGCCCTGCAGAGGGGCAGGGGCTGCAGGACAGGAGCAGAATGGCCCTGCATCCACGTGTGTCCGGCAGGCTGGCTGTCCTCAGGCTCTCCTTGGGGGATGGGTGGCAATAGGGAGAGTGGCGGGGGCTGTGCTGGGGAATTGCAATGCCCTCAGGGTCTGTGGATGCCTGCAGAGGCTGAGGGGACAGCAGGATGGCTCCCCTCTGATCTGAGCAGCAGAGGTCATTGCCACCTGCCATACAAGCAGATGTCACCGTGCTGGAGCAGAGCTGCTGACCAGTGGAGGGTCCTGGGGGATGGCAGGGAAAGCTGCCAGCCCATGCTCCCTGGGATGAACCCACAAAATAGGGCACAGTGCTGGGGTCCTGGACCCAGCTGGGCCTGTCCCTGAGGGGACAGAGGGAACAGAGGCAGCTGTGGCATCGATGCTGTGCCTGTGTCAGGGCTGGTGGGGGCAGGTGCTGCACAGGGAGCATAACCAGCTCCCACCATTCCTGTCAAGTGAAGAACGAAGGACTCAGCGCTGATTAATTATTTAGATTAGGGCAATCCAAAGGGGATTAAAATATGCCTGGAAAAGGGTGATTTGACAAGTGTATCTGGGGGGGGGCGACAGTGCTGTCACCAACTGCCCTGTGTCTGGCTGGCCCATGGGAGAGCTTCCTTGGGGCTGGGGAGGCTGAGGGGGGCCACAGCTCCTTCTTCTCACTGGGAGCAGCAAACAGAATAGGTTTTCCTTTTTCTCTGCCTGAGCTCTGTAAGCAGCTCAGAGTGTGACTGGAAAAGCAATGGAGCTGGGAGAGGGAATCCCGCCATCGCACAGCCTCAAGAGAGGGAATATTTGATGAAGCTTAGTCCTGTGAAGAGAAAGCAGAGGCTGTTACCATCACAGATACTTCAACACAGATGCCACAGAAGAAAGAAGCCCGGCTTTGTAAAGAGCCTTTGTATTATTTCCTGCCTCTCCAGCTTCACTGAAGTGAAAATGAGGCATTTTTTTAAGAGCAAGGGGAAAAAAATGAAAAGAAAGGCAGGTGAGCAACTTTTTCTCTCTGCTGAAAGCCTGATGCTGTGCTTTAACTCTTCCCTGAGCTTGTCTGCCAAAGACCGGCTCCTTGCGGGCTCTCTGAGCTTCAGTGCAGAATGGATTTTCTTTAGCAGACCCTGGTGAGCCACTTCTCTTAGCAGATATATCTGCGGGGCTGGTGGAGGCGAGCTCTGCTCAGCCTGGCTAGAATCAGCACCGAGTGGCTGCAGATGAAAGATGCCAAATGCCATCGATCACACAGTCCCTGCAGGGCCAGGGAAGAGCAGCTGGCAGTCCTGCAACCTGACCCATGTGCTACCAGGTGGCCCCTTCCTCCCCTTCATTTGAGGCTTTATTCTTACTCGCTTTCTCCAGGTATGGCTGGGTCCAAAACTTCTGCCATGCCAAGAGCTCAGCTCCTCTTGGCATTGAGAACTTTCTAAGTTTGAGCCAAAGCTTTTGTTCGCCTTGCAGCCATCACAGATGAATGAACAGCTCCATTCTCTCCTTTGTTTTACTTCTTCCAGAGGAGGAGAACGCTGGCTTCCGTCAAGGCAGGGAAGAGCAGGAGGAAGGGAGCAGCCCAGCTGTGTGACACATAATGGAGAAGGGGACATGCATCCACACTCCTGCCTCTGCTCCCAGGGTACTGCCTAAAAAAAGGGCGCATGATCTGCCCTGTTACCCCTGGATAAGCTGCACCTGTACATTGTCACCTGTGAAAAAAATCCCCAAAATATTGCTTCTTACCACGGTATTCTAACAGGAACTACAGGAAGGACTTTGATGTGGTGGGTGGGTGAGGAAGACCACTGAAATCCTGCTGGCACATCCTGGGCTCTTGGGGAAGCCTCCACATTCTGGATCCAGTCTGCTCTGGCTCATCCCCTGTGTGTTTAGGTTGTGATGCTTCCCATGGCATGAGATGGCACATTCTTCCTCCTCTTGCAGGCTTGCCTGACCGGGCTGGGATAAGGATTTTCTCCTTTACCTCTGGTTGCTGGGATGCAGCCACAGCTCTGGTATGGTGAGCAGGTGATGCTCAGCTGCCTAAATGGTTCCTCTCTGACCCACAAATAATGCAGGACACTCCAGGCCAGAACTGCTACAATTCATAGGGCCACGAGATTAAAGGATGTTTGAGAAGAAAACCCTGACGTCCCATAAACTTCATACATTTCTATTTATTGTAGAATATTCTACAGTTTCTACATACATATTTCTCCATATCTGCATACATATGGTACAAGGGGGAACGGTTTCGCATTGACAGAGGAGAGATTTACTTTTGATATTAGGAGGAAATTCTTCTCTAGGAGAGTGGTCGAGCCCTGGCAGAGGTTGTCCAGAGAAGCTGTGGCTGCCCCATCCCTGAAAGTGCCCAAGGCCATGTGGGATGGGGCTTGGAGCAGCCTGGTTACTCCAAGGGCCATGGCAGGGTGCTGGAAGGCCCCTTCCAAACTGAACCATTCTATGATGCCGTGACACCTACACATATTCTACACTTCCTATTGAGGTCAAGCTGTCATGTGAGAGGAGCAGAAATGTGTGGCTGGACTTGTCCTCCCCATGTCAGCATTCAGGGAGCACTGAGAACAATCTGCAGCACACCATAGGGTGCAAATTGCTCATAAAAATCATGTTTAAACTTTCCAGGCAGCAAGCCCCTGGCCAGAAGGCAGGAAGGCCTATGAACCTGCTGAGAAGGTTGTGCTGGATGAGTTGACCATACTCATTTTTTTCCCCTGGATTGTTATTTTCTAAGCTTGTAGCTTTCAAAAGCTTCCCTGGAAACATCCAAGGCCAGGTCAGATGGGCTCTGAGTAACCTGGTCTAGCTGAAGATATCCCCGCTCATTGCAAGGGGGGTGGTCCAAGTGGCCTTTAAAAGTCCCAACCATCAGTGCTGGGCTGGGTGTTCAAAGGGAAAGTTTCTGCCATACATCATGGCACTGATGTTACCTGGAGTAAGTGGATTGGTCTGATCACACAGCGGGCTCAGATAAGAAATCCCAATCGCCCTGGGATCCTAGAAACCATCATGAACTGGCCCTAAGGTGAAAATTTCAGGCTGTCATCAGAAGAGGAGGAGGAGAAGGTGACATGTACTGAGGAGGCCCCACCCGTATAATCAGCTACCTGAAAATGAAAAGCAATGTGCTCTCTTCACTAACAGTTCCTGCCTACTTCCAGGGACACATTGAAAATGGAAAGCTGCTGTATGGGGCCATACATGGCGAGTGGCAGAAGGTATTGAGGGACAAGTTGGATCAAGTCAGGTTGCAGAGGTGAAGAAGCTGGAACAGCCATCCCAGAGCACCCCCTACTTAGCTCTGTGTGGGTGAGAGAGGGGTTTTAGCAAAGTAATGGAATCACAGAATCACGGAATATCCTGAGCTGGAAGAGACCCACAGGGATCATCCAGCCCAGCTCCTGGCCCTGCACAGACACCCCAACAATCCCACCCTGGGCATCCCTGGCAGCGCTGTCCAAACGCTCCTGGAGCTCTGGCAGCCTCGGGGCCGTGCCCATTCCCTGGGGAGCCTGGGCATTGCCCAGCACCCTCTGGGGGAAGAACCTTTCCATGATCTCCAGCCTGAGCCTGCCCTGGCCCAGCTCCAGCCGCTCCCTGGGTGCTGTCCTTGTCCCAGGGAGCAGAGATCGGAGCTGCCCTAGGGAGGAGCTGCAGCCCCTGGTGAGGTCTGAGCTCAATCCCCTCTTCTCCAGCTGAACAAACCCAGTGCCCTCAGCTGCTCTTTCTATGGCTTCACCTTGACACCCTTCATCAAAGAATAACCAGAGTTGGAAGGGACCCACAAAGTTCTCAAGGTCTAAGTCCAGCTCCAGCAGAGCTGGGTGAAGACTTGGCTCCTTGGCTCCTCTGTGTAACAGGATCTGCACTCATCCCTGCTCAGTGGAGCTGGTGTTACTCCCACAGAGTTTGCTCTTTGTCTCTTGGATCCCATGACCATTTATTTGACTGCAATTTCACAGCATATGGGCAAACTCAGCTGTAGAATTAACACCTCCAGCACCAAGCTGCTGCCTGTGTGGGAAAAGACAGCTACATTTATATGGAAGTTGACCTTGAGTGATGAACTGTGGGATGAAAATTGAATTAGGAAAAAAATCAGCTTTCACTGTTGTGCAAAAAACCAGAGGAGCAGCAGCAATCACGAGCAGCCACATCAGCCCTTCCACGAGCATCCCAAGGTAACATCCCATTCCCAGAGGTCACTGGCAGCCCTGGTGTTTGGTGTCAGTGAGACCTGAGCACTTCTCTGGGGTTAAGCACAGGCCGAAGAGCTGTGTGGAGTGGCACATGCAGCAGGGGAGCTCAGACCCCGCAGCCTCATGTCACAGACCCTTTTGTGTGTTTTATGGACATGGAGAGGCTCATGTTTCCTGTGCCTCTGCTCCATGCCAGGGCTGAGAAAACTGATCCCATGGCAAGAACGCTTTTGGCCAGCCTTCAGAGACCCTGAGGGAGTGTGGAAGTCTTATCTGCAGAGACAGAAAGGGGGTTTAAAACTGAACTACAACATAAAATCCTGCTGTGAGCTGTCACATCCATGATGTTTTATGATGACATGTCTCTGTCAAATGCATTGCTATTGTTTAGTATCAATCACATCAATGAATACAGTTTCATATACATTTATGCGAAATTTCAATTTCTGCTTACATTACTCAGGTGTTAGAAATCACATTACTTACATTTTTCAATAGCGGCTTTGTTTCTTCCTGTAGCAGAACTATCAATAGTTTGATGTATTTTTATGTGGATCACTTTCTCAGTGAAAACATTTGTAAAGCTTTATTCCCATATTCTATCCACTTCAGTGTGGTGCAGTCATAAACTACTGTGGGGAGGATGAATTTGGCATGATTCTGCAGGGGCAAGGACATGGCTATAATCAACTCCCACACTGCAAAACTCCTTAGGTCAGGAAGAGGAGAGCAACAATGGGGTGGGAGAAAGGGTGAAAAAGGGGGAAGTGAGGGGCTGCTTCTGTTGAAGTTGTTGTTGTTGTTGTTGTTTTTCTTCTCGACCATTGTTACTATTTTCACCATTGCTTGTTTGCATTTTTGGTGCCCTGGAATTGTTCTGGGTGCTTGTTCTGTGGACTCGGTGCAAGACAGACATCCAGATCCTCTGTGTCTACCCATGGTCCTCCTCCAAGTATGGCCAAGGTTTCCTCATGCATGGATGGTCTGTCAAGAGAGTGAATTCTGCTGAGTGCCGCAGAGGCTGCTCTACGTCAAATACACCTCGTTGTCCTCCTGAAACAGCCTAGCTGTGCCCAGAGCTCCAGGAGGGGGAGAGAAAAACATTTGGGATCCCCAGGAGCTGCAGTTCATGCCTATTCATCAGCAGGGCTCTTACCAGAATGGTGATCCTGGGTTTAGTCTGATTAGTGAGACATCCAGAGCCATTTGTTATCTGCTCCTCCAGTGACGCGGGCAGAGCACAGGCCATGTGAGATGTGCCAGGCTGTGTAATGAGATGATAATTAAACAATAATATGCAACCAGGGCTGTCAGAGGGTGAGACCAGAGCAAAACACGGCAGCTGCTGCCAGGAGGCGACTCTGAGTAAGGGAGAAGGATTTTCTCTCTCAGCAGCCTTTATTTCATGGATTTCAGCAGGAAGGTTAACAAAGAGCAAAGCCAGGCCATGTGTTCACACAATCAACAGCTCCACCTCACCTGCTGATCCCTGAAAGAGAAACACGAAGACCATGAGCTGCAAACTATGGGGAAACCCAGGCAGACTTTGGGAAGGCAAAGCTCCTGCCTGCCCAAGGTTCTCTGCAGGGTGGGAGGCAGAGGAATGATTGCTGCATCTGGGCTGGGAGGCTGCAGCACTGGGAATTTGCTGCAACTGCTGCTCTTTGTCCCCATGCTGGGTCTTGTGACCTGGCTACATCAAAGTGTGGGCTGTTCACACAGACCTTGCTGGCCAAGAAGTAGGATCTCTTCTCTTACTGCTTCATACTTGGCATTACTTGGCACATTGCAAATTTTTTTAACAGGCAAACTGCTCTCTTCTGACAAATCTCCATCTCCGTCACCTCAATCACCTCCATCTCCATCTCATCTCCATCTCCCTCTCTCTTTCATCCTCTTCCTTCCCTATGGTTCCAGTGTTTAGAGCTGTCCTTTGTAAAATTCCCTCCATCACACTCTTATTTGAGGAGAATTTCCTGCTTGTTTGGAGATCTGCTATTTGTGTCCAGCACTTGGCATATTTACACATGGGCTTTACCAGCATTGGCTGGACCTGGTTTTAATCCAAATCTGTAAAGCCTGATTGTGCCTGGGCTCTCTATCCTATCAGCCACATATGTGCTCTCCCCTGCAAATGAGAACAGATTTGTTGGGCAAGGGCTGTGTTCCATAATGTTGGGCTGACTGGTCTTGATAATATTCCTAGCCTCTAATTCTTTATTAATTCAATCCTCTATCAGCTTTGCTGCTTCTTTGCCAAGGACTGATATCACTGGAGAATTTTACCCTGCTAATTCAGCCTTGACACATTAATTTACACTAAGAACCCTGTGTTTTTCTTCAGTCACCTGGCGACATATTGAATTTGATCCTTTTTTCCCCTTTTTCTTAGCATCCAAGGGTGTAACTGCTCTTATGTCCTTGCTGGGTTGAGTAACCAATGTTTCCTGGGAACCTATTTCCCTTGAATTGTGGTCAATGCTTTCTCTTGATGCATGGACTGTGGATATGCTACTGGATCTCACCTTTCCTCGAGGAATATTAGAGACAATTAGCAATACACGGGGGGGTGTGTGTTCAACCGTGGATGGTATTTTAAGCCATAAGAAGCTGCCTCTCTCCTCATCTTGCCCTCAAGGCAGGAGTTTGCCTGGCTGGAGGGATGGGACTGTGGCATTGCCTGCACTTGTCTGGGTCCAGCTCCTTCCCCACTGCCCTGCCTGCATCCCCCCCAAACTGCTGCCCTTGAGAAACTGTACATGTCCTCTTTCCAGATTTTCCATCTTCCTATCACCATGGATTTTGTTATATTAATGCAACAGGGATTTTTTCTTCCATTTTAAACTTCCTGGACATCTGTGCTGTCCCTGCAGCCTCTCTCCATATTACAGCTTTCACACCTTGTTTCTTTTTTCCCTCTGGCAATTGTCTTTGCAGGTGCTTAGGAAGCCCGGGTGGGACTGGGGGCCACCCAGGCTCTCCTGCTGGTAGTGCTGATTCCGGCAGTAAGCTGGGCTCAGTAATTGGAGCTGATCCTCCAAGCACTGCAATTACATTGTGAAGACACTTGAAAGTTTGTGTTGTTAAAAATTTAATGCTCTAAGAGGAATAAGGCCCTGAACATGAATTTTCTGATGAATGTCTTGCTCACCTGTGGATGTGCTGAGAGCCTTCCCTCTCCTTCCGGACACAGTGACCATGAATATTCATCCTGGTCCCTCCAGGGCTTGCCTCCTTTGTGAGGCTGCCGGGAGCTACACACTGGGAGCTTAGATAAGCAAGGAGACTGACTATATGGCATTTAGCGGGACAGGGGATGTGTTAAGAATGACTGTCACAAGGGGATGACGTGACAGTGATTGAGAGCCCCTCTTTCAGGGGTGTCAGCGTGTGCCTGCCAGGGACACACCAGAGCCAGTCTGGCTTGCTCACCTGGAGCAGCAGATGGGCTGTGCAGGGGCAACATGGGCTCAGTGGTAGCAGGGGGCCCGTGCTCAGCCCATGCCTGTCCTAGGTTACAATGTAAGATGTAACCAAAAGCATGTATTCTATCACCATCTTCATAAGCTGTTACAACAGGTGGGGCAGTGTTCATTATCTGCTACCATGACTCATCCTTGATAACTCCCTCCGGGAGCTATCGCCTGTTCATGGGCCCATCAATGCCTTGCCTTGACTCACCATCCCATTGTGGGATGCTCCGCCCAGGAGGAGGAACTGAGAGTTCTATATCTGTATATAATCAGAGGTTTGGAATAGCACACACAGCCCTGACCTACGGGACTCCTGGAGGACAAGAGCTACACCACTGGACCTTCAGGTGAAGACCAGACTCTTCTCTACAGGATCACTGCTTCAACAGGACCACTTCATCTGGATTGCTACCAACACCCTGACCGACAGGGTGTTAGGTTGTATCTGACTTTGTCAGTGCTTTTTCCTTGTATTATTTCACTTAGTTTTATTTTATCCTATTAAATTTTAATCCTGACTTGTGATCTCCCTCTGGTTTGTTTTCAAACCAATACAATGCTGAAGATAATAATCATTTACAGTGGCTACTCAGCATCACCTCCACCTGGTGTGGTACTATAGGTCCTTTGGGCTCTGTAGTGAGGGGAGAGGGGCATGAACAGGCAGGGTTGGGCAAATCCCTTCCATCTCTTCTGGTGGGTTTCTTGGCAAAGAAATCAGTGACTTTGTTTAATGGCAGCTCCAAAGACTGTGAAATTGGTTTGCACTAAGTGGAAACAGAACTCTCGGGCTGTGTTTGCATGAGGAGTGGAACCTGGGGTTGGTGTGGAAGGACACTGCCTCAGGTGCTGGTGTGGTTCAATATGGCCAGGGAAATGCCACAGCTTTATGAATTTTATTTATAACCCTGATTTTTGTCCTCTCTGGCATGACTCCTCCTTCATCCAGGGGACTACCTACAGGATGTTTCTGCTGTAAAGGAAATGAGGAAGAACTTTGCAGCCTGGCAGTGAACGGGACTGTGCTCAGCAACAGTGGACACTGGGCTGTTCCCACATCAGACTGGAGACTGGGCTCACCCTGCTCAACAAAGAGGAGAGATGAGGATGAGTCTCCTGGATGGTCCTCAAACAAACTGACAAGCACTCGCACTTGCACCATGTCCCTATCGCTACAGTGGAGAGGGGTCATTCCCATCTGTGAAAATTGGGAGTGATGTCCCTCTTTAAGAGAGCCATTGCTGTGTTGGCAGCTATTCCTTGAGAGAGTCCAATGGGACAAAGATCCTCTGCTTCCGCTGTGATCAGTGGAGAAAATGAGATGAATTTTCGAAATTACAAATTTTTTCCACAGTAGGAATTCCCTGATTCTCTGATCGCGAGATGAAAAATCACCAGAAAATTTTCAGAAACCACTCAACTTGTGGTTTTCCTGAGTTTTTTCTTGCAGTGAGAGTAATTCAAGGAAACTGTAGGTTTCCTTCTTCTGGTTACTTTTCTTTCAAAAATCTAAGCTTGTTTCACTGAGAAAAGGTTTTGATAGCACAGCCTGAATACCCTTTAATTTATCACAGACACCAGGCTGTCCCAGCTGGGATGGCAGCTTTGACAGCCAGCCCTTACTGATACAGCCAGTGCTCCTTTACACCTGTGTCACTGGGTGAGTGCAGATTTGGGGATGAGAGCCACACTGTGCTGTCCAGCACAGCTACACTGATCTCTCAGCAGGTTTGCTCTTTCCTGCTCTTCATCACTGTGTTAAATCCTCTAAAACTGACACCTGGACATGGGTACCTGTGGGCTAAATGGTGGCTGGTTGGTCCTTCCGGTCAGCACTCGCACAGACAAAGGAACAGAAAAGGAAATAAAGGGATTTTTCTTCCTGCTGGCCTAGCAGGAATGTGGAAAGCCTGTTGTCACCCCATCTGTCATCTCCTTGGGAGGTGACTGTGCCTGCTGGGGTGTGCTTTGTTCTGCATCAGCTGGAGGAAGTGCTGTGCCTTGGGGTTCCCCCTCCTCCCTTCCACCATCCTGCGGCGTTAGGAACATTCCTGGTGCGGCTGTGGCCACCAGGTACTGTGACATCCCTCCTGCAGCCTTTGCAGGGAGGTCTCCTGGAGCCCAGCACCACCACAGGGTAGCAGTGGCTTGCTCCAGCTGGACCCAGTGAGGAGGCACCTTCCTCCAGGCTCTCTTTGCACCAGTGGTCCAGAGTGGGGCATCCCCTGGCTCGGCTTACACCCATGAAACCAGCTGCACTGGAAATGGATTGGGATGTGCCCCTACCCTGTGACCAGTGCCCTGCTTGGGGCTCCTCACATCAGCACACAGCCTTCAGGTGAAGAGAACAGTTCCCTTCCGTGCTGACAGAGACTGCCAGAGCTGATGGATGGACAGACATAAAGACCTCCACTGACCTGGAAAAGACAGAGGAATTAAGATTTCTGAGCATGGAGAACCTCAGAGCCATTAAGCAAAGGTCTGGCAACATTATAGGATGCAGTGTGGCAGTGACAGGCAGTCGGGGTCGTGTCTTCAGCAATTGCATTTGTTTTCCTGTTCCTCAGCAGTCACAGCATGGCCCTGGCTGGGGAATATATGTGAGTGCAGCCATCTGCACAAACTCCAAACCAGCTTGTGGAGCTGCCCAGAGAGCAGAGAGCCTTGAGAGCCTGCTGTGGGTGTATGGAGGGGCTGCTTCCTGGGCAGCAGCTCCAGCTATGAGCAGGACACGATTTCGCCGGATGGTGCGCAACTATTCCAGCAGCCTTTGGTTCCCGGGCCCTGGGTGACAAGTGTGTGACATGTCTGTCAGAGCTGGCAGGACCTTTTCACATGGGGTGAAGGTGGAGAGGGGAGTTTCCGAGGCCACTCTCCAGGAGTCCAGCCACCCCCTGCTTTCAGAGAATCACAGAGTCATGAAATATCCTGAGCTGGAAGGGACCCGCAGGGATCATCTAGCTCAGCCCCTGGCCCTGCACAGACACCCAGCAATCCCACCCTGGGCATCCCTGGGAGCAGTGTCCAAAGTCTCCTGGAGCTCTTGCAGCCTCGGGGCCTTGCCCATTCCCTGGGGAGCCTCTGGCTTTGCTGGTGATGAATGGCACACATAGAGAGGGGAATCTCCCTGCACCAGCTTTGGGCAGACAGAGCTGTCTGGTTGGTTGATGGTGTGGCTCTGGATATGGTGCTGGATGACTCCATCTGAGGGTGAATGCAGCAGAGATGACACTTTGACTCAAGGTTAGATTTGATTCATTATTGCCAGGACCCTTTAGCACAGCAAAGCTTTTTGAGTTCACTGCAACAAGAGCTCTTTGTTTTACTATCTTTATAAATCACTTGAGTGTGCAGAAATGTAGGAACAGAAAATGTTAGTGTGGAATAAAACAATCGCTAACCAGTGAGGCAAAAGAATCAATATTCATAAGATAAAGCACCGGTGTAAAGTGAACGATGATAATAAAGAGGAAATGAAACAAATCAAGAGGTGAGACTCCCAAAATCTTACTGCCTAAACAAACTGTGCCTGAAGAGTTGCTGTGGACTGTGGATCTTACTGAAGGGCAATGGCCAATGCCCCTGCACGCAGCCAGGGCTCAGGATGGTTCCTTAGCTCAATCTAATCCCTCTTAGATGTGCAGAAGAGTGAACTTCAACTGCATTTAACTGGTAGGGCTGGAATCATGCAGGAGAGATCAAGGGCATGAGGAGGGAATGGGGTGAGGAGAATGAGAGGGGGTTTCAGCTTGGGAAGACCCTCCTGGTGACACAGTGCAGGATGAGCCTGATGGTGACAGCAGTATCATCTGAGGGGGAGAGAGCAAGGGAAAGGGTCTGCAGAGCTTTTCAGCAGCACGAGCAGCTCCCATAATAGGTAGGAAAAGGGCAGAGACATTGCTGATACCTCTGTGCCACTGGCATTCAGCTGCAGGGACACTGGGAGGAGGAGGGCAATCCCTCTGCCTGCCCTGGGACAGGTTGCATGGCCAGGTGTCCTAGGCCCTTTTGGAACCTGCGTCTGGAACCCACCTGCAGCTGAGGCAGCTTCCTGCACCTTCCCCAGAACCTGAGACTAGTCCTGGGCACCACAGGGCAGCAAGACACTGGGGAACAGGGGACTTTCGGGAAAGGACTAAGCAAGGAGAAGTTCTCTATGCACAAGGACTGTCCGGAGGGAAACCATGGCTGCCAGCTAATGAGTTGGCTGGGAATCAGGCTTGGATAAATTTGGGCAGCATCATGCAAAGTCCAGGATGCTGAGGGCCCGGGGTGTGTGTCTGAAGCCGGCAGGTGCAGACTGACTGGAGTGGTGCAGGGCCAGCAGCCTCTGGGGTAGGAACATCTCCAGGTGGGACCAGGCCCCTCACTTCTGGCTGTTTCCTTCTGAGGGTAAAGTGTGAAACAGTAAGAGAAAGCTGTTGCTGAAGGAGCATCAAGTTTCATGGAAAGTCATCTCACAAGTCCCTCTGTGATGCCTGGTTTTAGGAACCTGTTGGCTGTAAACCCTTGGTGTGATCTGAGAACCTCCTGCTGCCCATGGGGGACGATATGAGAAACTCCTGCTGCCCATGGAGGGGGATCTGAGAACCTCCTGTTGCCATTGGAGGGGGATCTGAGAACCTCCTGCTGCCCATGCTCTTATCCCGGGCACTGCAGGGGGGGCAGCAGGGACAGAGGGGAGGGAATCTCATCCTGTGCAGACACTGACAGTACCTCAGATGGGTCAAACCCAAAATCAGCCTCTGCTGCTCCCCACGCCTGTCCCACCCTGCCATCCCCACCCCACCCCTGCAGTGCCTGCAGTACCCAGACCCATGCAGGGTTTGTGCAGCCTCAGGCACACCCCAGAGCTTGTCTGTGACACCGGGGACAGGCCTGCACTGCCACAGGAGGTGGCTCTGGTGAAGGTGGGTGGGTGTCCCAGTGCCCTGGCAGAGGGGCAGGGAGGGAATCAGCGACCCGACATCAGGGGCCAGCAGGGGACAGAGAGCTGAGAAGAACAGCGGCCAAGAGAAATGGGCAGAGATGCTGAAGAGAGCAGATGAGCTGCACAAACAAACATAGATAACTGACAAAGCGTGTGCCAGATAAATCACTAGAAACCTCCTACCTGGCATACACGGAGATGTCTATAAACAACCTAGCCCAGCAAACTCTTTTGAGGAAAACTACAAAATCTTTGATCATTGTTGCCATGGTGATATGATTGGGAATAAGTGTGGCAGAGTATTTTTTATTATCAGCCTTTGTCATAAACAAATAACCTGCAGTAGACTCCGAAAAAAGAGATAGAGCTGGGCTCAGGCCATCTAATCATCAGACCCAGAGGCTGCAACTAATAAATCAAGGAAATAGGAAGATTGTAAATTCCGCCAGAGGTTACTTGGTTAAACCAAGTGCAGGCGTGTGAGACAGCTGGAGCTGGTGGGGAGTGAATTAACGCCAGCTCTGGTCACTGTCAGCACTCAGGCTCTGCTTTGTGGTGATAGGCAGCTCATCTCCCGGAGCCCTCCAGGAAACACAGCCGGCATACTAAGCATGGGATGGCTGCCTCGGGGAGCTGCTGCCGATGGAGTTAACCTAGGGAGGTGGCTCCTCTGCACTGGATGACATCAGCCAGGAGTTTGACTCCAGCAGAAACATGAGCAGCCCCTGTCCTGCCAGAGGTCACAAATCATTGCACTCTGATGGTTTGCTACTGCCCACACACGGCTGGAGCAGACTTAACCTCTCACGTGTGTGCTGGCCCCGTGGTCCTTGTGCATCTCTGTGATCCCAACAAGAAAATTCCTGGATTCTGCCAGCCATGGACCCAAAACAGCTATTGCTCATGCAAAAAAGTTGTACATCAGCTAAAGAAGCCTCACACTTATGTTTCTGCTCCATATAGGATTACAAAGTAAGAGGATGAGCATAGAGCTTGCAACTCACCTCCTGTGAGGTTGGTACTCAAAATAGTGAGTGGCACTTGGTGTCCATGGATCCACTGTGGGGTTCCCTGTGCTGGTTGCCTGTCCGGAGGTGATGGCTGGCACTGCTGGTGAATGAGACCCTTGGGAGATAGGTGCCACAACAGGAGTGTGGTGAGGAGAAACCTGGTTTCTCTACTCCATCCCAGGCTGTGGATGTTACCTGTGCCTGGCAGAGGACTGTACAGAGGGGAGGGTGCATTTCCATGTCCCCAGGGCCAGGGGTTAGGCAGCCCTGGGCTGCTCGGTGCTCTCAAGAATGAGAGCAGAGAGAGCATATCCCAGAGAGAAAATAAAGCCCTGGCAAACCTGGTAATTCAACAGATTTGTGGGAACACTCTGCCTGTGCCATGTGATTCTCTGGATTTGTCTTGGAGACATGGTTTCTGCGGCCTCCATTTCTCAGCTGTGCCAAAGTGCCAGTGTGGCAGCTGAACTGACAAGGAAGCAGAGCTGGGAGCTCACAGATAGAAGGGATGCTCTGCTCTGAGTCATCTCTACCCCAAGTGCAGCCGTCTCCTGCAGCTCCTCTGCCTTTGACTTCTGGCATGGATGTAATAAAAAATACCTGGCAACGTTTATCTGTGAACATGAAACACTTCTTAGCCCCAGTCCCGAGAGTCCTAGCTACTCTTTCAGCAAAGCCCTGTCCTCTGCAGTGCGAGGTCTGATCCCACGGGTCACCAGTGTCATACACGTGGTGGCTGTGCAGAACAGGCTGACACTGAATTTCCAACACAAAGCACCTACTGTGACCCATGTTCCTCTTTAATTCAAAACTCCCTTGGCTTTGAACAACTCCAGAGCTGTGGTGCTTCCATCCTGCTGAAGCATCTCATCAGCTCAGGTTTATCCAGGGGAAATTGAGCCTCTCTCAGCCTAATTAGTGGCTGTGAATGCAGCACTGCCCTGCCTGACTCTGCTTGGAGATGCTGCAGTGGATGATGCTCAGAGAGCCTCCCCTCCTGTCTCATGCTGGTGCTCCCAGCACAATGCTCTGCCTCAAAGCCAAACTGCATCTTTGCATCCCATTGGTGTCATTCCACCATAGCCTGGCATTTAATCCTGTCAGACAACTCCTGTTCCTTCACTGACACTCATGGTCTGTGCAGTTCCCTCAGCTCTGTCCTGCATCTTTGGAGAAGAGGGAAATCTGGTGTGGCAATTTCTGAGTGTGAAGCACAGTCCCCCTCCACACACCCCACCATACCCCACATCTCCTGCTCAGTCACCTCACCAGGACTTCCTGTCCCTGCTCTCCCTGGGCTGGCACAGCCTGACATGTCTTTTGTGAAGGTTTGGCTGCTAATGAACAAGTGTCAGCATCTCCCTGTGTGCAGGAGGCTGTGTAAACACCATATGTGTGTGTGCTAGGGTTGCAATCTCAGAAAGCAGGAAATGAGACACAAACTCTTTGTGTTTTCACCCCTCTGCTGTGCTCTGTGGAGGATTTAAAGTCCCTGCTCTTCACCAGGGACAAGAGGGAAAGGAGGAGAGGTTACGTTTTAGGTGTAGATTAAACAGAAATCACAGAGAGGTGGCTGCAAGAGACATCATCATTTGAGCAGCAGGAGAACTCAACTTTTCAGCTTGGAGCTGATTCTAAAAGTAATTATCTCCTGAGAGTTAATTGTCTGGAAGCTTGGGCTGAGTGGTGGTTTGAAACTCCTGTGTTTGAGTATCTCAGCTCTAGTCCTGGGGCAAGCACAGGGAAAAAATGACACAAGTGTGTATTGCTCAGGGAACTATTTTGCCCACATAAGGAATCAGGTGTGAAAACTCCCAGAAAATTGCACCTGCTCAGCAACAGTCGCTCTCTTACCTATTCCTTGTAACAGGGCAGCACTTCATTAGAATCAAGGACTCATTTAGATTGGAAAAGCATCGTGAGGCCGTTGAGCCCAGCTGCTAATCCAATGTCACCATGTTCACGACATTCTGTCCCAGGGCTGCCATCACTGACAGACAGAACAGGGCCATCAAATCTGCCATATTTGTGCCTCCAACACTGAAGCAAGAGCCTCTGGCCACCAGGAAAGAGACAGATGACAGGGAAGAGCCAATGCTTTGAGAGCCTGTACCCTTGTCACCACGAGCAGATCCTGCACCTAGGCCACCCAGGAGAGGTGGGGAACAGTGTGGGCATCACCAGAGCAAACCACAATGGCCTTGGAAAGCTCTCTTGACATAAGTGGTGTGTGGGCAGGCACACAGGTGCATCCTTGGCATCTCCTGCTATGGGTTTAACCCCTGCTGGGCAATTCCCTGCTCCCCTCTCAGCGGTGTAAAAGAAATCCTCCCTTCTTTGCCTAAAAAAACCTTACATAGACCAGCTCACACCCATCCATTGTGAGCTGAAGGTGCAAACCATCAAAGACCTGTTGCAAAGGGTAAATTTTCCTCAGTATCCAAACATCAAATCTCCCAACTCCCTCTGGTGCTTTCCAAAACAGCTTCCCCCTATTAGAGCTGTGAAGAGGGCTATCCATTGTTTTAATATTCCCTGCTTTGGGAATGATTCTTTGCTGCTAGCAGTGGTTCTAGATAAGCAATGCAACTTTTGTACCATTGTTTTGCAAGTTGTCAACAATTTTTCTAACATCTATGACATTCTATAACTTTTCCTTTTGGGAGCATGCACCTGTTTCAACAAAACTAAGTTATCACTATCATATAAAATGAATGTATTGATAACCTCTGACCCAGCTGGTCAGAATGTGGTGCCAGTAATGCCAAGGTCGTGGATGGGCCGTCCACTTAAGAGTTGGACTTAGTCATGCTTGTGGGTCACTCCAACTCAGTACTCTGTGATTCTGTGATCCCCCTGCAGGAATCTTGTCGTTTATTGGAAGGAGAGCAGAACTGAAAGCACTTCCCAAGGTGGCAAGGGACCTCAGAACCTGCAGGCTGGGAGAGGTTGCATGTCCAGGCCATGCCCCAGCTCACCCTCATCTCTCCTTCCCAGTGAGGGTGACCCCCAGCACATGTTCTGGGTCGTAATTCATAATCCCAGACTGGGCACCTCAGTCAGCCCCCCAAAATGCTTTGCTGGCCAAGTTTACTCAGTTCCTGTGTCAGATTCCTTCTCCCTCTGAGGAGAAGGGAGCCTACTGCTGCCAGACAAATGCTAAAATTGACCACTCTCAGCACCTACACCAAAGTCACCCTGTGTTCATCCCTGTGTTCATCTCTCTTTTCATCCCTGTGTTCATCTCTCTGTTCATCCCTGTGTTCATCTCTCTGTTCATCCCTTTTTTTCCTTCCAACCATCACTGAGCCCTTTGGGAGGGATGAAGGAACAAAACCCTGTGACTTAAATGATAACATGTACATTTTGAATCCCATTGTGGAGAGCAGTGAGCAACCAGCTGAACTCTTCAAGGCACTCTGAATGACTCATGAAAACCGGTCAAAAACCCTTTTAGGAAATGACCCAGTTAAAGAAATCAGAATCTACTCACAGACGATTTGCAAACCAAAGAATGAGTCCAGGGAACCTGTTTCTCAGGGCCTGACTCATACTCTCTGGTATCCTTTTTGCTTTTTTTCCTTTGAGCAGTTGAAAAAATTTGTATGAAATTGCTAGAGTATTTTATAGCTATTACTCACCAGCTCAGCATGATTAAATGTAACCTATAATACACATAAAGAGGGCCAAATTTCCAAAAAATGTCAGACTGGCTCAGGAGCTAAATTTCCCAGGAGCCTGAAGTGTTGGAAATGCTGAGGACTGCAACACATCATTTTGAGGCTCTGTGCCACCTCAGAGTGCTTCTCCTCAGCTCTCTAGGCTGCTGAGGCAATCAGAGGGTTGCTTACACTGCCCAGCCCTCCTCAGCTACAAGGAAGAGTCTCTTTTAACCTAAAATTCTCTTTTAGGATGAAATCTTTAAATTCAGTTGACCTCAGTGGTTACACATCCTTTAGCTGGCTCCACTGATGAGAAAAGGTCCCATCAGGTGCCTGATGTGGAAGGACTGCTCTGCCCCAGGATAAGCTTATCCTGGAGGAGGCTCCTACTCCCAAGGCAGGTGTGGCAGGACCTGTTTGGAAGCCAAAATTACAGAATCACAGAATACCGTGAGCTGGAAGGGACCCACAGGGATCATCCAGCCCAGCTCCTGGCCCTGCACAGACACCGCAACAATCCCACCCTGGGCATCCCTGGCAGCGCTGTCCAAACGCTCCTGGAGCTCTGGCAGCCTCGGGGCCGTGCCCATTCCCTGGGGAGCCTGGGCAGTGCCCAGCACCCTCTGGGGGAAGAACCTTTCCCTGCTCTCCAGCCTGAGCCTGCCCTGGCCCAGCTCCAGCTGTTCCCTGGCTCCTGTTGCTGTCACCACAGTGCACAGCTCAGTGCCTGCCCCTCCTCTTCTCCTCACAAGGAAGTTGCAGCCTCTGGTGAGGTCTGACCCCAGTCTTCTCCAGCCAGACAGTCCATGTGCCCTCAGCTGCTCCTCATATGGTTTGCCTCAAGGCCCTTGGTCATTCTTGTGTCCCTCCTTTGGACACACTCTAATGGCTTCATGTCTTGTATTGCAGAGCTGAGCAGGACAGTTACTCTCGTGGGATCTTGTTTTTCCTCCTGAAACCAGGTGTTCTGGTTTGAGCTGTGGTACAGTTGATTTTCTTCCCAGTAGCTGGAATGGGGCTGTGTTTTGGGTTTGTGCTGAACACACGGGTTAATTGTACAAAGATGTTTTCGTTATTGCTGAGTTTACCCAGAACCAAGGCCTTTTCTGCTTCCATATGGCCTCACTGGAGAGGAGCAGCCATCAGGGAAGGCTTGAGCAGGGCTACACCTACGGGAGGTTGGGAAGGGACACAGCTGGGAGAGGTGACCCCAACTGACCACAGGGATATTCCAGACCGTGTGACACCGTGCTCGGTATTAGAGTATAAGGAAGAAGCAGGAAGGTGAGGACATTCAGAGCATTTGTCTTTCCAAGTAACCATTGCACGTGATGAAATCCTGCTTTCCCAGAAATGCCTGAGCATCTGCCTGCCTGTGGGGAGTAGGGAAATAATTCCTTGTCTTGCTTTGTGTTTCTTGTGTGGCTTTTGCTTTCCCTATTAAAATGTCTTTACCTCAAGCCAGGAGTTTTTCTTCCAATTTTCTGCCCCGTGGTACTGATGGGTTCCTGGGGCTCAGTGGCTGGCTGAGGTTAAACCACGACATCAGGGAAGGGTCAGGATTACAATTACAAGGGTCAATTACATCTCTGGGAAGGGAAGGTGACTGGGAAGGGATGAACCTCTGTCAGTCTCAGAAGAGACTCTTGGAGCTGAACCAGTGGATCAAAGCCAATGAATTTGAGCCAGAGCTCAGGGCATGGGACAAGCTCTGCTGAACTGCTTCTTCCTGGGCAGATTCAGCTTCAGGCCTCCTGAAGGATCAGCAGCTTTGGGGTTTTACCCCTATATGTGCCAGGAGAGGCTGTAAGAGGTGTGATGGAGACAGAGAGAGCCCTTAAATCCTGTTTGTCACCCACCTGCCCCTCCTGCTGTGGGACATGAGGCTGCATCCAGACTACTTCATTCCACGTGTCCAGCCCAGGGAAATCCAACCTTTTGGCCAGAGTCAATTGCTACCTGATTTGTAAAATAGAGCAAAATTAAAGAAAAAACAAATCTGCCTCTGAGAAATTTCTCAGCAACACATTGTACCAAAGGAAAGCAAACCAAGGAAAGAGCTGGGGAGGGAAAGGATTTCTGATCCCCTTCAGAGCTGGATCTCAGGGAGCTTGAGCAGCCAGCAGGGAAGGCTTGAGCAGGGCTTCACCCTGGCCCTGCAAGCTGGGGGTGTTTGCAAAGAAGAGGTGAGTCAGCAGCTCCTGTTCCCTCAGCAAGAGTCATCCCGGCTTTTAATAGCTCCCTGTTAGCTCAGGGAGAAGGAGCAGCTGACCATGAAACAGCAGCAAGGACATCTGAGGTGGCCTAAAAATGTAACGTGTGAATGATATGTTTTTAAATAGAGTACACAAAGGGAAAGAGACAACTTGGGATAAATCCAGAGCTGAAAATCCACTTTGGGGGAGTGAGTGAATGCAAGGTGAAGACCGAATTATCACGTTGCTCTCAAGTGAGAGGGAAGGGTTGAGCTGTCAGACCTAGAGCCATTCCTGGGAAAGGAGTGAAAAATTTCCAAATAAAAGACACTTTGAGTGGGAAAGGCTCATGATTCTCTGTACCCACCAGGGTTTCACCTGTGGAAATGTTCTGGGCTCTCAGCTGTCCACCTGTGTCAAACCCCAAAGCATTACAAGAAAAATCACTAATCCTTTCCAAAGTAGATGTCACATTTAGTATTTCTCCCCTCTCAGTATGTCAGCTGCCACAGCAAAGGAATGAGCCTAGCCTGAGATGATTTCTTCCTCAGAAATCCACACCCGGCATTTTTATTACCTTACCTCTTTGGTGGCCGTAACCTAATTGCTTAATATCGTTTTCCTGAAAAACTTCCATGCTCTGGGTTCAAGCTGTAATATGGAGATGACTGAAATTTCCCATTCCTTCCTTCCTTCCTTCCTTCCTTCCTTCCTTCCTTCCTTCCTTCCTTCCTTCCTTCCTTCCTTCCTTCCTCTTCTGAAAAACAGATATTATACTCCTGCCTCAGCCCCTTCTCATCCTCCCACGTTCTTACAGCTCCCTCAAAGTGATGCAAACAGTTCAGAAGCAACTTCAGCTGAATCCGTGACTACTCTGGGGGTGTCTGCAGATGTACCTTCAGTCTTTTTTTGTCTGAGTACCTTGTTTTGGTTCAGCCATCTCTATAACTCATCCCTTCTCACACCTGGCCTGTCTCATCTCTTCGTACAACATTGCCTTACACAGCTTGTTGCAGTTATTTCTTTATTCTGAGCGCTGAAGGATGCGCTGAATGCTTCAGCCTCATCTGTGTCATCTGTCATTTGCTGTCACAGTCTCGCCGGGCCAGGCTTCTCTTTGTCATCTCCAGCTTTGAAGGTATTTCTGGAGCTTTTTTCCTTTGCCCTTTCTGCTCCTCGCCAGCCTGACGTGTGCTGGGATTACTGTTTCTATTCCAGAGTGATTGTGCTGCCACTCTCCATGCTCCGCACTCACGTGTCCTCACTCCCATTCACTTTGTTCTTAAGGCCTGAAGAGCTCACAAACAGCCATAATGGCTTTTATTCTCCTTCCTTTCCTCTGCATCAGAATTGTGTGCTCTTAAAGGAAGATGTTTTGCACTGCAAACAAGGGACAGAGATCTGGGGAGATGCCACTGCTGTAGGACACTCCCAAAGCGTCCCTGGGTGCTGGGGTGGGGGGTCTGTTTGAGCTTTCCCATGAGAGGGGCTGGTATTTTGGGAAGGGAGCAGGCAAAATACGAACTGCACCGTGGGCTCCTCTCTGATCTGCATTCTCTTCCATCCCTTTTGTTTTGATAATCTCACCTCTTGTCAGTGGCCGCCTGGGAATGGGTTTCCTGCCAGGGTAATTAACTCCTATGGCAGTATTCTCTTTTCCCACATCATTTCTTGGCTGTGTTTCAGCCTGGTACAGACACTGGTGGTAGGTGCTATTAAGGTGAGGAATGCCAGGCTGGCAGGACACGATGGCTCTGATGGCAGTGAAGCAGCACTGAGGGTCCTGTGCCTGTGTTGGTCACAGAGATCAGGGGTCTGCAGGCTCACAGGAAACATGGATTGATCTCATCTGAATGAGGGATGAGCAGAGCAGCAGCTCCTTGAATTGCAGTTCAGGGTATCTGTACAGCACAATTTTATTTATATATTATGTGTTTGACTGGGTTCCTCAGCCCATGACAAAACTTCTTTGGAAGGCACCAGGGTTGGCATCCCTGAAGTGATACTTAAAACATGCTAAGAGTTGTGTGTGAAGGTTGGTTAAGATTGTGAGATCCAAGAGAAGGGCTGGAGACGTTTTGTGCCAGCTTCAAAGACACGTGGATAGTGAGGAACCATTAGAAACTTTGTTTCATGCCAAAATGCAGCTTAATAGAAGAGTAGGAGAGAGTTCCAGGAGAGCTGGGGACCTGCTGGGTAGCTGCTGTCCTGGTGTGCCCCAGTACCTGTTAAAAGCTGAGGTGTCTTAGCTGAGCTGCTCAGGTCAGACGTAGAGCCAGAGGTACAAAACCTTTAAAATAGGAGCGTAAATACTTAAACCCCTTTCTACCTTCAGAAGGGACTTCCTGGAGTCTTCAGCTGGGTTCTTCTGACTTTGACTCAGGTCAGGCTTGGCACAGGAATGCTCTGAAATCATTTGGCTGCTTTCTGTCCTCCGACAGAAGTTATTTTTCCTGGGCCAAGTTTGAATCCAAATCTGCTTGGCCAGGAACCTTTAATAGCTGGCAATCTTTCAGCTGCTCTGGCAAAGGAGAGACACAGGAAATCGGTGTTTGTTTTCAGTGGCTGAAGATACAATAAAAGGTTGCTTTTTCTTGCCTGGGTAAGCCCAGTGTGGAGGTCACCAGGTTGATTTCTGACTCAGAACAATTTAAATGTTGATAGCCCAGCCCTCAGTGAACCAATTTAAATTTTGTTCTCATCTTTAGAAGCCATCCAGCTCCTGCTTTGTGACCCTGGTGATGTTTTTGGCACACTCCTGCTTGGCTACTTTATGAAAACAGAAGAGATGTTTATAGAACAGCACCATTCATTCCTTTGGAGGCAGCTTCAGTGCCCAAATAACTCCTTGTAAAGAAAAAGTGGCATAAATTCAGTGCATCAAACTGACTCAGGGCATAGATTTGGTTCTTCAAAGATGAAGTCTTGTTCTAGAGCTGGAATCTGGTGCAGTGTGAGAGATGTTGGCATGGAGGTACCTCTGGAGGGCTCTGGTCCAACATCTGTTGTGGCAGGACTGTCACCAGCACTAGGACAAACCAGCTGCACCTTTCAACAGCCAAACAGGGCAAAGCTCCAAGAATGCAGGACTCCCACCTCTCTGTGACCTGTTCCCAGGCTGTACCACCATCCAAGAACACATTTTGTTTCCTTGTGTGGAATTTGAACTTCTCAAGCTGTAACACGTGGCTGTTGTCCCATTACCTCATTGTCCCTTGTTGTGCTGGCTGTTCTGGGTGGGAAGTTTGGCTCGGCGATCTTCAGGACTTCCAGGAGCTGCAGGTTCCTCTTACATCTCCACGGATACACCTTTTCCCCTGGTTAAACAAGCCTGGCTCCTTCAACCCTCTCCATGTGACTTGTGCCTCTGATCACCATGGCAGCTACAGCTGGACCTTCTCAGGTTTCTCTAAACTCCTTTAGGACAGAGGATCTGAGCTCTGAGGGGATGATGGAATCATAGAACCACAGCACCATTAAGGTTGGAAAAGTCCTCTGAGATCACTGATTCCAACCATTCCCCCGGTGCTGCAGTGTTCAAGTCCATGCTACACCCCCCATGTTGTTCCAAAGCGATCTCTCCCCACACCACTGTTCCAGAAGGTTCTTTTTCCCTTGATCTCTGCTCCTCTCCCCCCCTCCCCTCTTCCATTGGCCCCCGTTATGCCATTCAACCTTTCCTCCCCCCCAGCCCTCAGATTATTGGTTACTGATGTTCTGCCCGCCCCTGGGACCCCTCGGGGTAAAAAACTGCGTGCGTGGGTTTGTTCGAGGTTCTTTGTCTCTGCCTCCCTTCAGAGCGGTTTGTTCATGGTCCGTGCGGACCCCAATAAACGCCTCGGAATTGCACACAAAGAATCCCTCTTGCCTCTTCATCTCCGTAATGCTCAGAACTGTGTGTGAGTGGCTGCTTGCATCCACCAGCAAGGGTGAGGCTGGGTGCTCGTGTAGGTGCTGACAGAGCACCGCCACAGCGTCTCTGCGAGGGACTCTGGGGAAGAAGCGTGGCACCAGTCCATTGACCCCACGCACTACGATACCCTAACACTGCCAAAGCCACCACTAACCCATGTCCCCAAGTGTCACGTCCACATGTTTTTTGAACACTTCCAAGGTAGCTTTCCTCAGTCTTCTGGCTCCTCCTAAAGTGCACCAGCTGGGGGTTTATCTTTTTTACAATTAGAGCTCACCTTAATATTCAACCTTGGGTCTGCTGTAACCACTGAGTCCTCTCCAGCACTGGCAGGCTCGATTTTGATGGAAAATGAATGGATTTGTTTGACCTGATATGAAATATTAAGTCTCCATTCAAGGTGACATTTCATAAATTGCATTCCAGCCAAATCAAGGAGCACTGAAATGTTTTTCAGTAAAGGTGTTTAATCCTATCAGGAAACACAACTGGGTTGGCATTCTTGGAGTAAAAGCCAGGAAAACCGAGGACCACAGTGTGGCTGTGATTTTGGTTCCATAAATGCAGAAAACCCTGGAAGCTGTGTTTGCTGGGTGTGCAGTGCAGGTGTTTTTACCTGGGCCCAGTGTCTGTAAAGCCCAGATGTGGCTCCATGTGATTCCTAGCAGGACACACACTCGTAGGAAGTTTGGTTATGGATTCAAGCCTAGCTAATGAAGGAAAACAGGGAACATGTCCCTATGCTCTCTGGGGTGTTTCTGTTCACCTCTCCAGGATTTCCTGGGCTCTTGTCTGTTCTGGGCTGGTGCTGTCCTGGCTGGCTGTGAGCCTGGATCCCAGGATGCCAGTCTACAGGGACTCACACTGACCTCAACATCCATCTGGCCCATTATTGCTCTTTTCTATTCCCACCAGACTGGTATTTTAATTTCTGAAAAAACATAACTTGATAGTGTTGTCATTAAAGCCATTCTGGAAATAAAATAAATAAATTAATTAAGGACAAAATAACAACACACAGACTTGTCCTTCCCATCACCCTGCAATCCAGCTCTGAGAAATGCTCTGGGATACATGTGTCTGCTGAGGGCTTCCCCTGAGTGCTCTTCTGCCTCACCTTTTCTCCTGCAGTGTCCCCCAGACTGCCTGAATATGAACATGAATGTGGCTGTGGCTTTTGTGGCACCAGCTTTTGCACAGTTCTGGTCTCCCAGCTGTCTCTCCAGGTTCTGTTTTATTTCCCATGCCCAGAGGACCCTGTGTGCCTCTGCAGCTCAGTGAGGGGGTCAGTCTGGCTCTGTTCTTTCCCACACACTGCAGCCCTTCTCCTGCCTTGGGCCACAGTGTGGGCAGGATGTGCTGCTTATGGGGCTGTTGGCCCTGTGCTGGTGCTGCTCCTGGTGCTCTCCTGATTTGCAGTCCTTTGTCACACAGGTTTTCCTGCCCTCTCATTTTGAGTTCAATCTGGGCTCAAGGTGAGCAGTCACAGAGTTTTTAGAAGGGTTTTGTGAAGACTGTGAGCACTGGAGAGTCCTGAACACTCTCTGGTCTGATGGTCAGCTAATCAATCTGCAGCAAAAACTGTGTCATACTTCAGTTGGCCTGGGCTTATTCCAAGGTCACCCCACAGGGTCCTACGTGTGTGTGCCTTGCAAACTGAAGAGCCCTTTGCTCTCAGAAGTACCTTCACCTTTTACCTGGCGAGCTCAGTATGCTCAGCTGCTCTAGTTTTAGTTTCCTAGCACTTCAAAATTGACCTGAGCTTTCCTATGGACGCTTGCAATTTTTTTATCAATCTTTTGAAAGCACGGGGTGTGGACCTGAGCACAGCCTGTCCTTTTGCCTCAGCAGGGCTGGCTGCTCAGCCTGCAGGGTGCTTGTGCCAGCCCTCATCAGACCAAGCTGCTGGGCAGTCCCTGCTCCTCAGCATTGGGAGATCTCTGGATCATCTCTGGAGCACCTGGCACAGTGCAAAACAGGGATCCTTTGGGGCCTCTTCACCTTCCAGTGCTGGCAGCCCTTCTAGAAACTGACCTGCAATCAGAGTGCACCTGTGTGGAAAACCTGGAGCCCCCAGCAGGCAGTGGGATGCAGCCTTTGCTCAACCTCACAGAGCATTGGGACCCCTCACACTCACCAAGTACCACACAAAAACTGCAAGCAAAGGCAGTACAAGCAGAGTCACATTTGTAATGGTGTTACTACAGCACCCACAGGCATCTTCAACACATCTCGTCACCCTGATAGCTGTCCTTAAAGCCAGTGTCCTTGGAAGGGGAAAGAGTGCCAATCCATTTCTGGTAAAGAGCCCTGAACTGAGCGATGTGGGTGGAGGGACATGGAGGAGATCTCAGGCACCCAGAACTTCAACAACCAAATGAGCAAAGTGAGCGGATCAGCTGAGTGCATCTGCTTGGCACAGAGCCACGGTGGACTGTCAACAATTGCTTTAAACAAGGCTATTAATGAGGCCTAGGGCAGGAGCCAAGTACACAAGCCAGCAGTGGCTTTGATTATCCTGACTCAAACACTGACTTGATGTCTGACACTCCTGGGCAGTTGGGTTATCCTGTTCCTGAGATCCAGCTCTGCCTCCTGAGCAGAGGTTACAGATTTCTCCCACCTGCAGGAGCCTGCACTGGGCAACTTTGCTGTGCAATTCTCCCAACAAGAAATGTTGTGTCCATGTCTTGGTTCTCCATCTCTCCTCACCCTTCAGCCAGGACATCATCAAAGGGTCCGCGTGGATCCACCTTAACATATTTGAGCAGGTCACTTGAGTCACCTGAGAGTGGCACTTGCAGCTCCAGAGCTCTTTGATAAGCACCTCCTGGTCCTCACTGCTGTCAGTGCACAGTGTGCCAGGAGCCACGACTGCATCCCTGGAGTGGGGCTGGAGGAGCCCTGCTCCTGGGGAAACACTGTCCATATTGGATTGTCCATTCCAATGTGGTTTGCACAGGGCCTTGCTGCTCCAGCTGAGGTGGTCCCTTGCATTGTAGCTGCTCCTGGGGATGGCAGATTCTGTGTGAGGCCTGCGGGAGGCCTCATCTCTCCTAATCCCCTTCAGCCAGGCATGTATTGCCAGCCTTGGATCAAACACCTTCAAACTCAGCTCTCTGTCCTGAGATCTGGGGGGTGGTGATGGAAATGCCCATTGAATGAAACCTGGAAGGTTCTACAGACACTTTCGCATGTGACTGTCACACAGTGAAGGTACAGAGAGAGCCAGGGAGGCTGTAGAACAAGGTGGTCCTTGTCTCTCTGGTTTCTCAGATCTGGGATATTGGCTTTGTTCTATGGGGCCTCCTGGCTTTTTTCCTTTCCTGGCGACGTTGACCAAAGGTCAGAAGCTTTTGATTAGGGGAATACTTTGTTAAAGCAGGACTTGGAACTCTCTCCAAGCTCTGCCCAGGCAATGAGATGGTTTACAGTAAGGGCAGAAGAGCAGAGCAGACATCAGCACCATTTACTGTCATTGCTGCCTGGGGTTGGGCTGTCAGCAGCACGGACCCCTCTCCACGTGCTGTGTGTGACATCAGGGCTGGGGTGGCAGCTGCCACTCCAATGCTGTGCTGGAACTCTCCAGACACAGCTGAGAGAGCTTCTCCAGCCCAGGTGAGGGTGAGGATGGTACCTCCCCCCTTGACATCAGGGGACAAGGAGAACTTTGATTAAGGAGCTGCAATTATCTCTAATCCAGGTCACCCTGGGCCATCGCAGCAGCCAATGCAGTAAAATACAAGGTACATGGCTGAGGGTGAGGGCTGGGAGGTGATGGAAGAGGCTGTAGGCCACAATCCAAGTGTAGAAAGGGTTGAGTAACCACACCAGGTTGAATCCCAACTCTATTCAGGCTCTCCTCTACCAAAACCAGGGAGCAGAGTATGGACATAGTCCCTAAACACACACACACCTTCTGTGCCAGGGACTGTGGCAGGGCACAGGGCAGAGGTGGGGTGTCCTTTCTCTGGCATCTTCCACCTGGGCATAGCTGAGGGTGAGAGATGTCAGGATGGGCTTGTCTCACTTACCTTTAGACTCTTAATGTCTGCAAATGGGCTGGCTCTGGCAGGGCATGTTTCACTTGATATTAAAGGTCTCTTTTAGAATGAGAAACACATTTCTTTCTCTCTACCCACTACAAAGGAAGGCTGTGGCTTAGTTCTAGATGCTTATATTCAGTAGATGAATTCATCAAGTCTGAGAACAAAAAGGGTAGATAAACTATTTGCATAGCTGAGGAAGCATAAAAGCTTGCTTACAGCAAGTGAATGGCTTTGATTCACTGCAGGACATTGCTGAGACCTGGGACAAGGACAAAGATGTTCTCTGACAGGATTTCAAGTCCCATCCACTTTGTATCCGTCTGTTACTACCCCGTCTCCAATGCCAAGGAGCATTAACACAGCAGAATGATTTTCAGTACTTTCAGAGAACAAGACTCATTTTAAGAAAAAAACAACCAGAACTACATCTTCAGAGTTTCCTCTGGTACCTGGACAAAAATATCACCACCTGGACATCTCCCCTCGGGGAGGAGGCCTTGAAAGCTGCTGATCCCTCCTCTGGAGGGGCAATGGGTTTGGAATGACAGGAAATCTCAGTTCCAGCCCAGCAGTGTCAGTGCAACTGCTTGAATTCAGGCTTGGTGAGGAAGTTCCGTGAGGAGTCAGGGAAAGTCCCAAAGGCAAGGATTTGAGCACAGTGTAACGGGACACATGTTGTCAAGAAAGAGAGGGATGTGTGCATTATGTTAAGCTCAGCTGTGCTTGGTACAAGTCCAAGGATGCCCTTGGGGCTGTGCCAAGCTTAGCTGATCACGAGCTGGGTTGAAAACTGCACAGCAAAGAAGAGAGAGCAGAGTGTCCCATGGAAATGGTGGAAAGATCCTCTCAACACGAAAACCAAAATTGACCAGATTGGAACCCTCAGCTGAGACTCCTGGGCTGCATAAATGCAGCTGAGAATGACCCCTTGGAACAATGAAATCAGAAAACTAGTGGTGTAGGATTGTGGAGTGGAGATATGAAGTGTTTGCACAACTATTGGAAGAGAATGATGCTGGGAGGGAAATGGGTCCTTGACAGACTGCAGGGCAGATGAAGTTACTTGACGGCTCCAGCGAGCTGAAGCAGCTGCTGTTCTTGCAAATTTCCTGTAAAGGGAAAATGGAGTAAGTCCAGAGAACAAAGAAATAACAGCAACTTTACAAAGTAATTTGTTGGAAACGCAGGTGTGGAGATTCTGGAGAAGTGCACAGAGGAAATGTCTGAGTGAAAGGGTTTTGGAGAAGTAAAGGAAATAACTGATGGACTTTTAGGCTGCAGAGGGTGTGAAGTGTGTATGTGTGGATATTTTTGACTTATGAGCTAAAAAATGAATCTTTATTATCTGAGACCAGAGCTCAGGAACATGGCCTGAAATAATTTGCAGGACTGTAGAGCAAAAAGGATGGGGCAGGTTCTGGGAGGCTCTTGGAGGACCAGAAACTGCTCTTTGGGCTGGAGGTGACACAAATGACACGGTGTGGCTGCTGCACAGGGCTGAGCAGGTGTTCCTCCTGTGCAGGAGGCTGTGCCCAAATGTCTGGGAGCATTCCCAGCCATTGTGTGTGTATCGAGTCCTGCAGGTTCTGTAGCACAGTACAGCAGGAAAAATGCTGGGATATACTGGATTATTCCCATGTGGAAGTGGTACACTGGAATAATTCTTCTCTGTTAGCACCACATCACAACCTAAACAGGTTCAGTGACATCAGCACAAACTTGAGGACTAAACTCCCCAAAATATTGACTCCAAGGCCCCAGCACTGGGACAGACAGCAGATGTGAACTGGGAGAATTTGGAAAAGCAGTATGGAGTTCCTGCATCCTGTACTGGGAGAAACAGCAAAGACCAGCAAAGAAAGGAATTTGCCTGCAGGAATGAGGTTGGGTTTCTGAGGGTTTTCCCTGTCCAATGGCCCAGCACAGGTGGAGCAGCTGCAGCTCCTTGTTCCCAGGTCCCGAGTGAGTCTGACCAGCATGAAATAACAACAGTGGAGAATTTACATATTTGCACACATCCTGTATGGATCCCTCCAGCAGCTGGGCTTAGACAGTCTCCCAGTAGCTGTCCCTGGATCCCAGGTCTCCGTAGTTCCTGACACTGAGAAATAGGAGCTCCTGAGTTCCAGCCTCCCCTGCTCCTGTTGCTCAGAACGCTTCCCACAAAAGGTTGTGTGGGGCACTGAGTTCTCCTGCACTGCCTTCCATTCCCTGCCTTTTGTTCCTCCTCTAAACATCCCCAAAAGCCTTGTGCAATCCCCAAATGCCCTTCTGGAATCACACTGCCCTCAGGCAGGGGCCCTTCTCAGCCTGGGAGTCTGTCTGGAGTGTTGCTCCCACCTGGACTGTGAGGCTGCTGGACCAGGATGGACCAGGATGGACCGGACCAGGATGGACCATGAGGCTGCCAGCTGTGCTGGGCTGTGCCTGGGAGGAGCTGGGGCTGGGTGCTGTGCTCACTCTCTCTTTGTTACTTGGGCTCCATCCTTGTTCCTTTGTGTTTATGGAGATGAGCCAACAAGAACTGCAGAACTACAATTGCTGGGGAAAGGTGGCCTGGAACACAGCCAGAACAGCAACAATGAGGAGGACCTTGAAGAGTTATTGGATGGGAAAATTAGACATGGAGAAGAAAAGGTTAAAAGCTGCAAATAATCAGTGCAGACAATATTAGTGAAAACATGTCAACATAACTGCATTTCCTTTTGTTTCAGAGACAAAGAGCCTGGGATGTTGGAGCACTTGGCAACAGTTTCTCTGCGGCTGGGCTAAAAGCACCTCGTTGATAGGAGCTGCTGAGAACTAAAGCAAAAATTGATTTTTCCTCAGGGGAAGGTTTGCAAGGAGGAGAAATTCAGAGAGAAGTCCAGACAAACACGTTTTGCTGAGCTGTAGCTGAGGACCATCTTCCCAAACTGGAATTATTCCAGCTCATGGGAACAATGACAAAGAGTCTCTCTGTTCACAGGGTTTCTGGGACTTTACAAGTGCACTGAACATTGTCTGGCAAGTTGATGAAGATGTTCAAGAGAAGCAACAGTGTTTTTCCTCACTAGGGACAGGTCTTTCTGTCTTTGACTGAAAATGCTTTGCAGCCAACATCCTTCTTTCCTAAACATTAAGCACATCCTCTTGAATAATGGGCCATTACTTTGACAATGGAAAGAATATATTTAGGAGTTTGTCTGGAATAGTATTTGTATCTGTTATTTCACTGTCCCATAAATAATTCTAACCAAAACCACTGCTGGGTTTTCAGACCAACCTATCCTTTTTCTGGGATGCCTCCTGTTCCCTGCTCTGGGATCATATTAGGGAATGTCTTCGCCTGGGCAGGTGGCAGGGTTGGACGGAGCCCTTTGGAATGACACTCCTGGGTGATGTGCAGCAGTACAGACACTGCTTTGTGTGCATCTGCCTTCAGAGCTCAGCATCTGCCTTGGAACCTGGGCAAGAACTTGTCAAGCTCTTGCTTCCCAGGACCTTCAGTGGTACTTGACCATAACCTTGAGGTACTTGACCACCACTGCTCTCGATCCAGGTCTATGGAGGCTGGGAGAGCTGGGGGTGCTCACCTGGAGAGGAGAAGGCTCCAGGGAGAGCTCAGAGCGCCTTCCATGGCCTAAAGGGACTCCAGGAGAGCTGGAGAGGGACTGGGGACAAGGGAGGGAGGGACAGGACACAGGGAATGGCTTCCCCCTGCCAGAGGGCAGGGATAGATGGGATATTGGGAAGGAAGTGTTCCCTGGGAGGGGGGGGAGGCCCTGGCACAGGGTGCCCAGAGCAGCTGTGGCTGCCCCTGGATCCCTGGCAGGGTCCAAGGCCAGGTCGGATGGGGCTTGGAGCAGCCTGGGACAGTGGAAGGTGTCCCTGCCCATGGCAGGGGTGGGATGGGATGGGCTTTAAGGTCCCTTCCAACCCAGACCATTCTGTGACTCTGTGATTCTGGGGCAAATTGAAGCCCATGTGAGTGAAAAGTTCCCACAAGGGACAAGTTCTGTTGCTGCAGCAAAGGAAGCAAACTCCAGCAGGACACTAACGTGACAATTAATAACAAAAAACCTTCCAGAATTGCTCCAGGTCTTGTCCTTGCTGTCACAGGCTGCACTGGATGTTTGGTTAGAAGGTCTCCAGGGAATCCTGGTGTCTCATGCTCTGTAAGAAATGTCCAAGGGATTGAGAGTCTTCCCTGGACATCATCAGGGAGGACATATCCTAAGGCTCACGGAGTCTTGTTCCTATGCCAGAGTCCAAAGTTCTTTCTGCTGCCAGTGCCCCTCAGGTGCCAAGACCTCAGTGCTGGAAGGGGCTCTCCCAGTGCTGGGAAGGGGCTCTCCCAGTTGGAACACATGCCATACTGCAAAGTATGCCTTGGCCAGTTTGTGTCCATTGCCCTGTGACTGCTGTGATATTGCGTGGATGGGAACTCAGGGCTCCTGATCTGAGTTTTATTGCCTTTTCTTTAAGTGTTCTGTGTTCCAGATAAGAGCTCTGAGGAGAAACTGAGCTCCAGGCTGTTATTTTTATAAACTATTAGCACTTTCTGTCCGTTAGCCATTCTGACATCTTCCAGCTCCCTTTCATGTTTCTCCCTGTGTTCCTTGCTGTCTTTGTCAGCTTTCCTTTCCTCACCAAAATGTTACCTACAGCCCAAGGTTGAGGATGACCCCATACTTAATAATCTCTCTGACACATCCAAATTTATTCCCTCCCTCCTGGCCTCAGGACTTCCTCCTGCTGAAGCTGATGATGCCACGGGGGTTAAGAAACCAAACATCTTTAATGCAGACAAATAAGAAAAAGAATGGAATAGTACAAAAAAAATCTTTCTTCAAACTGTGCCCTCAACTTTCAGCTACCTCAGGGTTTCATGGCTCATACCTTCCAAAGTGAGACATTTCACACTCTGTGGAGATTGCAACACTTTAGATGAGATGTCCCAGGCTGGTAACCCCTGGTGCACTCAATATACCCAGATTCCAGCCCCTGGCATTTCTCTCCCCACCTCACAGCAGCTGCTCCCCTTCAAGCCTGCACAGGCAAGCACTGACTTCTGTCCCCACTTAAACCCTAGACTAAGAGCTGGAAACCCAGAACCCGCACTCCTGGGAACAGTGTGGCCATAGGGCCCCTCAGTGCCTTTAAAGCTGTGTACTTGTGTGAGGGGAGAGCCATAAATGCACACAGCTCCTCGTTGGGGTTTATGTTCCAATGCAAAGCTCATTTTGCTGTCTTCAATTAAGATTTTTATTATTTTTACCATTTCAGGTTCATTAAGGTTTTTACTGACAAAGTTTCAACTGAAGTTAGTAATTTGCACAAAATAAAACCAACTTTCATTAAAGCTCTGCCCAAAGCCTGGGGAACCTTCCTCGCAGCTCTTCCTCTCAGAAGCCAACACCTCTGCTTGGGATTTGCAGCAGTTTGGGGGAGAAGCCTCTGGTTGTGCTGAAGGTCTCGTAGGAGGTAGGGATGCTCCTGCCAGCACCCGCATCTTTACTCTGCTCTTCCCTGTGCCTCAGTGCTCCACTGGAACTACTCAGGATATTCTTAAGTTTTCTCTTCCCTCCTGCCTGAGCGCCAGGCAAAAACTTCATCAGCCGGACACAGATTCTCCCAAAAGCCATGAATTCTCAGTCTTGAGGACCAACAGGGATCATTCTCCTCGGACACCCTAGCACTGGATGGCCCACTGAAAAGGGCACAAGACCGGCTGAAGGACAATGATGTCACCCCAGCCACTTCAGGTGGTGCTGCCCAGCCCTGGGATTCGGCAGGAGAGAGCAGCAGATCACTCTCATCTCACATGAAGGATATTTGAAGCCAGGCTGGAGGCCGGGTGCCCTGAAACAGTTGATCTCTGCACACTGAGCCTGGCCATGTTCTCACCCATGGACAACCGTGGCCAAGCCCTGGTTGGCCAGGGAGGAGATTTCCTTGTCCCCACATCACAGCATACTGCTTGGGACCACAACAGAGCCGGTGTCCTGCAGGACATCTGACAGAGGTGTCTGGAGGACAAGTGTTCCCCAGTACTCGCCCTGTATGGGAAAGCTCTGTGCCCTGGCGTGGAAACCCAGAGCTGGGTGTCTTGGGGCTCTGGTGACAACAATGCCCGGCATCAAAAGCACTCAACTGCCCTCATCTCGTGCTCTTTTTGTATCACAGAATCATTAAGGTTGGAAAAGACCTCCAAGATCATCAAGTCCAGCCTTTGAAGTGCAGCCCATGTCCCTGATCTTTCCATGTCCCCAAAGGCAGATAGAGGGCGTTCTTTAGGCGTGCCTGACACTGGTGTCAGAGAAAGGCTGGTTTTGTGTCATGTTCTCTGCAGCAAAGCAAACAGCAGCCGTGCTTAGCAAATAGATTAACACCTTTGTTTACTCATGAGACATTTATGATGAATTTCAGTTGTGTTTTAAAAAACCAGACAAACAGTAAACCGAGCATGAATAACGATTTAGATGAAGTGTTGGAAGAGTCTTTCCTTCTACGAATGCACAGAATTCAAATCACCAGGAAGCAGCAGAGGGTGTTTTCATGTGCTGACTCAGCACAAACACCAGGAGCCCCACGAGGCTGCCTGCATGCTGAGAGGAGTGACTGCTGGAAACAGCTCTGGTGATCCCAATGATCCCCATGAACTCTGTGTCCTCCTGGAACCACTGAGTGCAATGACAGGTGACAGAAAGGTCTGCCCATGGCTGTGTTGGTGTGGTTGTTAATACATGGATGGATGTCAGCCCTCACTTTCCCCAGGGGTTGCAGCTCCAGGAGTTTAACAAGTGTTTGAAGCACTTGTCCAAACAAGCAGAGGAGTCCTGCCTGCCCCTCGTGGTGCCTTGGAGTGTGAGTGACAACCAGGACAGTGAAGGATGGACTTACAGGGAAACAGCCCTCTTCCCTGAGGGTTTTGGATCATGATAAATGTACTGTAAAATGCAATCCCTCATGCCCTGGGACTCACCATACAGACACTTTTGGGGTCAGAACTGAAAGATCAGGGGGAGAAACCACTTCATACTGAGAGGAAGAAATTTGTGCATGAAAGAAATATTTTATGTAATCAATCTTTAAACGTACAAAACAAAATACCCTCCAGAGTCTCACTGAGCCATCAACCACAGCACAGCAGAGAGAGGGGCCATGCAGCCCTCCCAGCTCTGTCCTCTGCAGCTGTGGCTGAGAGGACTCCTCCAGCCAAAGGAACATGACTCCTGTTCCCAGGAGAGGGCCTAATCCATCCTGTCTTTGAAACAGTGGGACACAGGGCCTGGGAAAGACAAGTGGTTCTCAATATATTTGCATTTCTGTAGCATCTCCCTCTTCCTGGAGGAGCTGATTTATACATTTGTTCTTTCTCAACCAGCAGACACTGCAATCAACATTCAAACATGCTCCTCCAAGGCTGGAGAATCCCCAGCACTCTTGTGATGCACTTTTGGATGGGACAATATTCAGATATTAAGAAACAGCTGCAGCCTCTCTGATCAGAAATGTCCACAATCCCTGATGGTCCTCAAGACAGGAGGCTTTTGGAAGAATTACACTCTATGTCCGGCTGATGAAGTTTTTGCCTGGCACTCAGGCAGGAGGGAAGAGAAAACTTGAGAATATCCTGAGTAGTTCCAGTGGAGCACTGAGGCACAGGGAAGAGCAGAGTAAAGATGCGGGTGCTGGCAGGAGCATCCCTACCTCCTACGAGACCTTCAGCACAACCAGAGGCTTCTCCCCCAAACTGCTGCAAATCCCAAGCAGAGGTGTTGGCTTCTGAGAGGAGGAGCTGTGGGAAGATTCCTCAACCTTTGGACAGAGCCTTTCTAAAAGTGCATTTTATTGGTGTAACTTATTAACTTTTATTGAAATTTTGTCGGTAAAACCTTAATGAGCAGCAAATGGTGAAAATGAGAAAAATATGAATTGAAGACAGCAATACCAACTCCACATCCTGGCAGACACTCCTGTCACCCAAGGCTGAGAGTGCCCTTGGGGAATGGCCAGGCCCCAGGCTGCCTGGAGCAGCTGCACGGCAGAGCAGCTCCTGTGCTGGCAGAGCAGCCCTGCAGAGCATCTCTAGGACTCCTCCTCCCACCTCAGTCTCCAGCAGTTACAAACTGGCTCAGCCCTGTGCTAGGAGGTTTAGTAATGCCCTTTCCCAAATATGTTAGTGTTAACATTGCTAATTGGACATTTTCATTATGCCTATAAATTCCAGTCTCTCCGGGGTTCTGCACTACAGATGTGCAAATCCAGCTTTACAATCCATTGCTCTGGTATTTCTGGGTTGTGCTCAGCATGATTTAAGTGAGGAACAGGGATGGCTGATGACTGCAAAGGTATCTAAGTGTGCTGGGGATTCAAGCTGAACAGCTCAGACACATCACTTTGAAAAGTGGCTTCTCTGGGAAGAAAAGGGCTTTTTGGAAGGAGTTTTGCTGAGTGAATATTAAGTCAATTTGACCATAGTTCCTTGTGAGAGAGGATATCTGTTCCTCATGTTTATGCCCAGATCCAATCAGCACAGACCAGCACAGCCATTTAATGGGCTTGTGAGTGCTGCTGATTGAACTCTCTCCTCCCTGCTCATTTCCTAGGAATTGCTTGAAGAGCCCAATTGTTCTGCCCTTGGCCAGTTGATGGATGAAGGTATCTCCTCATATTTGCTCTTGGATGCAAATCAGCCCCTGAGGTACCTTAGTTTTGAATGGGAAAGGTTTTGGAACTTCTCTGTGTTGTCAGATGAAGCCAAGAAATGAGAAGCTGATGGAGGTTACAGAGGCAGAAGGAGCTGGGAGACTCGACAAGGCTCAGTTGTTACCTCTGTGTTGGCAGATGGAAGGGAAGGGGCAGTGACACTCCAAGTGGGATCAGAGCACTCTGGATCTGCTTTTCAATAAAAAGTTGGTTTTTTCTTCATAAACATAAAAATCTTAAAAATACCCAAGTGTACATCAGTGTGGTTGGAGATTTCTCACATTCAGGTATTTGTTTGCTACAAGAAAATTATCATCAACTATGAAAAAGGGGAAAAAAGAGAAAGGGAGATCACAGGGCTTTTTCCAGTCTAATTTTTGAATCAGCTCCAGAAAGCATGTCTTCACTAAAATAAACTGATGCAGGATATGTTTGTGTGGCTATTGTGATACACCTGTAATTTCCCTCCTCCTGTTTATAAAAGCCTCAGAATATGATCACGGAATAAAACCAATAAAGAGCAATTCCAGCCAGTTCCCTCATTTATGGGATGAATCTCACACTGTGAATAATGAAGACTGAATGGCTGAAGTAAATAGTTGACAATCAATCTGCCTGGCTGAGCTCGGCACACGCAACCAGACAAGGTGCAGCACAATCCAGCTGGACACAAGGTCACTCACTGTCTGGAAACAAAAAAATGCAGGTTGCAATTACCCAGTGAGGGATTGCACCCTGGGGAGCACAGAGGGAGTGGGGCCATGCTGGAAAACGAGGAATTTTGCGGGTTAAGATGTACATGATCCAGGAGAGATAAACGGCACACGAACAAATCTGAGGCACAGGTACACACAGCCAAGGGAGGTCAGGGCTGCTACCAAAAAATTAATGAAAAGATAAAGATTCAGGATTCAAAGCCACGGCATTGCCATGGCATTGCCACCTTCAGGGGATGAGCTCTTGGGAGACCTCAGACAGTGAAAGAGATTGGCTCTCATGTGGGAGCACAAGAGCAAACCCTGGTCTCTGATGTGCCAAGGAGCCCCATGCCAGGTGGAAGGTGAATTTGATCTCTTGAGTGTTCCCAGGAAAATCCAGAAGACCTTTTCTTAAGAAACAGAAACCCACTGAAACCATCCCAATGCTCCTGAGAAGAAGCTTTTTCCTGTCTGGAAGCAAGTTTTCCACTGTTCAGGCAGAAAGAGGAGACAGAATGGATCAAGCTGGGGTGATGGGAGTGCCTTCCTTCAGCAGAGGTGGTGCTGCAGCTAGTCCACCTTTTTCCCACCCGGCCTCTGTGGTGATCCTGCAGGACTTGGAGCAGCTGAACACCTCAGAGGAGACACCATGGAGGTCCAGGGCTCTGGGAACAAGCCCTGGGAGTGTCCTGGATGAAGCCAGAGAACCTGGTGTAGCCTTTCAGGGGCAGTTGTGTGTCTGGGCAGGTGGGACAGGAGCCATGGCAGGACACATTGCACTCCTGCCACTGTATTCCCAGCAAATCCAAGAACTACCCACCACTTCACTGCCCCATCTCTGAGCCTGGAAAGCAGGGACCTGGCTGGCGAGGCAGAGACACAGAGGTTGGGCTGGAAGGGTGTGGAGCTGGTGACTGTGTGCCAGAAGGCTGATGAACATAAAGGAGCCTGAGGAAAGGAAGGAAAGCTGGGATGGACAGGGATAGGAGAGGAGAAGAGGGAAATCACTGTCTTTGAGAAGGATAGAGGGAAGCAGGCAAAGAAGGCATGGTGAGCAGGGTCACAGCTCTTGAAGAGTTGGGAATGGGCAGGACAGGGCTCCTGGCAGATCCATTCATGGCCCAGTGCATCCAGAGGTTCCTTTGGACCAGGGAAAGGAGCAAAGGAGAGAGAATGGCTGGGGACAATCAGTCATCAGACATCAGCCAGTGCTCCCAGGATCCCTCTGTGGAGCTGCAGCCCGTCTGGGAAAGAAGAACACAGGGACAAGGATTTTACTGGAAATGTGGAATGTGGGTACTCACAGGTCTTTATAAAGTGAGTATTTGCAGAGCACTCAGCTTGGGATGTGCAGAGCCTTGAAGAAAAATAGAAAATCCAAATCCGAGCTGAATGTTCATTGCTCTTCAGGGAAGCCAGCAGAGCTGTCTCTGACACCCTGAGTCTGGGTGCTGAAAGTTTGTGGGTATAAGCTGTGGTCAGCAGTGCCACAGAGCCAGCCTTGGCTCTCAGAGTGTTCACACACTGCAGAGCATGAAATGTTAAGCCCTGCAGGTCTCAGATCAAGCAGCATCTGCCTGGTATTGCCTTTCCTAGGAAAATTGTGGATTCTTAGCAGCAAGCTAATAAACCAGTCAGCAGTAATTAGCATCTTTTGAGGAATGAACTGTCGGGTGGCATTCAAGGAGTAGAACATCTTGCCTGAGTGAAGTTTGAAGGAGCTCTGAGCGAGGTGGGGCTGCTCTGTGGGGCTCTCTCTGGAGCACTGTCCCCAAATCTGCAACAGAGGAGGGGAGCCTGGGCTGACATTCCAGATTGACACAGCACTTCTGGAGCAGGCTGGCTGCTCTGCCTTCCTTTCCAGGGGTTTTTCCTGCAATCTGCAGCCCTGCTCTGAACAAGGCGAATGCTGACATGGGGCATGGGGCTGGCCCAGATTTTGATCTATTACTAAAACGGCTCTTTTTGCTTTATGGAATGCCTAAATTTTTAATAGAAACACTTCAATTGAAATGCAAAATTCCCAGACCCAGATCTGCTCACTGACATCCTCATTTCCCTGCCATCATACTGAATTCTGCACTTTCTGTGCTCCCACATCCCAGTGAATGGAAGCTCCTCTCCAGCACCCACCAGGAAACATCAGATAAATGATGCTGTCCTACCTTCAGATTTGGGCCAAAAGATTTTTGTTAAGAATGAAACATTCTGGAGAAGTTTAAATGTTTTCCCTGTGAATAAAAAAAGTATCATGAGAACTTGCAGTCCACAGAACCAACACACCTCGTCCTCCCATCCTGGTGACTTGCCATGGCCCTGCACATGCTGAGAAAGGGAAGACAGGACACCTTGGCAAGGCCTCTGCTTGCTGTGCACCAGCACTGCTCCCTTTCAGAGCCCCAAATCCTGCTGGAAGTACAACTCTCCCATGGCTCATCTCTCTGCTCACCCGCTTCCCCCCTGCAGCCTCTGTGGCAGTGTCAGCAGAGCAGGGCTGGCCAGAGCTGTGATAACTGGGTGAGAAGAGGCCCCTGAGGATGGTGATGGGAACCATCTGGCACATGTGTGGTGACATATTGCTGCCAGACCTTCACTTCCAGCTCCATTAGCCTCAATTAGAGTGGATTGGAATATTTAGCACAGGTTTGAGTGAAAGTGACTGGGCATGGTGTGCTGGGCTCATCAGTGGGGCTGCTGGGTTGGCTCATCAGGAGCCAACGAGAAATCCGCATGAGCACAAACCCCCGTGGCTGGGGATGCTCTCAGGGCACCCTTGGAGCTCATCATGCTGCTGTGTCTGTTGTGCATCAGCCTCTCAAGGCTTTGGGGAAGCCTTAGAGCCCCTTTCAGTGCCTAAAGGGGGCCTACAAGAGGCTGGAGAGTGACTTATTGCAAAGGCCTGCAGAGACAGGATGAGGTGGGTTTAAGCTGAGGAAGGTAGATTTAGTTTGGATATTAGGAAGAATTTGTTCCCTTGCGAGGGTGGGGAGGCCCTGGCACAGGGTGCCCAGAGACGCTGTGGCTGCCCCTGGATCCCTGGCAGTGTCCAAGTCCAGGTTGGATGGGGCTTGGAGCAGCATGAGACAGTGGAAGGTGTCCCTGCCCCTGTGTGTTGGTTTTGCAGAGCCTGGTTTTTGGTAGCGGGGGGGGCAAAGAGTGGCTTCTGTGAGAAGTTGCTGGAAGCTTCCACCATGTCCAGCAGAGCCAATCCCTGATGGCTCTGAAGGTGGACATGCTGCTGGCCAAGGTTGGGCCAGTGAGAGAGGTTGGTAACGCCTCTGCGATAACAGATTTAAGAAGAAAAGCAAGACAAAGTGGGGCACAGGTTTTTTCTAGCCAGAGAAGATGGAGGAGGTGAGAACATGTGAGGGAACCAACATGGAGACACCAAGGTCAGTGGAGAAGGAGGGGGAGGAGGTGCTCCAGGAGCTGGAGCCAAGGTTCCTCTGCAGGCCGTGGTGAAGACCATGGTGAAGCAGCTGTGCCCCTGCAGCCCTTGGGGATCCACGGGGATGCAGAGATCCATCCACAGCCCCTGGGGATCCACGGGGGATGCAGAGATCCATCCACAATCCATGGGGATCCATGGGGGATGCAGAGATCCATCCACAGTCCCTGGTGATCCACGGGGGATGCAGAGATCCACCCACAGCCCGTGCAGGAGGTGCCCTCGCTGGAGCGGGTGGATGCCTGAAGGAGGCTGTGATCCACTGGAGAAAGAGGGCCCTGCTCCCAGGCTGGAGCAGCCCGTCCTTGGAGGACTGCACCTTGTGGAAGAGTGACCCACACTGCAGTAGTTTGGGAAGGACTCTGTGCCCGTGGGAGGGACTCACGGTGCAGCAGTTTTGGGAGGACTCCTGCTCGTGAGAGTGGACCCACGCTGGGGAAGTTCACGGAGAACTGTCCTCTGTGGGAGGGACCCCATGGCCTCGCAGGGGAAGCAGCAGAAGAAAATCTCGGTGATGGATGGACCAAACCCCCACACCCTGGCTCCCTGCACTGTCGGTGGGAAGGAGGGAGAGGTTGGGGGAAGAAAAGGTGTTTTTAAGGGCTTATTTTACTTCTCATTATCCTCCTCTGTCTCTGTTACTAATAAATTCACTTTGTACCTCTAAGTTGAGCCTGTTTTGCCATTGGAGTGTTTTCTTCTGGTCCTTAACTCATGAAGTGTTCATTAAATTTTTCTCTCTTTTGCCCAGCTGTGGCAAGGAAGAGTGAGTGAGAGGCTTTCATGGGTGCTTGGCATTTGGCCAGTGTCAAACCATGACACCACGGCAGGGGTGGAATGGGATGGGCTTTAAGGTCCCTTCCCTGCCAAACCATTCCATGATTCTGTGGTTCTATGAAATGCTGTGCTTGGGGCATACAGAGAGCATGGGGAAGGCCACTGAGGGTTGGGGCTGAGGGAGGGTCCTGCCCAGCCTTGAGCCCTAAGCCCAGGAAATGGCAGCACTGCTGGAGACAACCAGGCTGGAATGGGCAAATTCTGACTTCTGCGTGTTGGAGATAAATGCCAACTATTTCATCCCACCTTGCCCTCTCATGCAAGCAGCAAGCTCTGCTCACCCTGGAGCCACATCCTGCCCCTGGCAGGAACTCACATGTTTCCATCCAGCCTCTCTCCACAGTGTTGGTCTGTGTATAACCACAGCTCGGAGCCCTGCAAAGCTTCCCGGAGGAAATGTGACCCAGGGATGGGAGTGACACTGGTCCCAGTGACCAGGAAGATGGGACAATGCTGTGCCTTGCCAAGGACATACAGAGGAGTCTCCACCAAAGGCCTCATCAAGGAAACTCTCATTAAGAACGTCCTCATGGAAAAACAGACCTGCTGCGAGCCCTGCTTAATTCCCCGCTCCATTTAATTGCCTCCGTGGGACACTGGGAGAAAAAGAAAAGCAAACATTAAAATACTCAGTGGGATGAAGATGACATTGCTACCTCTGCTGGGTATGCAGAGAGAGAGATCAGAGCATGGCCACAGGCTGTGTATATCCCTACCCCAGTGGAGAAGTGTGGTTACGTGCTCGTCCCTCTTCAAATCCAACTACAAAGTTCATCTCTTGAACTGTATTTTCCCTCACTATATTATTTCTCTGAACAAACACAAACATGAGTGGACCTGTGGAGAAGGAGTGAGGAGGCAGACATATGCATAAAATTAAAACCAATCAAACTTTCCCTCTAAAAGCTGGAAAGAGAAAGAAAGTTATTGGGGTGTTATTTTCAAATGCTTCACGAGCATCTGGGGATGCAGGAGGTGGAAATCAAGAAGTACTTGGAAAAATTTCTTTATTTCTTCCCTGTGAGGGTGGGGAGGCCCTGGGACAGGGTTCCCAGAGAAGCTGTAAGCTGCCCCTGGATCCCTGGAAGTGTCCAAGACCAGGCTGGACAGGGCTTGGAGTAACCTGGGATAGTGGATACCCCTTGCCCATGGCAGGGGGTGGAATGGAGCTTTAATGTCCCTTCCAATCCAGGTCATTCTATGATTTAATGATTCAATGATTCTAAATTTCTGATGAACCAAAGACTTGAGTCAAACCCTTCCCTGTGTGCAGCACCACACTTCTGGCTGAGATGAGCTGCTTCCTGGGAATTGCCTTCATTTCTGCATCAAAGTGCTCTGAGGGGATTCTCACACATTGGCTCGGTCACAGGTTTAGCCCCCCAAAATTTCAAGGAAAAATAGAGTAACTGGTAGCTTTGGTGGTCTTCACGTCCCTAAGTGGGCCACCTTGGCTTGGGGAGTCCAGGAGGAGGTGTCAGGAACAGCTGAGCGGGGCTGAGGTGGAGAATCATTTGGAAACCTGCTGGTTTCCACCTGTGCAGCACTGACAAGAAATGGCCTCTCTTGAAGGGAAAATGTCCTCCGAGCTCCCTGAAACCATTAATGGTGGTGCTGGGCTTCAGGGTTGTGGCTTGTGTGATCTCCATGTGCTGCCACTGTCTTTAAAAGCAAAGTAAAGAGTGAAACAGTCATATTCGAAACAGTTAAAACAGAAGGGTCTCGGCTTTGATCTTTGCCAACCAAAATGATTCCATGATCAAATGTCTGTTCATGGTGTGCAGACAAACCTCTCACTGGGTTTGGATTAACGTGGTGCTGATGGAACATGAAGGTTACTGGCCAAAAAATATTTCTAGATCAGGAACTCAGAGACCAACAAACACTTTTGTGGACACTTAAACTGTCCCAAGATGCTTTAATGAAGGAACAATGTCTGGAGCCCTGTTAAACCCATGGAGACACTGGTGTCTCCAAAATCAGAACTATTTTTATGTTTTCCAGCCCATTGGGCTTAAGGAACAGTTTTTATCAGTACATTTATCAGTCATGGCCCTGTCTGGATCCCTGTAATCTGCTCACTCTGCTGTGACCTCTCCTGGTGTGGCCATGCCCAGAGGGAGTGGCCTGCTCATCCAGGGGCACAGCACCCTCACACCATCTCCTGCAGCCTCACCGACACAGCAGGGACCCCTTACCCACTCAGACTGCAAATGTGTGACTGTTCATCTTCTTCCTCACAAATGACAGCCCCAAAAGCCCTGACATCGTGTCTGAGTTTTATTCACTGGACCCATGATCAGAATTCGTGGTTGTCGGTGCTGACAGAGGACACTGAGCACATTGTGAATATTCCTTGTCGTGGTAAAACCTGGAATAATGAAAACGTGAGGAAGGTGGGAGAACAAATCAAATGCCCCAAGCCAGCAGCATTTGGTGTGCATGGAGGTGCTGCAGAGTTATCAGCCTGGAGAGAGGCATCCAAGGGACTTCCAGCCCTCTTGGGTGGCTGCTCAAAGACATTCTGTGCCTTTCCTACTCCTGGAATGTGGAAAGCTGAGTGAATAACAGCTTGCTTGGATTTTTACTGTCTTTCAAAGAGATGGGCCCATCCTGATGAGTCCTTCCTAGATCTTCTCTGCAAGCAGTCAGGCAAGCTGGATTTGCATAAAACAGGAAAAAATTGTGTTCCTGAATAAATATGTAAAAATATGTAAGACAAAGCCCTAAAAGTGGTTCACTCCTGTTCACAGATGTTTGATAGTCTGCACAAGAAGCTGGGTATCCAAACATTTATTTATTTTTTTAAACACCCTGGTATTTACAAAGCAGTTTAATTTGAGTGATTATTCCACAAAGCCTCTCTGTACATGCCTTGGTGGCTGTCTGTGACAATCCTGATTAAGAAGTGCAAGTTATGTAAGTAAAAAAAAAAATGAATTCAACTGGCAACCTGAGACATAGTGCACATGGTTGAATGTTAACAACAAAAACACGCCTGAAGGGGTCTAGCACATTTACCAGCCATTCACCAGCTCACAGAAATGTGAATTACTAAAGGATTATTGTTGTAATTGCTAAATCAAACCTTGCTGGTTGTAAAAACACATTCTTCGCCCAGATGCTGCAGTGCTCACCAGACCTTACACTGTGCTCTAAAGCACTTGGCATTGCAATCACAAACCAGCAGATTTGGACAAAGACTCACCCAGGGAGGCTGCATGAAAGGTGCCAGGCTCCAAATTTCCAGTCATGGCACATTAACTGTCTGTGTGCAGCCCAGGGTTGGAACCCAGCCCCGTGAGCCCCTGCAGGAGCTGTCAGCTTTGTTCTCCTCCACACGGGGAGAAACTGTACCCTCCTGGGCACTCCATCCTACCCAGGCAAGTGCCCTGGTGAAGAGCTTTCAGATGAGTTTGAAGGTGATAATCAGCTTGAGCGATGCCTGGTGATCCCTCAGGAGACATTAAAGGCACAAGATAAAATGTTTGCTCAAGATGAAAAGGAGCTGTTCAGAGCTGGGTGTGTTAGTCCACTCTGTGTGGCTGCAGGTGAGGTATGGAGGGAGAAGAGACCACGAGAAGAGCCATGAGGAACTTCAGATCCTCCAAAGATCCCCCAAAGGAAATGCCGTGGGAGCAGAATGGAGCTGGCAGAGGGCAGACGTGGCACGAGGCTGTGCAGGAGAAGGAGGAAGGGAAGCAGTGGAAGAGGGAAGAGCATTTTGTCACGGTCTCCCAGGAACAGAAGAGGGCTCTGTGAAGGTGGTTAATCATGTGGCAGCTACAGAGCACAAACTTGGACAGCTCAGCCAGAGCAGAGCAGGCTTTTGGAGCCTCATAAACTGAGCCCAGAGCTGTGGTCTGGCAGGGAGGGGACAGGGCTGAACAAGGATGATAATGCTGAAAGAGGAGAGCACAGTCAGGAACAAGGAGGAACAAGGATGATTGAACAGCTCTTTTGGTCAAGCCAAAAGACTCAAGCTAAGAGGCACGGGAGAGCAAGCAGGCTGCCAGGGTTCTGGTGTGTCCCTGGTGTGGGACACTGGAGACTGAGGATGGCAAAGAGGCACCTGAGTCCACAGCAGGCAGGTTGGCTCCTGAGGAGTAGCAGAAGGGAGCACAGGGAGATGAGCAGAGAGCTAGAGAAGAAAGGGCAGGAAGAATAAGAAAATACTGAAATTAAGAAAGAAAGGTCATTGACAGCAGGGGAAAAATGTGCTTTCATCCTGCAGTCTGCTATGGGGTAGCGGAGATCCTGCTCCTTCAAGCCCTACTGCTTTCTGCTGCAGAGTAGGGCCGTGCTAGTGAGGAAACAGAGATGTATTCAGGATCTAACACCCTCTGTGCCCCATTGCACTGTCAAAAATGGATAGAAGTGTCCCAGTGATGGAGTGGAAATGTATCATCTTCTCTTTCAGCTGTGGAAGGAGAGAACTGAACAATGCCAAGAGGACACAGGTTCCCAGGAGCCCTGAATCTTGAGCGGCAGCCTGAAAAGCTGGATGGGAATCTGATCAACAAGTCCATGCCCTGTAGACACACATGGCATGGCCCCATTCATGGAAAAAGTTGCTCCTCTCCTCACCCCAAAGACACTGAGGGCATATGGGGTTTGCAGGGTGGTGGCAGATCCCTGGGATCCCAAGGTGAAAATGGCAGCACAGAATCACATTTACAGGCACTATTATCTCACACTCACAGCGTCCTGCCCACCCAGTGTGTGCTTACAGCAGGGACCTGGCAGCACAGGAACACACCTTCACTTGCCCAAGCACCTCCCTGGGCTCAGCAGCTCTCACAGACCCTGGCTGCCAGAACTTCTCAGAAAGCTGAGCTGCATCTGGATCTTCAAACTGTCCTCTCAGGCAGCAGCCAAAGCAGCCTGTTTGCAGCAACCCCCCTCTGCTCGGTCTCAGGAACCACAGGTCTAACAGGAGTGAAGAGGGACATGAGGGTTCTGACCATGCTCAGGGGATGGCTGAGGGTTCCTGGAGTGCCTCGTGGAGAGAGCCTCTCCTGTACTCTTTGATAAAGCTTCTTTCCTATGTGTTTTTTTCCATCTTCCCTTTTATTTATCACTTCATCCTCCTCCCATGGTGCTGCAGCAGGATCACACAGCTCTGCATCCAACACTGCCCGGACATTCCATCCATCCAGCACTGCTATTCCATCCACTTCTGTGTTCTGCTGTGATAAATGGGGTAGGCAGGGAATCGATTTTCTTCCCCTGCCTGCAAGGCCTGAGAGCGCTGCTTTCACCAGGAGGCCTCCTCTCTGCCTCAGTGCTCAGATTAACTTATTAGGAGTTAATTAATCAGGCCCATTGATTGACTGTCACATTGCTGATGGTTAGCCCTGCTCTCAGGTCAGGAGGTTGGACTGGAGTAGCTCCTCTGGGCTGTGTGATGCCTGTCACCTCCAAGCAGCAAGGAGGAGCAGAAGAGGAGGAAGATGAAGGTTGGCCTGTTTTCAAAACAACACAACAACACAAGAGTGCAATCAGAGCTCCAGTCCCCTTGGATGGTGTTTGCACACTGTGGGAGGGATGGAAACAGCTTCCACAGCTCCTCTCCTCCGAAATGGAGCTGGAACATGAGGCAGTGAGGAGTCAGAAGGAGCCTTGGAATATTTCTGAGCTCAGCAGACTCCCCCTCAGTGCTGCCTGTGGGTCTCTGGTGCTGTTCTTGGGCACAGGAAGGTGCTGTGGCCCAGGTGGGATGCTGCCCATAATGGGTCATTTGCTTGAACAAGTGTCCCCATGACCGTGAGTAGGGGGGCTTTGGGTTGCAAAGATTTCAGGGAACCAATGTTGCATGTATCCATCCATGAAAATTCAGGGAAAAGCTACATAAAAAGAAAGGGAACACCCTCAGTGGAGTTGGGATGAGATTTTGAGGTCGAAATTGGTGGGGTTTTAATGGCCTTAGGTGCCCTAAGTGATCTGTACTTCAAATTTGGTCTGAGGGGTCACCCTCAGCAGCAAAGCATCCTTATTTTAAAATGCAATGTTATCCAAAAACCTGCCTTAAAGCTGAGCACTGAGCAGGCTCTGGCTATTTTCTTTATCAAGGAGGGCAACAGGCAGTGGCTGGCAGAGGTTCACAACCATCTGCAGGGGAGGAGGTTTCTGACAGTGCAGGGCTCTTCAGCTGCACAGCAAAAGGGCTGATTTACTGTCCAAGGCTGTGAAGCCAGGCTAGAATGAAGTGCAACCTTTTATAAGTGAGGGTTTACCCTGCCTTGAGAAGTGGCCAGTTCCTCCCTCTGTGAGTGTTTCCTGGAAAGAAGAGGTGAGTGGGGGACAGGGAGTGGATGAAGGTCATTCCCTCAGTCCCAGATTCCTGGCTGTGCCCCTGTGGATCTGTGGGACTGAGCTGGGCTGGAGACTCATTCCAGAGGTCTGCAGGACCTCCCAAGCATTCAGTGCCACAGCCCTTGTCACATGTGGCATCTCTTTAGCCTGCTGGGTGACCCAGAATTTGGGTCCTTGGCACCCTCCTTCTTCCTGCTGGGAAAGCGAGTGGGTACAGCCAGGATCTATTGACCCCACCACTGCTCTCAGATCCAAAGAGGAGGGTTTCCAACTCCCAGGAGTCTCAGCTCAGTCCTACAAAGCATTTGCTCCAACAGGTCTTGCCAGAGGGAATGATCACACTCCTCTGCCTACAGACCTTCTCTGAAGGTACTGAGAGGAGACCATGAGCCACACCTGGCAAGTGATGGTGAGACTTGGCTGGCCAAGGGATAGGAAAGATTGGCTTTTACAGAACGTGTGAAGTAGAGGAGATTTATTTCACAGATAAGAGTATTTGTTCACTTCTTTGTCAAGACAGACTTTATCTGAAGGGTTCCACTTCCTCTAATGCCCTAAAACTGAGTGTGCATCTGGGGCACCTACTGGGAAATCAGCCAGAGAGCTGAGGCAATTTCTGCTTCCCTTCTCCCAATCCCTGTGCCAGTCACAGCTTTTTTGGGGATCAGCAGCAGTCAATGCTGCAATTATTCCTGATGCCCATTGTTAGCTCAGCCTCTGCTTCCCTTTGTCTCTTTGTCCTGGAGTGCCTGTCTGTGCTAGTTTGAAAGCAAACCAGTGAGAGACTCGAAATCAGAACTACAATTTAATAGGAGAATTAAGATAAAGGCAGTAATACAGAAATACTGGCTTAAACTGACAGAGTCAGGATACAATCTGACACCCTGCTGGGCAGGGTGAAGGTAGCAGTCTGATTAAGTGGTGGCTGCAGTCCTCTTGAAGTGATAGATGTGCTTCTGTTGAAGTGGTGATCCTGTAGAAGGGTCTGGTCTTCACCTGAAGGTCCAGTGGTAGCTCTTGTCCTCTGGGAATCCAGTAGGTAGGGCTGCTTGTGCTGTTCCAAGCCCCAGATGATATCCAGGTGGGAATGCTCGGCTCCTCCCTCTGGGTGGCACGTCTCCCAATGGGATGATGCAATTTTATGAGTCATGCAGTGAGGCCTTGATGTGCCATTAACAGAAAAATATCACTCCGGAGTGAGTTATCAGGGATGTGCCATGGAAGAGACAAAGAACTGCCCCACCTGGTTTAAACAGATGGTGATAGAATACATACTTTTGGTGACATCTTACATTGTAACCTAAGACACTGTCCCAGCATCCTGACTGTGCAGACACTGCCAGGGAGTGGCACACACAGAGCTGTGATCCCAACGATCCCAACACTCCTGTGCTCTGCTCCATGGGGATCGTGTGTCTCATCTGGAGACAGAACAGATGGGACACTCCCTGGGGCTCTCATCGCTCACTGGGTCCAGATTTTCAGCTGTTTACGCCGTGTAAATCTCAGAGGAGTGCGGCTGGACAGCTGTCCCTCATACTCCTGGTCTCCTTTTGCCAGCAGTGCCACCCCTTGGCTGTGGTCACTGGGATGGGATGTGTCATAAATAAATTAGTTTTCATAGACTGGTTAAGTGGTTAACAATGTTAATGAGTTACCTAAGTTAGATGGGGCTGAGTACAGTAATTTGTTAAATTAAAAGTTTGTATTAATTACCAAATGATATGCGATGATATACGGGTGTAATACCTCTGTGTGACCATCAGGGCTTGTTTAATGGTTTGTGGGATTGTTTAATGGGAGGGGTTCACTAGAAACCTTCCAACAGGATGTTGTGAGTACGGCATCTTAAACGTGGATTGGAGGCCAAGATGAGCTCATGAGATGGACTCTGAGCCAAATGATTGGATGGAAATGCTCCATCAAAAAGAACCAAACAAGAGTACCCCTAATGAGCCAGTGACATCACGGATTAAGAAATGGACCAATCCCATTTATTGACAAGTTATAAGAAGTTTCCTGGTGCTGAGCACCAGGCCTTCCTGTGGTTTACGTGGCTGTAGGAGCGCCCAGTGTAGCGCGTGCTGTGCTGGACTCTGCTTTGCCATTCGGTTCGCTGAGCTTATCTCAGGTTCCTGTTTCTGGTTGTTATTAACAAATCAGTTACATTTTAATGGAGTCAGACCGTTACTTCTGACAGGATGTACATTCCCTCACATCGAGGCAGTGGAGGATGTCCTACCAGTCCAGTTCATCCAAGACTCTTTCCTGTACTTCCTCAGCACTCTTATCTGGGCAACAGGGACTGAGAACTGTTGGAATTCAGGTCTGGTATGAGCACATCCTATTGGAGAAAAAGGCCATTTCCACATGAACCTGCAATGGATGTTTTTATTGCTGCAACCACATCCTTACACTCACCGAGCCAGAGCCTTCTCACAATTCTGTGTGCTCAAAGGAGGTGAATGCCACCCAGCAGCTCCCTAATAAACTGTCACCTCCCCCTGGGATCCCATCTCTCCTCATGTCATTGGCTACACTTGGAGGCTGCAAGAAAGAAATCACAGAATGCCAGAATGGTTTGGGTTGGGAAGGACCTCAAAACTCATTCAGCTCCACCCCCTGCCATGGGCAGGAACATCTTCCACTATCCCAGGTTACTCCAAGCCCCGTCCAACCTGGCCTTGGACACTTCCAGGGATCCAGGGGCAGCTACAGCTTCTGTGCTCTGCCCGCACTGACAGCCCAAGTGCAGCCTAATCCTGCTGTGCTTATCCTGGAAAACAGCCCTGAATATATCACACACGGGGGACGTGTCAGGAACTGTATTTGTTGTCTCTCCAGCTGTGACTTGCTCAGCTGGGGATGCCTCAGGCTTTACCTGGATCCTGAGTTGTGCTGGTTCTGCACAGCACCATTCCCAGCATAATGATACCTTAACAACCCTGAGCCGGACTGGATCCTGAGCTATCCCTGCACATCCCCAAGGGCCTTGTAGCCCATTTTCCTTCGGACAGAACAGCTGCTGAGCAGAACAGCAGCTGGGCTGGGTTAGTACCTTTAGCAGAACTGCTGCTGGAGGTCTGCACTTTCTCCAGGTGCAATCACGGGGCTGTTTTGCCACAGAGATGCTGCCGTGCCTGCTCCGTGTGCTGCCTCAGTCCCATTTCCATGTGTCTTCCCTCCCTTGCTGCACACAGCCCTCCTGGATGCACACAGAAGCAGCAGCTTGTGGCAGCCATCTGTTTCCAGCCTGTGGAAGTAGAAAGCGGCCTTGGAGAGTGTCTGGCTCCTCCAGGCCCATGTTGATCCCAGTACCCAGCAGAGCAGGCTGGCATGGCCTGCCTGACACCCCAGAAAACTGTGATCCCTAATTATAATCCTGAAATGACAGAATTACCCGGTTTGAAGGTGACCACAGGAGGGCTGTGGTGCAGCTGCCTTCAGACACCAGCAATGAAGTCAGACTGCTGAGGGCTTCCTCCGGGTGGGTCTCTAAGAACAGAGATGCTACAGCCTGTTCTGGATTCTCATAACTGGAAGAAAACTCCCCTCATATCCATTCTGAACCTCTCCTGTTTCAATTTATATCCAGTCTCTTGTTTTTCCACCATGCACTGCTGTGGCCTGGCTCTGTCTCCCCAGAGCCCTTCTCAAAGGCATCATCCAACTGCTGGACATGCCCCCAAAGCCTTCGCTTCTCCACGCTGAACAATTCCTTGCTCTCTCCTCACCATGCTCATCTGGTGACCCTCTCCTGAACCCTCCAGTTCACCAATATCCACTACTGGGGGGCCTCAAACTGGACACACTGTTCCATATGGGGTCTAAAAAGTGCTGAGTACAAACACTTTCATGGTTTGCTGGCCATGCTGCTGTCAGGAAAGCCCAGGCTGCTGTTGGCCTTCCCTCCAGGGGTGCACCAGTGTCACCACTGAGGGAGGAACAGGGAGAACAAAGGAATAGGCTCATGCGGGACTCAGTGCAAGTATCAACATCTCAGCCTAGCAGAGAATTCTCTGGGATGTGGACTGGACCCTTTCTGCCCAGACAGGATGGTGAGAGCCAGTCTATAAACCTCCCCAGAAGATAGGGAGATAGAATGGGTCACATTGTGCTTTCCTGCAGGAAATTCCACTTTGTAGTCTGTGCCACGGTACCTGGTTATTGCCAGCACATAAATCTGGAATGCACAGCTTTGTGAGGCTCTGCCACAGCCCCGAGATGGGGGATTGTTCCTGTGACAGATGGACTGACAGCTCCACTCCTGGAGAAAAAACTTTGTGCAGTTTGGAGTTAAGGCTCTAAATATATAAACCCTATGTAAAAGGAGAGCAATTAGAACAGCATGGATGAGGAGGATGAGGCATCCCATGGATACAGTGCTGGGAGGAGGAGCACAGAGGGTGCTGGAGGGAGGCAGGGTGAGAAACTGGGCTGCTTTCTCCCCCCTGGTTCCTGTGGTCACATAGGGGATGTGGTCAGGGAGTACGGTCAGGTGTTTTATCATCCCATGGTCTTCCATGGCTGTGTAGGAACAGCAGCCAGGCTTTGCTTCCATTTGGATAACTCCTGGAATGTGGTGGGAAGCAGTTCCTATGCCCACGGTGGGAGCTCCATCCTGGTCACCTGCAAGTGAGAGTGAGCAGGGGCCAGATGTAAAGGGGACAAGGCAGGAAAGTGTCTCCTGAAGACTCTCAGGGTTATGTCTTCCACTCCAAGGAAGATCAAGGATTAATTCTCCATTTCACTGAGTTTTTGAACTTGTTTCATTGCCAGCAAGGGGAGAGCAGCCCAGCTGAGCCCTGCTGAATGCTGAATGTGGCCAGTCCAGTCCCTGATTTTGACCCTACAGAGCTGCAAAATGACAGCAAAGTGAGAGGTCCATGGGGGTGGGCTGGGGCACAGCAAAGCACCCGAGGGGAGATGCCAGTTCTGGTCCCTGGTCACTCTCCCAAAGCGTGGCTCTGCTCACCCTGCCCCACCCATGCTGCTGCAGCCCTTCTCAGAATGGACAGAATCACAGAATCGTGGAATGGTTTGGGTTGGAAGGGATGTCACAGCCCATCCCATCCCATCCCACCCCTGCCGTGGGCAGGGACACCTTCCACTGTCCCAGGCTGCTCCAAGCCCCATCCGACCTGGCCTTGGACACTGCCAGGGATCCAGGGGCAGCCACAGCTTCTCCGGGTACCCTGTGCCAGGGCCTCCCCACCCTCCCAGGGAACAATTCCTTCCCAATATCCCATCTATTCCTGCCCTCTGGCAGTGGGAAGCCATTCCCTGTGTCCTGTCCCTCCATCCCTTGTCCCCAGTCCCTCTCCAGCTCTCCTGGAGTCCCTTTAGGCCCTGCAAGGGGCTCTGAGGTCTCCCTGGAGCCTTCTCTTCTCCAGGTGAACACCCCCAGCTCTCCCAGCCTGGCTCCAGAGCAGAGGGGCTCCAGCCCTGGGAGCAGCTTAGCGCTCCCCACAAAGCAGAGCTGCCCTCTGGGTGCTAACACGAGGCAGAAATTTCCTTTTGAAACAGCATTTTAACAGAAAACAAGGTGATAACTCCAGACACTGCCTGTGGAGGCATCTGCTGAGCTTGGGAACTTCGGACTTTCTGTTGGAGAAATAAAAATATGGGCATTTTAAGCCAAAAGCCTAAAGGGAATATCACTTTCCCAGAGGGACAACTCTGCAGGGAAGACATCCAGGGCAAGGATATGAGCTCTCAGGGATCCCCTGACCTTCTCTGGTGCTTTTCTTCTTGGGGCAATGAGGTGACTACGCCTCCTGGGTGAACCATTATTCCCCCAGCAGCTGCTTCTCCAAGCCTGCCCAAGCAGCTCTTGTCCTGGCACATGTTCAGGGTGTGACTTCTTCCAAGGTCACTTCCAGCTCCCCCTGTAATAAGGTTCAAATTAAAACACCAGGAGCCCAAAGCAGAGGCTTGGTGGGAAGGATGACCAGATGGACCATGTGGCTGTGCCCAGATCTTCCAGGGCATCTTGTCACCCTGTCAGCTCTTCAGGGAATCCCAAATCCACCCTTCTCCTTTTGGAGAAAGCCCTTTCCCTGCAGACTCAGCTGGTGGTGGCTTTGAACAGGGGCCAGGGAAGCAGCCTGAGCACCCTGCAGTGATGGGCCCATGACCTCCAGCACTTCTCCTGCCATCTCCTGCAGAGCAGGAGCTCTCTGCAGTTCACTGAGTCTCTTGCTAAACATCTTTGACATTTGATTTGAGGAATAAAGGTCAGGCTCCTCTGAGAATGGTAATGTGAGTTTAGTGAACAAAACCTGTCAGAGTCTGCACTGCTGCACTCCTTTTTAGAGGGTGGCGGAGGCTGGGGAGCTGTGCTGCCCTGATCCTGGGGAGCTGTGATCTCTGATCATGGGGAGTTGTGCTGCCCTGATCCTGGGGAGCTGTGCTGCCCTGATCCTGGGGAGCTGTGCTGTGTGATCCTGGGGAGCTGTGCTCTCTGATCCTGGCACATTCTCAGGCAGGGAGCACTTCCCTGGCTGGTGGGGACAGGACTGCGGTGGGGCAGAAGGACAGGGGGCCTGGCCCAGCTCCTGCAGCTCCTGCTGTGGAAGGGAGCAAGTTCCCTCTGCACCTTCATTAAGGTTTACTCCTCTTCCTGAGTGATCCAGGAGAGCAGAGAAACTTTTTCCTGGAGCTCATGCCACAGCCATCAGTGGGCAGTGGAACAGGAGGGCACAGCCCAGCCCTCGTTACCCGGCCCCTCCTGCCTGGGCAGGGCTCAATTTCCATGGCAGCATCCCTGACTGCTCCTGTCTCTCATGTCAGGGGTACCTCAGTCCTGCTCCAGCTCTTGCATCCCAATTTCTCCCGTATTATGGGGCAGTTCAGCTCTGAATTTTTTTTTTTTTAGTCATCATACAAAGTAAAAAAATATTTCAGAATAGGACATATCCAAACAAAATACTCTAGCATTTCCAGAACAAGAAACAGAGTTAAATTTGTCCACTTTTCAGCACGAATTCCAGGACTGTCTTACCTCTTTTCAGATCTTTTTCCCCCTCTTTGCTGGGAGTGCTTTGCCAGCTCCACAGATCCCCTTCCCCCGTGTATCCCATTCCTGGAGCTGCTCTGGTTTGTCTCCCTCTCCTATGGACACGAGCTTTGCTTTTGTGTGGAATAAGGTGCATCCCACTGCAATTTCATGCTTTTGCACAGCACACCCAGAGAAAACTCTTCTCACGTGCAAAAATCACAAATACCTGGTGAAGCCACGACGAGTTCCATATTGGCAATGCAATACTCTCATTTATAGACATGAGTGCTCTTTGGCCACAAAATCCTTAAACATTCAATACCTCTTGAAGTGAAACAATTTCTGTTGAGCTAATTTAGGAGCCACCACAACTCCCAGCTTTCCAAAGCTGGAAATTACTGCTGATGCATATTCCCTCCTCTGCTTCGCTTTCTTAAATAAGGGGAAGTGCTCCTGTGTTTACTTCTGTAAGATAGCAGTCAGCCAGCTCTCTGTGGCCTGAGCATTCAGGTTTCTTCTCTTTACTTGTGGGATCACATTTAGAACTCTACTCTGAAAGTACCCTGACACTCAAAATCAAGTGCTTCCAATGTTGAAAGCACCAAAATTAAGGCTGTGCTCAGCTCCAGCCTCTTAAGCAGGATCATTAAAATGCAGTATTTAATTACATGATCATATACTGGTTTTTCCACAGAATCCCTAACTCATTCCATGCCTGGGTAGTTATTCAATATTTCCCTTAATCCTCCCCATCCAATGTGTGTTGCAGGCTTTATTTGCTGTACACCATCCAAAGCCTCTGTTGACTACACAATTATTCATTTCCTCTGGGGGTTCCTCTGCTCTTTCATTGGGGCTCTGGATGCTTCTCAAGTGTGAACAAATTTATTTCCATGAAACACCTGTGCAATGACCTTGCCCTTTCTCCCTTGAGAGCTGAGGCAGAGAGAGGAGCACCAGTGTATGAGAGCCTGGGTTTGGATGCTCTCATCCCATCCCACGCCATCCCTGGAGCTTGATTTTCCATGGACTTTGCACTTCTTTACATTTCTTTACATTTCTCCTGTTCAAAGCACAGCTCCTGTTGGCTTCCTTTCCAAGTGCTCAGCAATCCTGCAAACCTGACCCCAGGATCTCCCAGTGGGACCTGGCAAGGAGGAAGGCATAATTCAGCTCAGCTCTGAATTCTGGAGGAAATGCAAGGCTAGGAAGGAGCTCACATGAGAGTGCACTTTTTTCTCATGCAATCCCTCGCTGTGTTCCATAAAGGTTTCACATCTTCCCAGGGAATGAAGGATCCTGCTTGATTACACAGGCCCTGGAGAGAGCCCAGCCCATGCACTGCACAGAGCCTGAGGGAGGACACAACATCACTGTGCAATTAAGACCAGTAAAAACCTCACAGCCTTCCTTGCTCTATCCCCTCACCATCCTGCTCTCATCCCCTCTCCACCTTCAGATACTCCCTAATCCTCCTTGGGAATGGCTTTGTACTTGTGCTGATTCCTGTGCACCTCTCCCACCAGACCTCTCCATCTAAAGCCATCCCTCTCCCTTCCTCACACATAGGAGCAATTTCCTGGACTGGAGAGTCTCCAGCCATGGCTCTCAGCTGGAGCAGGGGTCTGGCAACACAGATAATTTTTATCCTCATGGATAAAATCATGGGATGTGGGAACTGGCTTCACATTGCTTCTCTTTGGCTCCTTCCTCTGGGACCAGGGGGTCCAGCCTTGGATCAGAGGTCTCACATCACGCCAGAGACCTACAGGACAGCAGCAGCATCTGTCCCCAAAGAGCACTTGAGTGTCCCAGGCCCTTGCTCTGCCCAAGCAGAGACTGAGCAGATGTGGAGCAGGGGAATCTGGCCCTTGGTGCTGCACAGAGTACACAGATCATCATTGAGCTCAAGACCACAAGGAAAAGGCAGAAAGGTGCTGCCAGGGACTGTGGATGGTGTGCAGTGACACAGTCCTGGCTGTCCTAGTGACCCCTGTGATCCCAAAGCTGCCATCATGGAGGAAACTTGATCCTATCCCCATGTTGTGGGGAAACTCTCCCAGCTCTGCCCTGGCTCCTGCTTTTCCCAGCAGGGTTCACTGTGCTATTTCTATGCTCTGGGATACCCAGCCCTGGTCAGATGTGGGTGCTGGAGGTGCCTGAGGAGTTGGGATAACAACTGGCTGTCCAGCACCAGGGATCCAGCTGAGGGAGGGCTGAAGCAGTGTCTTAAACCACTAAATTTAACCCAAGTGGCTCCATCAAAATGGCATGGAGCATTTCCCATTTTTATTTCCCAGCCACTAACAGCGCTTGACATCTGTAGAAGTTTCTATTGCCAAGGCTCAGGGTTTTGGGAAGAAACCAGGAAGATATTGGAGAGCTCTGCACTGAGACCCTGCTGTGTGCCCAGGGGTTGTGCCCTGTGGAGCTGGGGATGTGCTTGGGGAGCTGGCACTCATCCCACAGGTGGGAGCAGCAGCTGCTTTCCCACCCTGTGCTGTGCACGGATCCTGCTCTTCCCCAGTGATGGGATCCCCAGGGATGGGTGAGCAGCCATCTGTCCCTGTCCCTGTCGTTGAAGCAGCCTGAATCCACTGCTCTTTTTGTTTAGGAAAGGCTTCCTGTTCACCTTCCCAAACGCCCAGACAACTGCTCTGACATATTTTCCCTGTCAATGCAAAGACAACACAGTCTGTTGAAACAGCTGCCCGAACCTGCCAGGTTCTTGGTATTACAGAGCCATTTCCAAGGGACTGGCAGGGCAGTTGTGAATCCTGCCTGGTCCAGACCAGACGTGCAGCTTGCCCCTGGAGAGGCACAGCATGTTCCCACTTCCAGAGCTTTTGTGGACAATGTGGATCAACAGCTGGTGCCAAAGTGACCCTTCTGCTTTTCCAGGTGGGTGACGGAGCTGCACCGCTCTGTTCTCACACTGGTGTCACCTTCCTTGGCTTTTCTGGACACAACCCCAAGGTAATGAAGGACACAGCTCCTGGTGCCAGGCCAGGCCAGAGCAGGGTCAGCAGAGACTCAGAGCCACATGCAGCAGGCACTGCTGGGGCTGCACAGCAGCTCACACAGGACAGTGCAGCTCCTGCAACAGAGGCTGCGCTGGAACTGCAGGAGAGGGCACTGTGCTGGCCACAACTCCCCTGCTGCTCTGCCTGCTCTGTCCACATCTCCAGCATTCCAGCCACAAGGCTTTTAACTGAAGCCTTGTGGTGGACAAGAGAAGCTTTCAGGGACCTAATTGAAGCCTTCCAGTACCTGAAGGGAGCCTACAAGGAGGATGGAGAGAAACTTTATAGGAGGGACAAGGGGGAATGGCTTCCCACTGTCAGAGGGCAGGGATAGATGGGATATTGGGAAGAAATTCCTCCCTGTGAGGGTGGGGAGGCCCTGGCACAGGGTACCCAGAGAAGCTGGGCAGTGTCCTGGCAGTGTCCAAGGCCAGGTTGGCCGGGGCTTGGAGCAGCCTGGGACAGTGGAAGGTGTCCCTGCCCATGGCAGGGGTGGCACTGGATGGGCTTTAAGGTCCCTTCCAACCAAAGCTGTCTGGGATTCCATTTTATGAGTGTCACAGCAGAACAACCCCTGATGCTCACTGAGCAGTGTGACAACTTGTACAAAACCTTCTCTTGAGATGAGGAGGCTCAGAGAGGACCTCAGTGCTCTTTGCAACTCCCTGAAAAGTGTTTGTAGTGAGGTGGGGCTCTTCTGCCATGTCTCAAGTAAAAGGATGAGAGGAGATGGCCTTAAATTGCACCAGGGGAGGTTCAGATTAGATTTAAGAAAACATTTATTCCCTGACAGAGTGGTCAGGTATTGGAATAAGCTGCCCAGGGAGGTGGTGGAGGTGGTGGAGTCACCACCTCTGGGGGTGTTCAAGAAGTGTCTGGATGTGGCACTTGGGGACGTGGGTTAGAGGGGATTTTGGTGGTGCTGGTGTGATGGTTGGATGAGGAGATTTTGAAGGTCTCCTCTAACCTCGATGACTCTGTGATTCTGTGCTTCATACAAACCATTTGCCAAAATGCAAAGAGCCTCTTTCCCCACCTGCGAAAGACTGTGATGCTTTGCAGTGTCAAAGATTTCTCGAAATGAAATGAAACAGCTGAATTAGAAAATCACTGTAATTCTGTAGAGAGTTGAAGTGATTCATTAAGGGATTTGTTACTGCAGGATGGGCAGAGCAAAGCTGAGCAGGAGTTACTGCTGAGGTGGGCTGACCCCTGAGCAGGCCCAGGAAATTGCTGGATCTGTGACACGCAGCTGCAGGTGCTGGAGAGCTGCAGCCACATTGTGTGCTCTGGGTGGCAAATCAAGGCATACTCCAGGAAAAAGACACAGCACAGGAAATGCTCTGAGGCTCTGGGCTTCATCCATGCAGTAGAAAATGATTCTTAGCTCAGGAATGTTCTCAGTTTAGGAACCAATCCTACAGCGAGGGCAAGAGATTGGGGTAAGTGTAGAGCTCATGTACTCACCAGAGGAAAAGCAAAACTTGCCTTCAGAGCTGCAGATAAAAAGATGGAGCCTGCTGAGAAGGCAGCAGCACTTTTAAAACCCATTTAATTAGGTTAAAGGAAACAAAGGGTGAGGTTTGTGTTTCTTCACACACAGTAAGTGAAAGATTTCATATGTGGGCTGCAGGGTCTCTCCCTCCCCAGCAGGGTCTGGGAGCTGCTCAGAGAGCTGAAACACTGGCAAGTTCTTGACTGTAAAATAGACATGTGCATGTGCGTGCAAGGCTGTGGGAGAGCCAGGTCCTTCCAGAGCTCTTGACAGGATGATGGACACCAGTCTGGGAACAGCAGCTCTCCCAGGAGTGTAACAGAATTTCAGGCAAAGGGGTAACAAGGTCTCGGTGCTCGGATCTCCAGTGAGTCTGGATGTCTTCAGGAAGGTACCTGAGCCCTAGACACATAACCAAAGCGTTGGGTGGGATTAGTTGTTCAAATGTAGCTCTGGCCATTGAGACACTTTCACCTAAGCAGGTGTCCAGGTGCCCTGGAAGCCAAGGCAGGGATGTGGGCCTGGGAGCAAACCCAGCTTCTTCTGGAAGCACCAATTGACCCTTGAGCCTGAGCAAAGAGCTCAGCCTCAGGCTTTGGCAACAGATGTGTGCATCGAGTGAGAATAGTTCATCTCTGCGGCTTGGGAGAGGAATGGTCCCTTGGTTTTGTGCAGTTCATGCAGGATGTGCTGCACTGCACAGCAGAGGCAGGGCTGGGATCTTGAAATGACAGAATCCCAGGATGGTTTGGGTGGGAAGGGACCTTAAAGCTCATCCAGTGCCACCCCTGTCATGGGCAGGGACACCTTCCACTGTCCCAACCTGGGCCTGGACACTTCCAGGGACAGCCACAGCTTCTCTGGGCACCCTGTGCCAGGGCCTCCCCACCCTGCCAGGGAACAATTCCTTCCCAATATCTAATCCAAATCTACCCTCCTTCAGCTTAAAGCCATTCCCCCTTTATCCAATCACTATGTGGCTTTGTGAAAGTCCCTCTCCAGCCTTCTCATGAGCCCTCTTTAGGAGCTGGAATGTTGTTGTCTCCAGGTCCTGCACCCTTTTGGGCACAGGAAGGCTGCTGAGGGATCTTGCAGGACTGCCCCATTCCAGAGCCAGCTACAGGCACAGGGAAAAGAAATATGGAGCTTTCCAAACCCTTGATGAATTGGAAGGAAGAATAAAACAGTACTAACAAATGGCTGGCCAGGCTGTTTGCTCGGGAGAGGAGATGTGTTGGCCTTGCTTGCTGACAGACTGCTTTGGTAATGCTGGAATTAGTTAAATGCTGCTAATAAAGAATAGGAACAGCACAGGAGGGGCTTTAGGACCAGCACACCATGGTCACCAAAGGGCAGCGTCTGGCAGAGCATCCTTATGAGGGACCAGGTGTGGTCCTGGGCCAAGTGTAATATCCTGGCTATTGTCACATGGAGGCTGCAGTGACAGGGAGTCAGAGCTGGACCCTGACCTGGCTGGACCTGCCCTTTGGGATGGCAGCACTGCAGGGGTGGCACTGCAGCCCCAGCAAAACGATCTCCAGTGTTGGTGGTGTGTGCTCCCCACTCAGCTTTTAGGATGTCACAGAATCTCAGGATCACCAGCGTTGGAAGAGAACTTCAAGATCACCAAGTGCAACCATCAACCCAGAACTACCATTATAACCCCCAAACCACGTTGCCAGGAGCCACATCCAGACACGTCTTGAATACTTCCAGAGATGGTGACTTCACCACCTCCCTGAGTGACTTATTCCAATTCCCTATATTTAATCTAAACCTCCCTTCATTCAACTTAAGGCCATTTCTTCTCATCCTTTCACTTGAAACATGGCAGAAGAGACTGATCCCAGCAGAGAATTGTTCCCAAACCCCTTGGTATCTTGGCATGCTTTAAAACAACCTGATATCGACGGCTCCTAACACCCTGTTTATGAAGATACGAATCTGGGAACCACATGGAGAACATCAATGTGTGTGAGGTGCTCCCTTCATGACCTGGCACAGGGATGTGTTCCAGTACTCTGCACTGGTACTCCCAGACATGCTCTTTCTCACAAAGTTGGACAGTCAAGGTGGAGAATTTAAGACCTATAGCCCAAAAAGAAGCTGGACAAAATGGGTGTGAGAAGCTGGGACAACCTAAGCACTCATCCTCAGGATAAGAAATGGGAACAAAAATTGGTTTTTCAAGCTTTCCCTCTTTTCCCCAAATTGCCAGGATCTTATTTTGGAAGTGGCCAGCTGCAGCTGTCAGACGTCTGCTTCAGGCAGGGAGTGCTAAATAAGGGATGGAAACCATCTCCATAAGTGTGGGAAGTTATTCAGAATTAACCACTTGCTGCAGAGAGCCTCCAGGACCCTGAGAGCACCCCTGGCCCTTGAGCCACTCACTTACACGATGCTGAGGGAACCTTTCCCAGGGAGCTTTCCAGGAAGAGCTTCCCCTCCACACCCATGTCCTGCACACCTTGGCAGACTTGCACTCTCTTGTGGGTTGGGTCCTGTGGTACCCGACTCCACCAGAGGGATGCTCCTGGGCAGGGTGCCCAGGTGTGCAGAGCTCATGCACCCTGGTGTGGTCCCTGCTTTCGTGGGGCTGCCCTGGGGCAGCACTGGCTGCACCTACAGGTCCCTGGATTGGTGAATAGTGGGGTTCTGTGGTTACATCACTCTGGTTTTGTGTTCCGTGGCTGTTTTTCCTCTTTTTAAACATTGTATAACTGAAGGACTGACAATGCCAAGAGCATTGCTGGTGGGTGAAGGAGACAGCAGGAATTTTGCAAGGCAGTGAGGTGGCACCAGCAGGTGAAACTCACCCACGGCAGAGCCTCCTCGGAGCCCCACACTCCCGGCACCGTGACAAGGTGACACATGTGCCCGCTGTCACTGGCCACTGCCCATCCCGGCTGTGCCCATCCCTGCAGCTCCCTCAGCCCTGCCTGCCCCCGGGACAGACGCTGCCAAGGGGAGCTGCCACTCCCACGGGATTGCCCGGGAACCACAGCGTTCCGAGAGCTCAGAAAACAACAGCCAAATGAAAGGCGCAGTTGGACACGGCTGTGCAGCATCTCCCATGTGCAGTGTGGGCCCTGCCCGCCCCCACGCTCCTCACGGCTCGGAATCCAAGGCAGAGGAGGGCTGAGTGAATCAGTGCCGCTCCGGGGGTGTTCCTTGCACCCCAGCACATGGCAGCAGCATCCAGTCCCACCCGAGCTGGGGCAGAGGCTCAAGGGGGTTGCTCTCTCATACCCTTGATGCCTCCTCCAGCCACCTAGAAACAGAGACTAGACAAGAGTAAGGGAATAAAGATAGGTATTTATTTGAAGGGCCTTCAAGGTACACCCTGGGGGAGCCAGAGGCTGCTTCCAAAAATTGGACCCCAAGATGGACCCCAGGTCACGAGTTCTTCACATTTTTATAGGTTTGGATCATTTGCATATCAGGGTTAATTCTCCAATTAAAGCCCCAGTTTAATGATGTAATTCCCCTCAGCTTGCCCCCCCTTAGAATCTTTGGTTTACACATTTTGGGCCTAAAACCAGCCTGGCTGTCCTTGAAGGCAAAGCCTGGAGAGGCTTTGTTATGTCTACCTAGTACGAGAGAGCAGGAATTACAGGCTACAAGGAACTTCAGAGTTACTCTAAGCAGTACAGAATTTGAAAATATAAGAGTTAAAACCTAAGGCATCACCCGGTATTTTAATACACGGTCCTGCTGTTCACCCCCGGGAGCTGCCTAAGGTATGGCTGTGTGCTGCTGAGGGACCACTGAGCATCAGAGATGCTGCCAGATCTCCCCAGGACTTTGCTGTTGGGCACCAACAGAGAGCACTGTGAGGCCAGGCTTGGCTCGGGGACCTCGGGAGTGTGTGCATGGCAGGGAATGTGTTGGAGAGCACTCAGAGGTGTGAGTGGCCTTTAGGAATAAAACAATTACTGGATTAAAATAATCAAGGAAATGGGTTGAAATGAGCTTTAGAAAACTGAAGTGTTGGTAAATTTCCAGTAGAGCTGCAGGGTGGTGGTCCCTCCTTTTGTGCTCTGCCCCCACAAAGTACAGAATGGGCAGAGGCTTTTTTGTCCTGCTGGCCACCAAGTGCTGAAGAGTTCCCCTCCTCTCCTGCTGTGGTGGCCAGGCTGAGTCTGCAGTAAACCAGACAAACATGAGCTTGAAATGGACTTCAAAAGCCCCTGGATCCCCAACAGCTCTGTCAGAGCGGGTTTAACTGCTCTGAGAGAAGTGTTACAGAGTGGAGCCAATCGCAGAGTTTAACTCCTGCAGTGTTTGGGGTTTCCTCAAAGCCTCCCCTAATCCCACCTGCAGCCCAGGACATTGTCCTGCTTTGGATTGCAAAGAAACTTGGCACAGCATCCCCAGAGACCTGTGGGTCCACCCACTCCAGGGAAACAGAGGGAGCAGAGGGGTGCAGGGACACCTCTGCGCAGCCATGCCCCAGGTGACACCTTGGAATGTGTCCTGTCCTCAGGGGGAGCCCCAGCAAAGCTCATTCAGGGTCTGGCAGGAGGGCTGAGGGGTATCCCAGCATATCCTGAGTGTTTGTCCAGGGTTTGTCCTGTCCCAGGAGGGGACATGGACAGGGCTGCCCTGCTCCCTGGGACCTCCACACACACCCTGGGGACAGCCCTGGCACTGAGGGGGCTTGTGCCAGTGAGGCTTGCCTGGATGTGAGGAATGTCCTGGAAAAATGGCTGGGAGAGGGCAAAGGGAACAGGTCCCGGTGTGGAGCCCTGGGGGGAGCCTGGGCTGCCAGCAGCCCTGGGAAGGACGGTGAGGAGAGAAGGAGGGAAGGGAAGGGGAGCTGGGTCACTGCAGGAGCTGAGGAGGGACAGGGAGCGAGTCAGGAGGAGACCACTCGTGATGCTGGCGTGGTAGGGATGAGAAGGGGGTGGTGGGGAGATGACTCAAGAGATGTGGGAGGTGGGAGGGCTGAGATAAAGTCAGTTTGTGACCCATCTGGCTCGTAGAAAGGGGCAGAGATTGATTTCTCTTGAGAGGTTCTTGCTGAAATTTGCTCAGCACTGACTGAAACCCCCATTTCAAAATGCAGGAGATAAATTTTCCTTCCTGAGCTCTTGAGAGTGAAGCAAACCCTCCAGTGATGGATGGTGCCTGCTGTGCCTATTTGCTGGTTTGTTTCTACATTGCCTAACCCGTGTCCTGGCTGGCGCACCAACAAAAAGGGAATTTTTGACTGTGCCACCTACTTCATGTAGGCAAGGGTGGAGGCTCTGGGGAGCAGAGCTTTGGAGGTGGGGGGCAGGGATGAAGAACAAGGCTGGCAGAGAGCTCCACAAAGTCTGGGAAAGCAGTGAAAAGAAATGAGGGGCTTGGTGGCGTTGGGTGCCCTGCAGAGGAGCCCCATGTGGGGCTGGGATCACTGCAAGGCACAGGGAGGTCTCACTGCTGAACACTCACTGAGTTTCCTTGGTTTGCAAACAATTCCTGTTATTCCTGATGCAGGTTAGTGGTGCAGGAATCCCCTTCTCTGCTCCAAACCAGCATCTTCTGCCATCAGGTGGGCACTGAGGTGGCTCATCCCCCACATCAATCCAGCTCAATCCTCCTGGGGGGCACAGACAGCTCTGACTTGGCAGGGAGCACTCTGCAAACAGGAGGGTTGGGGGTCTGCCAGCACAGCCTGGTGCTCATGGGGTACCCGGGGATGCGGGGTGCACTGGGCCATCCTGCAAAAACTGTGACAAGTGTCCCCATGACTGCTCACATCCATTTTAATGGCTTTCTTAGTGCCCGAGATTCCCAAGGTGCCTAAGCCAGTCAAGAACTTCCTGCCAAAACATCCTTCATTTGAAAAGTGCTGGCTGGGAACCAGCATATGTCATAATAGTTTTAACAAATTAATGATAATGATTAAAAAATCCTCATAATCATGGTGTGTCTTGGGTCCGGGGTGGGACTCATCATGAAGGCTCACCAGGACAGCTGTGCTGGAGAGAAACATTTTAAAATATGTGAGATCTTAGATCTGAGTCTCCCTTGCATCAGAGGCAGCTTTTTGAAGAATACCCTCTGGAATTCCTGTTGGGAAACTGCCTGGTTTTAAGGTGTTTTCTTTTTTACCAAATTTTAACTCTCAAAAATTTTCCACAGGTCCCTTCTGCTTTTTGGAGTGATCCCCAAACTGCATTTTTGAGGTTTGTAGAGTCTTCCAGACAGCCCTTCCCCTGAGGCATCCCTGTGTGCTGCTGGGGCTGTGCTGGGGCCCTGGCTCAGCTGGGGTGACACCCTCTGGGACAGGGACAGCTGGAAATGCAGGCATGTGGAGCAGCTCAGTGTGAAGGTGTGGAGGGCAGGGCTGGGGAATTTTTCATTTTAAGGTATGGGATGGCTCCTGGGGGAGTCCTCACAGCCTCCTTCAGCTGCTGCTGCACTGGGGTCACAGACTGAGCAGGGGTGACAGTGGTGCCTCTGCCCCGGGGGTGCCTCTGGCTGTCCCTGTGTTATCATCTCCCCCTGGACAGGAGCAGAAGATGGATCAGTTTCCATTTCTTCTGCCATGTGGAAGGATTGGTGAGGGTTTGAGGGACTTTGAGGCATAGCAGGAAAGGATGGAGATTTGAGTGGGGAAAACCCCTGGGGTGGGACCATGGACACACCACATGGACCACTTCCACAATGGACAAATTCAGCTTTTCCCTTCAGACTGTCCATGACTCTGTCCTCTGGGATGTTCTTGGTTGGTCTCGATGATCCTGGAGGTCTTTTCCAGCTTTAATGATTCTGTGCTGCAAGGGGAGTGAGAAATCTTTCCATTTTGCCTCCCAGCTGAGGTGTAGCAGGAGATCTCCCCAATCTGGGATCCTTGGAGTCAGAGATGAGAATGATTTTGTGAGACCTTCCCACCTTTCCCTGATGAGGTGACATGGCAGCCTGGGCTGGGCAGGACCTGCCCCAGGTGACACTGGTGTGCCCTCTGCTCATGACAAACACTTGGGCTGGCAGAGGGCTGTCTCAGCTCCATCCAGGGGGTTTGCACTAGCTCTGGGTGCCTGCACATGCCACTGGATCATCCTCCCTCCTGCATGGACACCGAGGCCAACTTCTCTGTCCACTGTCAGCCCCACAAGTTGCTGCCAAGGCAGGCAGACACTTCCAGCAGCTACTTCTTCCAGAGGCCCCAACAACCCCCTGGCTGCTTTGCTGGGACTCGAGTTCAGATACTAGTCCATTTGTGGTCCTGTAAACCCTCTCAGCCTCCATCACATCAAGGCAGAGCTGACCAGAAACCCTTGAGCCGTTGGAGGGATCCCTGGCATTTGGTGTAGCAGCTGTTGCAAATCCTGATTCCTGGTCCTGCTCTCCACATAAATTTGTTGTGTATCCTGATCGAGGAGCCTGCCAATAACAGTAATTTGTCAGAAATAAGTGATTTAGTGTCACTCAAAGAATCCCCATCCAAGCTATTAGCAAAAGCGGTTTGAATATGAATTTGTATAAGTTTGATTTGATGAAGTTCAGTGACAAGGTTCAGCCTATTACTCCATGGGTGAAACAAAAAGGAGAATGGAGTTAGAATCGAGCTGGAATGATTGACACAGCAGTTGAGCACCTGGCTGACTCCTAACCAGATTGCATAAGATGGGAAAAGGATGTGTGAGACTATTCGTACCCAGAACTTCCTTTGCTCCTTGATACGAACAAGAAAAGCCATGGCTGTCCATGTGCTCATGTGTGATCTGTGTTCCAGGCTCACATGATGGAAGCTCACCGGGTCACTCAGTTCCTTTGTGGGTTTCCTAAAGGAGTTCTTGGCCCAGCTCAGGCCTTTTCCTCCTCTGGAGCCTGGACCAAGCTCAGCAGGTTGGGCTGACGGGGCTGAGTATACCCTCATGTCTGTCCTGGAGTTCTTGGAAGTGCTCAAGGGCACTGATTAAACTGGGATCCCTGTGGGGAAAGCTTCAGCAGGAAATTCTTCTCTGAGCTCTGAGCCCTTCCCTGTCCAGCTCAGTCTCTGGACACCCAGTCCCAGCAGAGCATCGTTCCTGCAGGGTTGCAAATTCCCAGGTATTTACCCTCATCCTGTGGCTCTCCCCTTGGGTGCCTGTTGTGCTGCTGAGATTTAGAGCCCCTCTCTCCATCCCAGCAATCTGTGCTGGCTGCAGCTCCTCCCTGGCTGCTTGTCCCCTCAGCTCCCGTGTGCAGCTCACGTCCCTGGTTTAAATCTCCCTTTAAGCACACACCTGTTTTCTATTGCTGTTGCGGCAGGATTTTAACTGTGTATGTATTACATGTCTTTAAAATTTATGCAACTCATTTTTTTATGTGCACAGCTCCGCGATAAGCCATGAAAGGTGCGCTATAAAAATGTGTAATTGCACTGTATTTTTTTCCCCCCAACACATGGTGAAAATGTATTTTTTTTTTCAAGGGAAATATGTGCTGGGGGAAGGGAGGAAGAAGAGGGGAAAGGAGCACCAATTGATTTGGCAGAGGCAGAGTGCAGGGCTGCCCTGCTCTGCATTCAGCGGGGTGCTGCAGGAGGAAGGGGAGCTGGAGGGCTCCTGGATCTGTGGAGTGGCTCCAAGAGCTGACACTCAAAGCTGCCAAGCCCCTTGTTAGTGCCCTGCTGCTCCCAGAAAACCACTCACCCACCTTCCCCATGGAACAGGCACTCCGTGCAGGGGTTAATTGGGATACAGAGCAGCAGCTCCACACTCTGCTGTTCCCCTGCCTGGAGGGTGAGGGTTTGGGAGTGCTGGGCTGGGGGCTCTCCAGCCACACTCCAACCTGCCATGGAGCAGTGGAGTGTCTGCTGGAGGAGTGTTTGTTGTTGTGGGCTGCAGGGGCAATGGGAAGCTCCCTGTTCATCCCTCCTGACCAGCCTATGAAGTGTTCAGCTCCGTCAGGAGGAGCCCATGATGATGGAAAAGGCCATTCCAGGTGAGGATGCTGCTGCACAACAGCATCAACAGTTGTTCTCCCAGGCAACAAGTGACAGGACAAGGGAAAAGAGCCTCAAATGGTGCCAGGGGAGGTTCAGGTTGGACATCAGAGAAAATCTCTTTCCTGAAAGAGTGGCCAAGCACTGGCACAGGCTGCCCAGGGCAGAGGTGGAGTCACCATCCCTGGAGGTGTTCAAAAAAGAAGTAGATGTGGCATTTCATGGTTTAGTGGCCATGGTGGGATTTGGTCAAAGGTTGGACTTGATGATCTTGGAAGTCTTTTCCAACTTTAACGATTCCATGATTCTATGGAAGTGGCAGGATCAGCCTGACTGATCTTCATTCCCATGCTCCCGTGGGAAAGCAGGGGAGCTCAGGGGGTCCCCTCACAGGGTGGGCAGCACTCAGCACAGCAGGTAGGTCACATCCTTGTCCCTGCTTTGGGACTGGGGGACCAAAATCTCCATAACAGAATTATAAATTTCTCAGGTGAAGTGTAGCTCCGGGCAGAGCTGGGTGAACTGACACCTCTTCCTTCCTTGCGTGCCCCAAACCGTGGTGGCCCAAGCACAGGATTCCCTGGGGGCTGTCAGATCCATGGACATCTTCCAGCACGGGGAAGGGGAGGAGATCAATCATTAACGGCGCGTTTTCTGACTGCTCCCAGCAGATGGTCCCAGCAATTTGCACTTCTCTGCCTGCTTTAACATATTGAATTACAAACCAAACAAAGCCAAACATAACCCCTCTAAACAAACAAACACCAGCAGCCAAACAGCCCCTGAGGAAGGGCTGAAATGTCCCTGCAAGGGGCACCTGCTGTGCCTTGTCCCAGCGAGGGGCTGCGACCTCCCTGCTGCTGCTCCCTCCACACCACCAGGGCTGTGTGCTGGCAGGGTCAGTCTGGGCTCCCAGCTTAGGGAAAACTCAGCAGCTTTCCAGGGAATAACAGCTTTTGGGAGGGAGACTGTCACAGATGCTGCAGTCACAGAAGCTCCAGATATGCCTGAAGATGGAAGAGGAACCTGTTGATGCTTCAGGGATTCTGCTCTGCTCTGTGATCCCAGGGATGACCCCAGCTGGGAGCTCACCCACCCCACACAGTCCCTGCCCATTGCCCTGTCTGTTTAGACAGGTAAAGATGAGAGTCACCAAAGGGACCTGCTGAGCATCCATCCCCATGGTTATCACCTCCCAAGGACTGCCCAGAGGGTGCTGCTCTTGTGACCCTGCCCACCCCTGGCCCCAGAGGCAGGCTGCATCACTTCCCCAGTGAGCTCCAGTGCACCTTGGACACTTCCAGGGATCCAGGGGCAGCCACAGCTTCTATGGGCACACTGTGCCAGGGCCTCCCCACCCTCCCAAGGAACAATTCCTTCCCAGTATCCAAACTATGACTATTCTCTTTCTTTTAAAGCCATTCCCCCTTGTCCTTTCCCTGGAGCTATCCTTTCTCTATGCACAGCACCACAGACATCTCCCCTTCTTTTGTCCAAAATAACTCACAAATTACCAACCAGCAACTTTTTTTTCCTGCCCCACTGCAATCCTCACATTTCACAAGAGCTGTACAACGAGCAGAAAAACTCCTCACTCCCTTCCAGGAAGACTTCCTTGATGATGTGCATCCCTCGGGAGAGGTTGTAAAAACTTCTGAAGGGGCAAGGCCAGCCTGGAGACAGAGATGTTTTATTTTCTCTCTGCTGCAGTCCCTAGCAGGGACTTCCCTGCTTCTCACTCGTGTTTCACTCTCTGCTGTAAAACCTCCACCAGCAAGATGCAGCTTGAGAGGGATGGTCCCTGTACGGTTTGTACCTACAATAAATGAGCTGTGTCTTTCCTATTTATGGAATAAAAACAACCCAACAAACAACTTCTGGAAGCAGGAATTTCCCTCAAGTAATCGCAGCAATATGGTGAGCAATAACATGCATTAGTAAAAAAAACCCCCAAACCTTGAAGCCATTAATCAATTTTAGCTGCATGAAATTTTTGTCATAGGGCTCTTCACTGCTGGTAATAGAGCTGTGATTGCCTGCTACTGTCTGCATGTGCAGCAGATTGCTTCTTCAGGAAGAGATGTAATGGACATTTTAATATCTATTGTGTGGCACAGGCAAATAACTTGCAGAGGTTGGAACTGTCCTGACAGCTGAGATCAAGAACAATAGGCAGCGCTTGCCCTGACCAAATATCTGCACTGCTGCTGCAACACCTCTGCCACGTTAATATTCCTCTCCTGATTTATCTTCGGATCCAGGCTGAGCCCTGGGACATGGTGGTCACGCACCAACAGGCAATTCCTGCTTGTTTCCACACTGGAAACTGAACCCTCTCATAAAATGCAAAGGAAAAAATCCTCTGGGAGCTGCCACAGCCATCAGTGATGCAAGTCAGGGTCGGCTCCGAGTGGAAAGGAGCTGGAATGCTGTGTGTGGAAAGGTTCAGGCACTGGCATTCCAGGCCTAGCTTGGTCTCTCTGAGGTCCTGCACTCATGGGTGTGTCTGTGCTGTGGGGGCAGCCCCACCTCAGTGTCTGTGTCACACAGAACCCGAGTCAGAACTTGTCTCTGTGACATCCTGCCGACAAAGACCCTCAGGACACACCCCTTGAACCAGAATCCCTCCTCTTGTCCAGCTCTGACCAGCTGCTCTCCGACAATGATTTGGAGGAAGCAGAGCCCTTGCTCGGCTCTTGGGATGTGCTTGGTGGAGCCAGCCCAGGGTGATGTCCCATCCATCCCCTGGCAGTGGTGTGAGCACTGCCTAGCAAACCCACTGGTGTTTGTGTGCCTGGACACTGGACAAGGTTAAGGGAAACGATCAGAGATGTGCAGCAAAGTGCATGGCTGGGCATTTGATTACCAAACTGACAGAAAACCAAGGCACACGATTCCCAGCTTGCCTTTGTTGCTAACTCCTGCCTTGGGATTGATTGCAAAGCAGCACCCCCTGCTCAAACTGCAGCTGACCAAAGAGTCAGGACCATGGGTTCAGCCTGGGAGTTGTTTGCATCCTTTCGATGCAAAAGGAGCACAGACCCTGATTAGTGACACAAGCAAAGGGCTGAGGGCACCCTCAGCAGGGGTGCAGGTGACAGCAGCTGAGTGGTGCAATGACACACCTGGGGCCTGGACAAGCTCAAGCAGTGGCCCATGGGAAGCTCATGTGGTTTAACAAGACCAGGTGCTAGTGTTTGTTAAGATCCAATTATTAAAATCACTAGGGAGATGCCTCTGCCTGAGTTAAGGTGCAAACGAGACCTTGTACCAAAGCCAATAATATGGATTTCTTTTTGAATAGTAAATGTGAGGTAGAGGGAGAGAAAGAGTGACAGAGAAAGAAAAAAATATATCCTCACTCTGTAGATTCTGACAATGTCCTGCTGGTTTTCTTCCAGTCTTCTCAGTGCTTGCAAACTGTATCCCTTGAGTGATGAGGGAAAAGAGTCCCCCAAACGCACCATCTCTTGGGTTTATATTCACTCGGGTTCAGGTGGGAACACCCAGGTACCTTCCCCGGGGCAGGGAGTTTCATGCTGGGTGATGTAATGGTGTGGGTCACTCTTCAGGAGTCTTTGAATCCTAAGAAGTTGCAGCTGTCTCTTACGTCAGTGTCATTGAATCCATCATGGCCCATCAGAAGTGAAAACCTTCATCCTATCTGTGAATGTCCTGGTTCTTTCGAGGGGAGTGTTCACAGCTGAGTCGTTATGATAAGAAGGACTTATCCCACCTCACAGGGTTTGCCTCTTATCAGCCTCTCCCCTTATCTGGGAACCTAGTTTGGAGGCTCAGGTGTGCTCGCCCCTCTGCACCTGGGGGCTGCTCTGCATCGCAGGCAGAGCACTGGGGGTTGTTTGAGGCCTCGGCATCGACAGCCCCGGCTGTGACAGCCCTGGGTACTTCGGCTGGGGCAGTACCCAAGTCATCAATCACAGCCCAGCCACTCCCAGTGCTGCACCCGGGTGGGGCAGCCCCAGGATCAATCCAGTCTGGGGAAGGAGGAGTGGAGCAGCCCTGCCAAGAAGGACTTGGGAGGTGCATGAAAGGCTGGACATGCCCTGGCCATGTGCACTGGGACCCCAAACCCTCATGCCTTGGGCTGAACCCCAGCGTGGGCAGCAGGGGAGGGGGGATTCTGCCCCTCTGCCCTGCTCAGGTGAGACCCCATCTGCAGAGCTGCCCCAGCCCTGGGGCCCAGCACAGGAAGGACCTGGAGCTGCTGGAGCCAGTCCAGAGGAGGCACCAACATGATCAGAGGGCTGGAGCAGCTCTGCTGGGAAGAAAGGCTGGGAGAGCTGGGGGTGTTCAGCCTGGAGAAGAGAAGCTTTGGGGTCACCTAACTGTGGCCTTCCAGGACCTGAAGGAGCTGACAGGAAAGATGGAGAGGGACTCTTTACAAGGACATGGAGGGACAGGACAAGGGGGAATGGCCTCACACTGGAAGAGAAGAGGTTTAGATGGGATATTGGGAAGGAATTGTTCCCTGCGAGGGTGGGGAGGCCCTGGCACAGGGTGCCCAGAGAAGCTGTGGCTGCCCCTGGATCCCTGGCAGTGTCCAAGGCCAGGCTGGATGGGGCTTGGAGCAGCCTGGGACAGTGGAAGGTGTCCCTGCCATGGCAGGGGTGGCACTGGATGGGCTTTGAGGTCCCTTTCCAACCCAAACCATTCCATGATTCTAATCTCTGGAATTTCTCATTATTCTTGTCTTGGCTCACTCTTTGTTTAAGAAAATACTGTGGCACTCATCCTCTCTGCTGGGAAGATTGAGGCCTTCACTGGACATCTGTCCTCCAGAAATGCTTCATTCATTGTAACTGAGCCCTTTCTGGTACAAAATGCATCCTCTCACTGGAGATCTTTGTTATGTAAGGCTCCTTGTGACAGTGGGGCTGTGCTGGGGCTGCCTGGGCACCACCTGGGACACCCCATTTACACACGCAACTGATGTGGGAACGCAGGGCTGAGGCAGTGAACGCTCTCATCCTGCCATGTAAACAGGGCTCCTTTGGGAAATGTCACCTCTGCTATTTAAAGCTTTGTTTTGGATCACTGCGTTATTCTCAAGCCTGTCACCACACTTTATAAATCACATGAGAGGAGTTTCTTACACAAACATCCCTCTGTGCTTTTAACTTTGCAGTTTCCAGATCACCCCGGCATTATATATAGGTTAGACAGACCACACCTTCAGGGGTGGCACAGTGTCTTGGTTTGAAAGACAGGTGTCCGCTAAGGAAGGCAGGAGCCTCCCTTGGAAGGGAAAATGTAACCCCCTATCCCTCCAAATTATTATAATTTTGAAATTAAGGGGCTTTCAGGCAAAGATATGAGAAACAGGAATAACAGTTCTTTACTAGTATATAGATAAAAAGGCAATAATACCGAAATACTGGCTTAAGCCTGACAGAGTCAGAGTACAACCTGACACCCTGCCAGGCAGGGTGGTGGTAGGAGCCTGATTAAATGGTGGCTGTGGTTCTGTTGAAGTGGTGATCCTGCAGAAGGGTGTGGTCTTCACCTGAAGGTCCAGTGGGAATCCAGTGGATAAGGCTGAGTGTNTGAAGGTCCAGTGGGAATCCAGTGCATAAGGCTGAGTGTGGTGTTCCAAACCTCAGATCATATCCAGGTAGGAATGTTTGGTTCCTCCCCCTGGGTGGAGCATCTCCCAATGGGATGATGTAATTTATGAGTCATGCAGTGAGGCCTTGATGTGCCATTAACAGAAAAATATCACTCCGGAGGGAGTTATCAGGGATGTGCCATGGAAGAGACAAAGAACTGCCCCACCTGGTTTAAACAGATGGTGATAGAATACATACTTTTGGTCACATCTTACATTGTAACCTAAGACACACAGAAATGGGAATGGGGGTGCGTGGCCTCTGCAGCCACCTCCTCCTGCCCAGACAAGCTGTCACTTGGGGTCCCACTCATGGTGTATTACTGAGCACAATGGTGATGCTGAGCCAGCTCCTCCTGTCCCTCCTGGCTGTGCTGGGTGGCAGGGACAGACCAGAGCAGTGTTATGCACACAGGTGCCAGGGTTCTGCTCATACCAGTCCCATGGTGGCGAGTGTTTCTGATGTCCCCATCCTGCTGGACCTCGTGTCACCTAGGTCAGCACCCATCCCTGTCTGGGGCAGTTCTGTTCCCTCCTGGAGGAAGGCTCCAGAATGCCTCATGAAGCTCACTTCGATCTGCTCCTGCCCAGGTGTATGGTCCATCTCTGTCAGAAAGGAGGATTAAAATTTGTGTCACCTTCCTTCAGCCACTCCTCTAGAGCTGTCAGTGCAGCCTCTCCTGCTCTCTTCTGCACTGCCAGTGCCACTTGCAGGAGGTGAGGGTGAGGAACCTCACATTTACAGTTGCTTTCCATCAGCCCAGAACAAAGAGACAGCCATGGGCTCTTCACTACCACGTCTGGTCCTCTGAGACACTCCAGATTTTGAGGCAGCTTTTCATAGCTGGTAGAAAATCTCCGGGAACTTTAGAGTGATGAGAACTGATTAGTGTGGCATTGCTAATGAGGGTTAGAAGGCAAGAACCCATTCAGCAGCACTGAGGAGGATTTTGCACACTGTGCTGGAGTTCACCTCCTGTGTTTCACCACCTACTGAGAGCCTGTGGTGGATTCCTCTTCTTCTGTGAGTTGCACAAGGAAAGCAGAATTATAAATGATCCCATAAAACATAAAATCATAGAACAGTCTGGGTTAGAAGAGCCCTTAAGCCCAGCCAGTCTGGGAGCTACTGAATATCCCATTCAGGGAATGAAAGAGTCCCCTAGAGGGACAGACCCTGAGAGATCTCCCCCGGTTAGGGTTAGGCCTCCCAGGATGCTTTGTTCTACCATGTAAATATATCCCAGTTCTGTTTCCCTGACTGACCTGTTGATTTCCCTGCCCCTCTTTCCCTCATATGTCAAGGCCCTGCCTATGTCCCACCCCCCAGCCCTCAGACCATTGGTCCCCAATGCTCTCCCTTGCTCCCGTATAAAACTCTAAACTCCCCATTGTTTGGGGCTTTCATCACTGGGCCCTCCACACATGAAGTACTGGAATAAACTTACTGCTGGAATTCTACACGGAAGCCCTTCTCTTTTCTTTGCTGCCAGTCTGTTGAAGAAGCCAGCCCCTGTGAATGCTAAACCCCGGCGCAGCACCCGACAAACCAGTGCCACCCCTGCCATGGGCGGGGACACCTTCCACTGTCCCAGGCTGCTCCAAGCCCCATCCAACCTGGCCTTGGACACTGCCAGGGATCCAGGGGCAGCCACAGCTTCTCTGGGCACCCTGTGCCAGGGCCTCCCCACCCTCCCAGGGAAGAATTTCAGTTTTCACAACCATTACAGCAGGCAGCTGATAAGAATTATTTTGAAACTTCTGTCTCCAAGGTCCACAAATTCAATCCCAGGTGCACTAAATATGCATCTTGTGCTTGTGCTCTGTGCCATTAAGAAGTGGAAAAAACAACAGAAGCTGATATGGAAATGTAGCAATGGTGCATTAGTATAACATTTCAGGACTGTGAAGAAAATAACAGGTTTCTGGAAGAGCTGGTTAAGTTTTACATACTTTCCACTGAAATCAGTCTAGTTTACAAATAAACATTTTGTGAAAACAGTGTTGTGGTTTTTACTAACAGATGTGAAAAATTACATTCTTTGCTGTCTCGAAATGATGCCCTGCTCTCCAAACAGAGGCATCCTGAAGTGGAGGTGTAGATGCCAGGTCCCAGACTCCATGGGGTGCCTGGGGTTCTGTCGGATGTGTTGGGCTTGTTGGAGATGTTCACTCATGTGCAAAGCTTGTGCCATGATGCTCTATTGCCTTATCCCTCCTCAGTCCAACAGGTACATTCCAGGGGGTTCCATGACAAATTCTCTAATTCACCACTCAGATGCTTCAAACTGAAAGGGAGTAAGTTTAGATCAGATATTGGGAAGGAATTGTTCCCTGCGAGGGTGGGGAGACCCTGGAACAGGGTGCCCAGAGAAGCTGTGGCTGCCCCTGGATCCCTGGCAGTGTCCAAGGCCAGGTTGGATGGGGCTTGGAGCAGCCTGGGACAGGGGAAGGTGTCCCTGTCCATGGCAGGGGTGGCACTGGATGGGCTTTAGGGTCCTTTCCAACCCAAACCGTCCTGGGATTCTGTGGTTCTATGAATGCTCTGTTTTCTCATGGGATTTGGGGCTGGGAGTAACACTTGTGGCCCACCTCTGTCTTAGGGCAAGATCAGCTCCACTTGGGCCATTCCTAACAGGCCTTTTCCTATTGTGATCTTAAAACCCACCAGTGAAAGGGTGGCTCTGACCTTTCCAAACGCTCTGTGTCCATTCCTTGCCTTCCAGACAGCTGGATTTTCCAAACATGCGATCTGCAAAGGTACCTTTAACCCCATGGCTTTTGGCCCCGTCTGCTGTGGGGAACAAACCTTCCCTTCCCTTCCCTTCCCTTCCCTTCCCTTCC